>WEKY01048639.1:0-37518 GCA_013390045.1 Picathartes gymnocephalus | reverse complement strand
TTTTGTCTCCCCCCCCCCCCCCACTTTTTTCCCCCCATACTCTTGAATTGAATGTATGACATATATTTAATCCTGGCACTATTCTTTATCTCTCTGAGAAGTCCTTTTAATTCTCTGTAAGAAAGTGTTCTGTGATGTGGCTACCTGATTTTATTGAAACTCACATGTCAGGAAAAAAATTATTGCCTTCCCTGTCAAAACTGACAGTAATTACAAGCCCAAATATATTGCTGTGATTGACTTGTAAACCCAAATCTCTAATATTTCAAGTTTGTGAGTTGGCTTGTGCAGCTCTCAGGAAATATAAGCCAGTATTTTCTTTGCAAAATGACATCTCTTTATCCGTTTCTTTTATCATCTTTGTTTTTATTTGTGAGAGTGGGGAGCATACAGCATTTCTATGGAATGTACTGGATGGCATTTAATGAGTTGGCTTCTGGGGAAAAGTAGCTAAACAGTAGCTAAAGGAAAGGCAGGAAGGTTTAAGCAACTGTACCTTTTATGTGCTCTTTATGCATAATCTTTCAGCAATAAATACTGCATATTGATTTCTTAATTGTAATGGAAACATACTTGGACAGGAGGAACATTATAGCCTATTTGCTGCCTTAATTTTTAAAGAGATTTTAAATTTTAAAATGGATACTGAACTAAATTCAGGACGGGGCTCAACTTGATGTAGAGGGACCTGCTCGTCAAGGCTGTGTTGCTGAGAGCTCTTTCCATTTCAGCTGCCTTCCTTTCGCTTACCTTTGTAAAACCAGAAAAATCTGTAGTTGGTGTTTAGCCATGCTTAGCATATATGAAATTCACCCCAGATCAGACAAATCACTTTAAACTGGTTAGTGAAGAAGCCCCCAGATAGATTTCTGCAAAAAATAAGTATAAAAGTTTCATTTATTTATTTGCCTATAAAAAAAAATAAAACGTGCAATAGTTTCCAAGTTAATAATGAACATTTCTGAGGACTTGTAGTAGAAAGTGATCTTTCTTTGGCTGAAGGAAAAAAAAAAGACACCTACACATCAAATAAATATATAAACCAAATGCTGGCTTAAAGACTTCTTGAAGGTGGACTAACAGCACTGCCTGAAAAATAAAATAAAAAGAAAAAGATATATCTTAAATATCATGTTGTAATTTAGCTGGAGTGCAAAAAATACATACAAGTGTTGAAGCCATATATATTAACAGCCACAAAGAGATGCTTGGAAGTGGCATCCACAATATTGTGTATTGTTTCGAATGTACAATACCAGATTATTCCGGAACAGAAAAGATGAAGTTGCCGTTACAGTAGAAAATTTTCTCCATTTTACTTCATCATTTCCACTCTGCTGGGTGTTTGGATGGTATTGCTGTTGGGGTTTTAATTTTTTAAATTTTTTTAAATTTTTTTTTTTGGTACTGTTTTATATTTTATTCTAAATCCAAACCAGTGAAGCAAAGCCTGGGAAATAATCATTTCTTTGAATCTTAATACAGTCTGTCTTCTTAATGAGCCTACTGCACTGCCCTGAAAACAGCCCTTTACAAATAAACATACTGGAAGTGATTTAGCCACAATGTCCAGACTGTGTAAACATCTAATTATTACAATAAAATTGTCAATAAATATACATTACTGCTCCCTTTTCAAACGTTAACCAACTTTCTCTTTGCTTGATAAAAAGGTATAAATTGTATTTTTATGTCTCGGCGGGTTTTGTTTTCATTATGCTGCTCGCTGCTCTCCAGACAAAAGAACGCAGACTAATGTCTGAGTTATTCCTGGATGGTGAAAACTCCTACAGTTGTTTATGAACATAAAGTGCAGTGTTTCCTTTCACAGCAAGATGAACTCCAAGCTTTCACAATCTGATGTTTAGTCACAGCATCTTCCCCCCGCCACCAAAAAACGAAGCTATAAAATCTCTTATTGCAGTGGCTGTAACTGTGGGATGGGCATACCATTGAAACACACTTATTAGAGGGAGGAGAGGACATAATGCTGCTTTAGGACTGAGACAGAAGATAGGAAACCACAGTAATTTCCTCAAAAATATGAAGCTGTGCTTTTCAAATTATAGCGTCGTGTTGACCATAAATGTGGCATCAGCTCCCCCCCACCTCCCCCATACGTAGCCCCTTTTCACATTTCTTATATAACTGGAACATTAACATTAGAAAAGCAGAGCGATATTGAATCCTAATGAGGTCTGGCCTATATGCTCCGGCAGGAGAAGAATGAGGATAATTCATTTGTATGCCGCGATGCATTCACAGCTCCGTGAGCATCCCCGTGGCTTCGGCTTGTGGTGCTGATCATCTGTTCCTACTTTAGGGGGTTTCATTGCTCTGAGCAGCATCTGAGCTGGGGAAAAAATAGTTAACCGCTTTACTGCTAGCTTTTGTTATATAATGACAATTTAATACGGTGGCTATTTTTTTGTTAACCTGCTTTAAAAAGGTCTTTCAAATGGTTAAATTAATCTTCTGATTAGCTGTGCCTGCCAGGTAAAATATAAGGAGGAAAATGATGTGGAACACAGCAGTGTAAAATGCGTTAGCCAGTCTTGGTAAACATGTCTATTTTAAATAATCAATGTAATGACAGGCAGCCATTTGCTCGGAAAATATTTTTTAAAAATACTTTTTATTCTATTTTGCTGCCTGTGATCACACTGCTTTTTTTATCCATTTTTTTTTTTTTCTAAACACTGAAGATACTCAGCTGAGCCGCATGTTATTTAAAAACAGAAAACAGAAATGTTTACCAAAATCAAGGTATAAAAGATCCGTGCAAATTGCCATGTAAAATGATCTGCACAAAAAGGCATCGGGGAAGAGAGGGAAGGCTGTGCCAAACAGATGGCACACCCTGCTGTGTTTTTGATTGAAAAAGAAAGGTAACATTTGCAGCCACGTCAAAGAGACAGTGATCAGCTAAACAAATTGGTCTCCGAAGTGCACCATTGCTGGAGCAAACCCTGCTGCAGGGTAGGAGCGAGGTTGTATTTCACAATAATGCCGTGTGCGCGTCGCGGCTCTCCGAAGTGAAGGGAGATGTCCCCCTTTCATCTCTCCAAGGCAAGCAAAAGCCTTTGTTGAGATACACTGCAATGTACTCTGCAGAAGGGGCAGAGAAACCTGAACAATGAACGTGGGGGGTTTTTTCTCCCTTTTTTTTTTTTTTTTTCCCCCTTTCTCTTGGTCATCTCCAAATCGTATTCAGGGACAGCCCAGCAGGTTTTCCATTCGGTGTATCAGGTGTCCAGGTCTCACAGTGAATAAAATTGCGGTGTGGTTTAAGAGAAATGGGAAGGCAGTGCCAAATAATCTGCACAAAGGTGCCATTGGAGGAGGAGGAGGCTGTAGCCAGAGAGGCTTGCGCCTGCATGCTGCCCGCAGTACAAACATCAAATGTGGCAGAGGAAGGGTGCGTGGGGGGCTTCCCGCCCCTCTTTTTTTTTGGGCTCATCTCAGCTGGCAGCCTTATTCCGCCTCAGTAAAGACAAGGTACAGAAATGTCCTTTGGGTGACATTCAAAACTCGATATAAATCCTCTGCTTTATGAGACTGCAGTGCAATAAATTACTTAGCCTAATTGTAGATGTAATGAATTACCATAATTAGTCATGGGCTACATTAAATTAATCAGCATGGTACATTATTTTGCTAAATTACATCTTTGCCTTCCAAAGCCACCAGTGCAGCAATCAGTGTTTCTTGCAAGAGGGGAATGATGCTGTAATGAGAAGCCTTTCTGCTCCTAGAATAGTGACAGGATATGAATTTTGATGGGAGACAGAAAGATTTGGAGACGCTGGAGCCTCAACTTGTGCCTGAAGTGTCTCTCATTGTTAATGATGCTCCAGTCCTCCTGCAGGGGAGCAGTGGGCTGTAGCATGTGAAGGTTGTGGACGATTCTCCTCACAGGGGAAGAAAAACACTTAGCTCGTGCTTTAAGGCAAATAATATCGCTGATACAACAAGTCACAAAGCAGTGGGGTGGCAGAGAGATAATGTCTCTGGAAATATTAATAGATTTAGAATGTTCTTTTGCATTGGTTGATGAGATTTATAGTTACCAGGTATTTTTTTATTGTTATTATTCATACCATTTGGATCTGAGTTAAAGCCTGTAGCTATTTCTGTTTTCTACTTAAACCTCCAGCTGTTCAGAACCTTGCTGATGCTTCTCAGTGAATAAGTCTGGAAGCAAACCCTATTTGAGCTGAATATTATTCACTATTCAGCAAAATGTTGTTGGGAGAGCTCCAGAGTCCCACCTGAACACACATGCTCTGTTTGGATTTTTATTCAGGGATTTATAAGTATGTAAAGACTATTATTTGGCTTGATGAATGACAGAGTTTATATTTCAGATACATGAATCCCAATTATTTCAGGCATATTTCAGGAGTATGAAATGGCTCTTCTGTTTTGGCTTGGGGTTTTTTTTCACTTTAAAATAGTCTCTCTACAAGATCTGTCACTTTTTTACTTTCATGCTTCAAAACGTGTTTGCTTAAATATTTACTTATGCTCACAATGTCACCAGATGACAGTTCGTGACAGAGATTCATGGCACTGTCCTGCAATAAGGTTAATTATCCCAGACTTGCAGTGAAGGGTGCTGCTGTATTGCCATTGTTTTGTTTTCTGGAATGACAATGTTTGGTGAGCTTCTAGTTTAAAAGACGCATCTGTTGTCTAAAAGCCCATCTGTGTAATGAAATTAGGCTGGGATTTTTGTAGCATTCCTTGCTGGTTTCGTCATCCACCTGCCTGCCCTGGCCAACGAGGAGGAGTAAACCTGCCAGTTTAAAACCGAGATTACAGGAACAGGGAATGGGAAAAACAGACAATGGAAGCAGTGCTGCAGATGAAAGCTAAATCTTTGACTGTGGTCAGGAGAAAGGGACCAAAAATAGAGCATGGTCACATCTGCAGGGAAAAATGCATAGGGATGCAGAAAAGCCCTGTTTGTAATTTGTGTTTTCGTCCTGGTGGGAACCCATTTAATTAGTGCAAGAAGGTATTGAATTTTAGCTTATCATGCATATTGTTTTCCAGCTGTACAGAAGATTGCCAAGTTTCTAATGGCCTGACCCGACTCTGTAAATCAGCAGTAAATTGCAGCATTTACACTGAGCAAAGGCAAAGGGCTCATTCTGTTGGGTTTTCGCTGTCACAGGAACCTGGGCTAAGGGATTAATGGTCTGATGTTAAACATCTGTCCCCTGTCTTTGGGGGGACGTAAACACACAAAGAGGGAATCTAATGCCATCTACTAAAAGATCTTCAATGAGAGGGAGCCCTTGCTAACATTTCCATCCAGTGGCACCTCAGACACATTGCCTCTTTATGCTAAAGCCCCACAGCACTAAGGGCCCTATAAATAGTCTCCATGTGACAGCTCAGAGAAGAAGAGAGGTTTCCTCTAGACATTAGTTGTGCTAAAAGATTCATCATTACCTGCAGTCATGAAATAAATCTTTGATACTTACAACTATAATATCCATGCTCTACGTTTTATTGCAGATATAGGTAGACAGTCATTATTTCTGACACTTTCTCAGCATTACAGGAGTACTCTAGGGGAACAACTAGTGTACAGTCTTACAGAAATAGATTGATATAACCGCATGGAAACCAGTTACTTGCAGTCAATATAATATTCCCTTAATGATGTTAAACAGTCGTGCGGATTCCAAGTTTAATGTAAAAATCCTATCTTTGAACAACCATAGTTATCTACAAATTAAGTTGCCAGAAGCTAAATTTATTTTTTCATTATATACTGAGAAATATATTACTTGGAACAGTATAAAAATTTTTTGTCTGTTGGTTTTGAACCATTACAGTTTATTATTATTCTGGAGACATTAAAACAAACCATGGTCAACAAAGATCCCTTTCCAGCCCTTGCAGAAGATGGGAGCACACTGTGAAGCAGAGTACTAAATGATGCTCTGTGTGGTGGTTTTGTGGTAGGTCCTGTCATCACGTAAATTCAGTGGACATTAACACAGCAAATAATTTCCCATATGGAAAAAGAGCTAAAGCTGGTTTAAGAGCAATAAAGAGAAAGTAATTTATTTTGTTATTCCTTATGAGTGTTAAGTGATACCATGGTATTCCTGCCTGACTAGTAAGGCACACAGGTCTTAAGTGCTTGGGTGTACTTCTGTACTTAGCTTCCTTAAATCCTGCACTGCTCCCTCCAGTAGCACCAAGCAGCAGCTCAGTACTTGCTTAGAGGTTTTATTGGGGATTAACTCACAAACCCAGGGTAGCATTAGAAGTATTTGTGCTTTTCTTGCTTACTGGGACCAATTCTTGACCCATGGGAGAGGCAGCATGGGATCGGCGTGGTGGCTGCTGAAGGTGCTGCCACTAAACTGAGGATACCTGAGTGACTCACTCACTGGTGGCTCAGGCACTCCAGCGCTTTGATGAGCCAGACTGGCTGGCACCTCAGAGAGCAAGCCTGAATTTTTGATTTACCCCTTGCAGGTGAAGTTTCAAGGGCAAATAAGCATTTCTGGAAAAATCAGTCACTGATTCAGAACAAACCTTTTCCTTTTTTTTTTTTTTTTCTTTCTTCAGGTGGAGAGATTATTTTTCAAAAAATATCCTCTGGCTTCTGCTGAACATTCCAAAATTCTCTCAATGGCTCCAGAAGTGGCACTGATGCAAACATCTTTTGCAGTAGGAGGTTTGTGCAACACTCCCCACCTCAGTTCATGACCTTTGAGGATGAACTGTAAGGACTAGTGCTTTGGGAGAGGAGGAGGAAGAAATCAAAATGGGATTTCTTACGCTGTCCTTGGGCTTAAGCAGTGTTTCTGATAAGCCAACTGTTATATTTTAATACTAAGTGGCTGGAGACCAAGGAATTCTGATGACCTCAGTGAACTGGTGTGGTTTGTGGCTGCAGGGTCTGCGGGATGGTGGCCGTCTGCCAGCCCCCTGTACATCATTTGCAGGTTGCTGTTTCTGACCAGTGTTTGTTATTGTAAAAGAGTGACACTGCCCATAACTCATCCCTAAGTCTCACCTCGTGGGTGTTGGAAGAGCAGTGGGTACGTGCTGGCGCACACAACGGCGTCCCCACAGGCACGTGCCCACCTATGCTACCTGCAGAGGGCCTGTCACTGCCTTGGCTTACCTCGGCGTGATTGACGATAATTAGGTTTCAGCTGCCTTCTGATGCAGAAAAACACACCACCAAGCATGGCCAGCCCTGCCTCCGCAGTGGAGCCTCTGAAAGGCTATCGATTCCACACTTGTACATTTTTAAAAGGTCACGGCAATAATTCTGCCTGAATTGTGCTAAGTGAAAATAGTTTGCAGAGGTAATATGGTGTCTGCTCACTTCCAGAGTAAACAAAAGCCAGTGTTTTTTATTATTGGCTTTAGTATATTTTAATTGCATCTATTTGCCTCACTCTCACATCATATCAATGAACTCTTTGTGAAGTTTTAGGGCAAGTGACCTTCAGCATTATATGACTCTTGGTTCTGTGCAGAGGTATTTTATTTTTCTATTATGTAAGATGTGCTGGAAGCTCTTATCATTATATGGTGCTCACATTAAAAATTAAAAGCATAAGATTAAAAATTACCTTTTCCCCCTAGTCCTGTCATATATCTGTCCATTTTAATAAGACAAACATACCTGCAGCTCTATGACTGTGGTATACTATATGTGCTTCCTTTTTGTAAAATATCATTGTAGTTGCACAAACAGCCTTCCCTGGTTTGACTGAGAACAGATTGTACCCAACAATTTGTTTGACTAACAGGCTATAAAATGCAATGAGTTAACTTATTAGAATACATAGCTACTGCAGCCCAAGTGCCCTAGAAAGATGACAGAAAGCTATGGATGCTATTGCATAAATTACTTCAATAGCTCTGCTCCAATTAGTGGCTTTGTATTCTGTCTGGTTTATGGGACTTAAAACCAGGGCTAAACTCAAGAAGGAGAAAGAGAAGGTAAGATTTTGTGCACAGAGCCTTCCTATCTTATAGTGCTTTTTATTCCTATACTTCGTTTGTTTTAAATTATTGCACTCTATCAATCATATGTACATCAACAGAGATCTTACATTTTCTACCAGCACAGCTAAATGCCTCTACGTGGATCCACTAAAGAAGAGAGCTGAATGTTCCCACCCTACACCATGGGTTTTGCCAGAGTCACGTCCTGTGTATGAGAGTACATGGCAAAAGATTTTCCCTCAAATCATCTTTAGCATAAATGGTGACGTATGCAGAGATGGAAGCTTAAATGTACTGTGTTCCCATGTGCATCTACCTAGTCCCACTACAGTTGCCATAATTCGCTCCACAATTGGTTGTTAATTTACTTTAATACACATGTCTGGACCTGATAAATAGTGAGAAAGTATGTGATAGTCTATCTAACCTTCTTCATATAGATGAAGAAATACTACAGAGCTGAAATCCACTCATGCTTCCTGAGCACAGTGCTGTACTCTGTTTTTCTATTCATAGTGTTGTAAATTTGTCAGCCTAATGGGACACTTGATAAGATGCTTTCCTCTTAAAGTGTTTAATGGAAGTAGGTATTACATTGATCCAAAATCTAGTCCAAAACTTTTCATATAGTGGGATCTGGAATTGTGTAGTTAGCTGCATAGAAGTTAAGCGGTCTTTCATTCTTCCCTTTATTTTATACTGAATTTTGCCAACCTGGTACTCAACCTACTATTTATTATGGAATAAAATTAGTATGCAGTTTGGCCACCAAATTCCAAGGTCATATTGTATTTTCATAAAGTGCAAACACAAGTGGATGTGGAAAGTAGGCAGAGCACACAGCCAAACTTCTGTCTTCTTTCTCTCTTTCCCTGAAGTGGAAGGGCTGTGGCAGTAGGGATGAAATAGCTGCCCTAGGATAGACCCAATGGCTCTCAGGCCAGTAACATGGTTTTTTGACAAGTGAGACACTGACAGAATGAGATCCATGCAGATATCTGGTGATTCTTCCCGAAAATATTCCCTGGCAACCTCTAATTTTCAGGTCAAGTGCTTCTTAAGCAGAAGCGATGACTCTATATTTAGTACCACTGATGGATTTTTCTTCCCTCTAAGGATAAAGTGAACTCAGTTACTCAGTATGATGGGTGGGAAAGTTTGGAAACAGTTCACAGTGTGAACATTCATGATCAATCTTATGAGCTCTTGAATGTTGGGTGTTTGAGTCAAACAAAGCTGATACTAGGTTTGGTTTGGTCTCAGCCATACACCAGTCATGAAAATTTGTGTTTAAAGGCCAAGAGCCAGACAGGTACCAAAATTCCCAGTCAATAAAAACCCTTCTCTGAGAGAAATGTGGAAACGGTGAGGTGCATTTTTGAGACTGTGAAATGCACCTTTTCTGAACTGAATTGTGATGTGACAAACATCTGCCTTACATATAAACCTGGTTATGACACCAGGTCAGCATTTTTGCTACTGCTCAAATAAGGGTTAGCCCTGATTTCTCCAGCCTTGCAGTACTGTTTAGAAAGAGTTTAGGAAGAGCACCGTTTCCCCTAGAACTGTTTAAAGCAGTGAAACTGAAATATTCTGGGAAATGCTGAGTTAGGGGACAATGGCACAAGATGAAGACTTGTAAAATCAGTAAACTTGAGGACCTTGCAAGGCACCCATAAAACATCATCCACAGAACAAACACCTTGAGAGTGCTGAGAGTCGCAGGAACCCCCCTAAATCATGAAATGCTTTTGAAGTGCTTATTGTTACTCCATGTGATCATGTCCCACCCACCTACAAGCCCAGGATGGACAGTGTAGAGCCCAGACAAGGCACCCACACTCCTGAACACGTATTGATCTGTGCTGCTGCAGCTCAGTGCTTATAGTCCAGGCTTTTCCCTGCCCCTTCGTGTCACATCCAGGTACAGTGTTTCCTCTGGAAGCATTGCATTTCTTCCAACAAAAACTATCAATTTGTGACATTGTTTATAATGGGGAGTAAAAGTCCACATCAGAAATCTTTCCTGTTTCTTACCTTTGAGATTCGTCACAGCTTGCCTTTCTCTGAGGGTTGACAGTAAGATGACAGAATAAGCTGTCTTTTTTTTGCTGTTTGTTTGTTTGTTTATTGGTTCCCTGTGTATGAAAAGGCTCTATAAATAATAATCACCAATGCAGGCCAATACAATAATTAAAGACACTTAACCTGCTTGCTATAACCATCTTTTGAAGTGGTGTTCTCCTCCCTGCTTAATGGAGGGGCACTGGTGCTGCTGGAAGAAAGAAGTCAGAAGTTTAGAGCATGTTGATTGTGTACTTAGTGAACTTCTGCTGCAGGGAAATGTCAAGGTCAGAACATGATTGAAGAACCTTCTTCCGCTCTTGAAGCCACTGTTCCTGTATGATATTGTTTTCCACTGTAGAAGGTTCTCTTAAAAATGAGGTTGAGATCCCTAAAGAAATTGCTTCAATCAGCAACAGTGCTTAATGACTGTTAATGGGAAGTGAAGATAGGATAGTAAGTGTTACTTTGATTAATAAGAGAACTGCAGAGAATTTAAATTGTGCCACTGATGGATTATTTTCTTCAAGCTTGATAAGCGCTTCTCATTTGTTCTTAAATTTGGTCAATACTGTTAAAGACAGCAAAATGAAGTATAATTAATTCTATTACTGCTACTCAGACCCAGAGTTACTGGGAAACAGATTGTGATGCAGACAACAATGTTAGGTAACACTTTTGACAGGTTTATCATATGAGGACTGTCCTAGGTTAACTGTATGACGCTTTTATCCCCATTTGTCTGTTTAGCCTAGAAATAAGTTTTGCACCTTTAAGACAGGATCTGAGAGCAAAGGGGGTGGAAGGAGAGACAAGCGGTGGAACATCTGAGGCAGTTGTTTTCAAAACATAGAGATAACACCTTCAGCATTCCTTCTTTGGGACTCTGTGTTGTCTACACGGACAGCGGAGAGCTCTCTTCTGGTTTTTTTTTTCCAGTTGGTTTTTTTATTGTTAATTAGCTGAGACCAAAGGTGTTTTGGGACTGTTCTGCTATTGTTCAATCCGGGGACACCAGGACCATCGCCCAGGGGTCCATCCCCATCCCCCCCCAAGCTGCACTGCAGCCGGGGCGTCGGGCCCAAGCCTCGGAAAGAGAGAGAGAGAGAAACTTAGGCCTTGGAGAGACTGAGACTGAGAGACTGAGAGAAAAACCGAGAACACACCCATGGAAAAGACTTTCTGAATTTGCCATTTCTTAGGGACAGCAAGAGGTTTTATTGTGCAGTATTGTTCATTCTTTATGCTTGTGGGTGTTTTGTTTGTTAAAGAAATAGTTTTTTCCACTTTTCTCCAAGGAAATCTATTTCCCAAACCAGTTGGGCGGAGGAGTGGCTTGGATCTACTTTTCTGGAGGGACCCCTTCAGAGGGTTCCTCCCAGATTTACCCTAAACCAGGACAAGGACCTGTCAGCCTAAAGAACATTTTCTCCTCCATGGTTAGAATCTGCCCAGCACCAGCTGCCTTTCTTAGCGTGTGTCAGTCTATTTGGCTCAGCCACCATAATATTTGTAGGAAAGAAAGCAGATGATTCTGAAGTATGTGGACAAAGCATACAGCTCCAGTTTGTTCCTCACCTGATCTATGGGGATATTGTTATTGGATTTTGGGTGTATCACTACAAGTTTGCAGTAGTAGCACTTACAAAAGTAGCTGGGATTTTTTTGAGTTCAGTATTGCAGTATTAGGCCCTGTGAAAATTTAAGGTATTAGAAGACTTTGGAGGGAAGGGTGAGATGAGTTTTTTCCACTCCAAGATAATATAACATTTTATTTGCAGACCCTGTGTCTTGTGAAATTAACCCCTGTATACACTATTAGGATCCACTGACTGAGACATTATCCCAGTACTCTCTTCCCAAAGATAGTTTTGGTTCCATAATCATGTGTGTTTCTTACTAGTCTTGAAGTCCAGCATGTGTATACACTATGGATTCGTATGGCTTGTTTAATAAAGAATGACATTGTAGCAGCACTTAAACACTACAGCTAGCCCTAGTTATGTTAGAGATTGGCAATCATTACTGTCTTTCCTCAGAAAAGCTCTCACACATGTCCTGAAGGGAACCTTTCCTTCCCTTGGAGCAGCGAGTCACTGAGATCTGCAGAGGTCTCTCTCTAGTCACGTGTGTTTGCACATCTCTTAGCATCTTAGCATCATCCTACTGAGGTTGGAAAATGTTGATCCGGCGTAGCTCATTAAAGAGAAGGTTGCATGGAATTTGTGCTGGTGTTCATTTAAGTTATCATTATGCAGGATTCCTATTTGCATGATACAAAAAGCAGGGAATATATACTGAGAGAGGCAGTTTATTCAGAGACCTTTGTGTCACTTCTGAAATCAGATTTTAGCAAAAGATGATCAGCAGCTCATCCATTCTGCCATCTCAGAAGAAATCTGGGCAATGTGCAAAGGAATAGGGAAAATGTTCCATGCTTTCATTAGCAGTAGCTGCAATTACCGCTTAATTTAACAGACTCTGCCTACTTCAAAGTCCATGCTTCTCCAATCCTGACTGCAGAAAGTCATCGTGTGAGTTATTTCAAATTAATTTGAAACCAGAGTGTGTTGGCTAATAGTATAGTTATAAAATCAGTGAAGGTCTAATTCTGTTATTAAAAATGTAAAGCTTATGTATTATGAATAAAGAGTTCATTCTCTTCCAAGGATATTCCATAAACATAATTTCTAAAAGTATTGCAAACTCAGAAAATGTATTTCAGGCATGAATTTAGGGGCAATGGTCTGTACTCTGAGTGAAAAAATACATTAAAAGCCTAGGGTGGAAGGTCATGTTTAAAACTTAGAAGCAGAGAACAAAAACCAGTGACAATTCCTTTGCCTCTGAAAGCCCGTGTTTATAGCTCTGCTGACATTTTGTGCAGCAAAGGGAGCAACTGGAACATCTTTCATTCACTTGACTTGTTTGCAAATGCTTGAGGGTGGCTCATAGGGAATGCGGTGGCCTGACTGAATCACTCCTTCATTGATACTTTTTTTGCAGATAACCAGGCTAAACATTGACCTTAATTACCAGGCACCCTTTATTTCTACTGGGAAGAATGTCAAGGATGTCATAATCCTGGCAAGTAAAGTGATGGCACCCAGCATATAAAAAATAGCTATGTCAGAGTACTGATGCTCTTTGTTCTTAAGGCAGCTGCAGAGTGGTGTATGTGTGTCCAGTACACACAATGCATTACACAGGTTTTAAGGGGAACACAGTTAGTTCCAACCAAAAGCCTTGTGCATCATTCCTCTTTCTACAGAGGACCATTTGTCTAGATGGGCCAGCAAGTTTTTGAAAGATAACAGCTGGCATTGTATAGTGCCTCTAATGCGCCAAAGACAAAGAAGCTTTAAATTTTGTGTATAATCTGTTGAACTATCCAGTGATTTGAGGCCAAATAAACCTTTCTCCTTTCCAAATTTTTCTGTTGTTCCATTTTAGTATCTGTCATCTTGCTACAAACCCCCACACATCTGTAAGTGTTTGTATTTGTTTGTTGCCACTGTTTTGTTATACAGCACAATGGAAATTATGCTGGAGAACTTGTTCTCAAAGTTGATTCATGGTGGAAGAAAGGTAGGTCTTATATTCCCCTTTACAGCTGTTGTCCTCCAGAATTAAGGGAGGATATTTGAAGAATTGTGGTGCTGTAAATGTACTTTTCTGAAGGTACTTTAATAGTGTCTGGTTTGTCATAAGCCAGGCTAAGGCTTTGATGATGAAAGAGAGTCTCACATATAGAGAGAGCCTGATTGAGAGAGGAGTACTGTTTGTTACAGTTATGTGGGTACTTTACTATCATATAAGTTTATTAAATCATATAAAATTTCAATTTACACCATAGTATTCTATAAAATATGGAGCATGCAAAGCTAATAATTATGCCATTCTCTTTCATGTATGAATTGTATTGTTGGTTGTGTTAAAGCTGCCATTTTCAGAGGCAAGATTATTTATACTAGAATAGTAATTTCCTGTCTCACAGTTAAATTTTGTGGAAGTTAATTACAGATGGAAATAAAATGAATGTGGTATAAAAGCTAGTAAAATGCCAATATAGTGTTATATATTGTTGGGATGAGGAGGATATATGCGTGTCTTTATATATTACAGACGTGTGTACTCATATTTGAGTCTCTGTTCATTGTGAACATAATTTTTTGGAAACAGAGTGACACTGTCCTGATCCAGTGGGTCTGGGCTTTGTTCTGTTGCAGGGAGGTGAAGTTACTTGTTTTCAGTCCTTGTTTTCCATCATCCTTCTAATTTGCATAATGGATTATAATGGATTCCATAATGTTTGCAAAGTCAAGATGCAAAGTCAGCCGAAGTTCACCTTTCTCATTGGTATCAAGCCTTAGTATTTACACTTTTCTAAGTGTTCTCAGTTAAATGAGGTTGATGGTATCCCAGTTTCATTTCTGTTGTTTCACCCTACCTATTCTTTAGGAGATCATAACTCATTTCTTCTTAGTATATCAGAAAACACTCAGGACGTGCCTGAAGCTTCTGCTACTGTAACTGTCTTACAAATTGATCAATGGGCTATTTTTTTGGTGGAGTTGGACTTCTAGACTTTGCATCCTAAGGAAGAAAATATCTTTATTTCTTCTTTGCCAGGTGACCAATCTGAGTTTTAACTTTTCCTGTTTGCTCCTTCCTGGCTTCTGTTGTCACTGTATTTTACCATCGTACGCAAGACTTGGCAGGAGTATCCCATTAGTACAGTGAGTGAGGTGAGAGTACTGTCCTGCAAACTCATAGTCCAGAACTAGGAAAGGAGTAAAGCATCCTCTTTTGAGGAAAAATGAGTTTAAATAAACAGAGAGAGTCACAGATCATGAAAGGCATGTTTGGAAACACTGTTTTGAGGTTGGGGAAAGCTGGACTGGACTTGGAGGAAAGGATTGTCAGCAGTCTTGGAGACGATGATTTTCTTTACTTCAATTGCTTTCAGCAGAGTTCTGGCATCTGTTGGTTTGGAGCTCTGGCCCCAGATGAGATGACAGAGAAGAAAAAGCCACAAAGAAAATATGGTCAAAATTTCAAGAGCAGTTGGGTCATTTTGCTGTCACACTGTATGAATTCAGCAGGTGGGAGAAACTACAGAGCAGAAGTTTCTCTCCCCCTCTTGCTGTCTCATGTATGCAGCTCTCTCCTGCTGGTCCTTTCTTTTGCCTTGTTCTGGTAGCACCATCACTTATTTGTAGGGAAATTGGGACTTTGTGTCAGTGCTCCTCGAGATTTTACAGCCCCCTAAGTCCTGCAGACATCCAGTGTACACATTATCATCGTGAGCAGCAGGAAGCAAACTGAAGAGGAAAGAGAAATCCCTGTCGTTTGGATGTTGCAAATGATCTCTTGGCTGGAGAGATCATTTTTTTGCAGCTTTATTGCCAGTCCTGCCCTTAGCTGTGTGTCATCTTCACGGGCACACTGTAAGACACTCAAACCTTGTAATGCTTTTAAACTAATGGGGGTGCAGTGGAACAACTCAGGATACATCACAGTTTCCAAAGGGCTTTAGCCTGTCATTTATGGCTTGTGCTTCATAAAGAATATCTCTTTTTGTGTAGCCTGACCACCATTTTGGAGCAGGCTTGAGAATGTTATCACAATTGGCTTGCTAGGTGAAAGGCTTTTCTATTTAGCTTTTAATAGAGCAAAAGTGACTCTAAATTTGTTAATATTCTTTAGGTTATATAGGACAAATTACAGATAAGTGAATAAGTAATGAAATTTGTAATGAGAATTTCTCAAGTATGAAATGTTGGCGCAAATTAATTGCGGGATTTTACAGCTGTTATAGTTTATATCATAAATGCAAAAGTGACTAGGGCTTTTTAATTACAGCAGGAACACACTAAATTTTTATGGAGTGCCATTTTGTTAAAGAGGTACTTTTAGCATTAAGAGCAAATGCTGTCCATAACAGTGAGCCCAGATATCTGTGCCACATCAAATAAATATGTTATTGCTATGAAATTGTTTCTCAGATACTGTAACTGACCGTAAGACTAATGATAAGTCTCTTTGCACACCTTCAACTTACTGTGCCTTTTTCTGCTGGTCATTCTTTTTCTTAATTACTGTGTGTTTGCAAAGGGTCAGAGCAAATCCCTTGGAAAAATATACAGGGCTTTCTAAGTTACCCTTCAAAGCAGCACTGTGAATAGCAAAATGTTGGTGTCTCAGTAGAAGTTAATATTATTGTGGAGGGGAGGAGGGAGGATGGCTGGATGCTAATTCTTATTAAATATTTGATGTGCAGAGAAATTTAATACAGTGGAAACTCAAAGAAATCTCATTACTTGGTGGAATACATTGCATACTAAGATAGAGATGACTCAGACTCAAAAACTAGCCGGCAGATTCGGTAAGGAAGCATGTCTGAAGCAATGTCCTGCTGTTCTTTTCATTTCAATGTGAAATCTACATGTCATCTGCTACCTTGCTTACCTAGACCATTCTCAGAGCCAAGAATGTGTTTTTAAAATGTCATTGCAAGCTATATTCCTGGTGATGTTTTAAGCTTTCCCCCTCCTCTTCTCGCACTGCTGCTCTCACAGCTGGCTGGCTGGACAGGGGTAGGTGCCACAGATACTCCTCTGCTTGCACGTAGCTCCGAGGGTCCCCCTGAGCCTCTCCTTACCCAACCAATAAATATGTTCCACTCTGAGGCTGATGGTTTTGCTTAAGCACGTGAGACTGCAAACTCACATCCTTTTTCAGTGCCTCTTCAAACACACACCGTGTCACAGACTGCTTCACCAGTTAAGGTCTCTAATCCATCACTCACAATTCCTTAAGGGGATTAATTAATTTTAAAAATGGTTGTGTTTCTAGGTATGCTAAACGTCCTCCCTCAAGGACAAATGCTCATCTCTTCATTTGCACATCTCTCTTGATTTGTCTTATTGGAGTGGCCAGTATTGTGCCTTGTATTATACGATTCCAAACCTGTGCTTGGGAGGAATTGTAAACGAACTGATCATCAGAGAGCTCACTCATAATTAGCTGGTATCCTTTTCCTGAAGGTGAGGCTCACTGGAATGGACGTGGCATGCAAATATGCTGCTGTCGCATTCAGGGATGAGTAGGAAAGTTTGAGAAAACATGCTCTGACAGGGCACTGAGCTGGCACTTAGGAGTGCTGGATTTGACCTTAAACTCTGGCACTGCTCGGACTAACGTGCCCTTTTTGACCTCACAACTCATTTCGTTTAATTATCTGCAGGTTTTTAATGTAACTTGTTTTGTCAACCACATCCCAAAACTGTGCTAGAAACACTGACGTGATGACTGGCTGTCAGTGTGCTTCTGTCCCTGAGACACATTCAGAAGGAAGCTCTCTCCCGTGTCTGGATGACCACGCTGCTCCCTCAGTGCTTGGTAGTTGCAGGCTGGCAACTTTGAGCTGCAGCTGGAGGACATTTCCTTTGCCAGATCAAGGCTTTGACCTGAGTTTTTCTCATCCTTCTGTCTTCTAGACTGAGAAATCTACCACCAAGAAAGTACAAACAAGTCTCACTTTTGCATTTGAATGCTTCAGCTCTCCCAGTGGGATGGGAAGCTGAGATAAATTTATACAAGTTCAACTTGGTGAAAATAGGGCAAGAAAATCTACCCTGGGAAAAAGAGGTGAACATCTATGTCCTAATCCTCACAGAGGTACAGGGATCTCTGTATGGTCACTTTGGACACAGAGGAGTATTCCCATGCCTCTGGGACTGCTAGCACATGCAGTCACCCAGATGTTCATCAGACTACTGGTGCTCTGGCCTGACCAGTTGCACTGAGGCTGCACAGCCAGTATTTTTTCCAGCTGATCCTTGTCCCACCCCCCATTTCTATGAATTGTGCAGAAGCTACATTCTCTGTTAACTCCCTCATCCTATTTCCACAATGTGGATTGGATAAATACTGCCCATTCCATTTCTCCTACCTTATCAATCTCATTCCTGCATTCTTCTTTCAAGGCCTGGTGTCAAACTCCCAAACTTGCTGGTTTTGTGCTTGTGAAAACAACTCAAGGTTATTTAATTCTCACCCCTAAAGTTATTTGTCTGGAGGGTTTTTTTCATCAATATGTCATTGTTTCCCTAACTGAATTTCCTGCAACCGTTCCTCACCTTCTCTCTTTGTTCCTGGTTCCTTAATTGCAAAAAACCCCCAAAAAGCAAAAAACCAAAACCACATCAAGTACTGATTATCTCCCAATAGGGTCTAAAGAAGGGCTGGGGTGCATAGAACGGCTGAAGTTGCTGGAGAGATGACCAGTGCCTCTGACTGAACGTGGTCTGGGCTGGCTGTGCTGGGCAGCCAGGCAGGTTCTACCTGCTTCAAATAGGTCCTATGAAACATCTCTCCTCTGCTCTTTTCTGCAGTGTGAGACGTGATACAACAATACAGTAAGATCCTGCAGCAATAGGGCTAGGATTAATCTAGCTGAGTAAGATGAAGCTAAGCAATAGGAGAACAACTAAACAGAAGTCATGCCAAGATTACATTTGTGTATGCACTTACCATTGCTGGAAAAATGTACCTCATCAGCCAACTCCTGAAGGATCTTGCTCCCCTCCATATGGGTACAAGAAAAAAATACATGTTCTTGCAAATTACATTAAAATAGGAAGAAGAGATGTTTGCTGAAATGCTCTCATTGTAAATGAAGGGCTTTATGTTTACACAAAAACCACTCTTGGAAAAAAGTAATTTTGCTAATGAGCTATTCCCATATCTCATGGGGAGCTTTTCATTGCTAAGGCACTGTGTCAGATCCAGCACAGAGCTACAATAAAATGCAATAGCAACTGTCTCAAAGGAGTTAATGGCTGAGCTAGCTCTCCGGTAGCAGAGTCTGTGCAGCACACCCACCACATAAGGTGACAGGGATGCGCAGTGTCAAAATGACCAGTGGTGCTGCATGAGCAGCTCAAGCCACGTGAAGTGACACCTCTGTGCTCACCCACAGAAATTAGGTGCTATTACTGAAAGCCCAGGGTGTTGTGCATGTATCTCTGCTTTGGTATCTGAAGTGGCTACCAGACTTGCTGCTAATGAGGGAGCTGGCATATCCCAAAGGCTTCTAGTTGCCAGTAGATTTTCCTCAGGAGTTGTGGGATCACCCAGTTAGTTATAACAGACTGGATGGCCTACTATGTACCAGAGCCTTCAGAGCTACAGTGGATGGTTCTGCTGACTTGCAGATATGTTGTGATGAATGTGAGAGGTTTTAAGTACACCAATCCGAATCTCAAACTCACTTGGTTTCCTTGCTTTGGCTACCTTTGCTGGCACAGAGCCTTGAAACTTTGACCAGAGGTGTTTGATTACACTGATCCCTTTCCCTGACCAACATTGGCTGGCCGCATCAGAGAAGTTTAGGGCTAAGTAGGTCTGGCCATTCAGCAGTTGGTATCCAGGACAGGCTTCCAGTATATTGAGAAGAGAAACATTTGTTCTACTGCTGCCTTATTGAGCTGTTCTGTGGAGAACCCTCTCAACACAGCTGCTGGTGCCTTTCATAGGTACCAATTAAATTTTTATATGATGTTTTATAACCATAAATATACTCTACAGACTTGCACATAATTCCTCTGCTACTTTAACTGCTTTTCAAAGCCCTTTTTAGCAGGCTTATCTTTGTTTTGCTTGTGCTGATTAAAAGGCAAGATATATTTTTAATAGGGTAAGTAGTACCAGAGAGCACACTTCACATAAAAGAAAGAAAAATGCAGTCAAACCTTTGTTATTCAAGTTGAGTCAAAGACATTGAATTAATTCAGCTAACCGAGGTTTCAAATAATTAATGGGATTTTCAGGCTACTGAATACATCGGGGACTCTGAGTTTGTTTTGGCCAAACAAGGTATTTTAATGATCAAACCTCTGATTGCAGGTAAGAAAACAGCATGTGAGAAGATCCTTGCAAAAACATTAGAAGGCTAAAAATCAGAATCTGAAATTAAAGACTTCTCTTGAAGTGTTTCTGAAACTCAGTGGGCCGAAAATAGCCTAGAAGCAGTAAAAAGAGTAGTGCCATCCCTCTGGTCAGACCTCATCCTGAATCTACCAGCATGACTGAATACTTCCCCAGAGATGCTGGTTTCTTGTAAAGACAGTTCCACCTTTTTCTTTCTGATTTTTCCTTTTTCTTTTTTTTTTTCTTTCCCCATGTGCAGCTTATTCCTCTCCCTGGACTGTTTTTTTTCCCACAAATAACCCTTAATTGTTTATTTTCCCTGCAAACGGTGAAGAGAGCCATATTGCACCATAAAAGCAATGTCATGTGGATTCCCATCTCATCAACTCTCCATGACTTCTGAGTCATGCCTGGGTAGTTTTCAACTGCGACTACAGAATTAGAAGACATTTCACCGAAGTCCTGAGATTTATTGGAAAGAGGGTACATTTTTCCATATAATATAGCCACTCTATTTTTAGGGGGTTTTGAGGTGATCTCCATTCACTGCTAGAGATGGGAGGAGATCTGGAGCTGATCATGACTACCAAGGAGGCCACAGACCTGATGCATTGTTTTAGGAAGGGTACAGGATCACCTTTTGCCAGTCCATCAGTGGAGGGTGGTCACAACAACTTACCAAGAGACTACAGTGGCTTGGAAAAGCAGATATGGTTGTGACAGTAGGACCAGCTGATGTGTAGAGATGAACTGTATCGGGCTAAGGAAATCATTGCTTCTGAAATGATAAAGTGGTCTTTAATTGTCCACATCTCAATGCCTAGGGGAGTACTACCAGGGAAACTAGAACAGACGGAAATGCTGCTGACATTATAATAATGTGCTGCATGTGAAACCACTGCAGAAATAGTTAAGTGATGCCTTTGCCAAGGCCACAGAGTGAAATGTTACTACACCATGGGGTGGATTAAAATATGCATTTTCTCCTAATTGAGCACAGCGGACTCAGCTGGAGGTCCTGTCAGGAGAAGAGGAACAATTTGTCACAGGAAGAAGTGTATAACTTGACAGAGCATCTATTAGACAGTACAGTAAAAAATAAAGTAGGACTTGTGCAGCTTTTCTTTATGCTCCAAACTCTTTGGCTTAGGAACCCACATGCTGTAAGTACATTTCAGGCTTGTTGGCACTGGACCAGCCTGGTTGTACCAGGCTCACTACCCTCATGGCTATAATATCATGATGACAACAAGGTTAAAATCTTTCTGGTTAGATTGGGTGATGCTCAGAAACCCAAACTTTAGTTCTAGTCACTGTGTCGCAGCACTTCACAGAATCCTACGCCAAATCTAAGGGTCATCTCTCAGGACTGTAAGCAACCTGTCACATCCATCCATGAGGCTGTGTGGCAGCTGAAACCTAGTAACTTCTGTTCAGGCACATGCTCTTTATCTCCCTGAAA
Source organism: Picathartes gymnocephalus (assembly GCA_013390045.1). Classification (NCBI taxonomy): domain Eukaryota; kingdom Metazoa; phylum Chordata; class Aves; order Passeriformes; family Picathartidae; genus Picathartes; species Picathartes gymnocephalus. Next base: position 16,064 of record WEKY01048639.1, on the reverse strand, counting down.
GGAAGAGCTCTGACTGACAGGGTAATTCATCATTTACCTGATGCACGAAGAAGTCACCTGAAGGAGCAGAGCCACACACATTATTTTCACACTGGGGGAAGCGTACGCCCTGTGTGACATCCAACGTTTTTAAAAGTTTCTGTAACCCCAAAAAAGAAATTCTGGGTTCTCTAGGGAGATGTTATTGGGAATATTTGTCACATGCCATAGCATGTTGTGGTGACACAATGGGCAGCGATTTCCAGCACATGTGTAGCAGTGGTAGGAGTAACAAAGGGACTGGGAAAACCACAGTGACACTGGGAGATAGCACTGGAGAGATCAAAGGACTGGTAAAGGATTGCAAAGGATTGCCATACCTTGCATGAATAGCGCAGATCACTGCTGCCCACATCATTTGCTTTTCAGTGGGATCACTGGGCTACTCTCAGCTCTGGGATACTGCCCGAGTAATTCCTGCCCACCGTGTTGGGTGGGCCTGGTGCTCCTTTGTGCCTTCACCAACCCCAGCCCCTCAGAGAGTTTAGCATGTAAAATTGACTCAGGCTTTAGAGGTCATCCCAGATCCTACCCAGACAGACCAGGTATGCCATAGTGACAGAAGCTGTTCTTAGAAGGCATTTTCCCTGCCTGCAGCCAGGCATATGATGTTTATTCTTGCACTTGGCCATGGATTCTGTATTCCCAGGAGGAAGCCTGAATGCACCCTGCCTTCTAGAGAGATAGAGATAGCTGCTGTAACATATTGTTGTACTTGGTGTAACAAGTAGTTGAGGCCCAAAACTGTGCTTTAAAAAAAATTCTGTACTTACTATAGTCACATTCAGAAATCTGAGTCAAAGCTCTATGCCTCCTTGCTTTAATCACTGTACAAACACAATAGAAACACCATCCCTGCCCCAAAACACTACAGGGGCTAATGGTCACTCTCAGTGTGTGTGATTCCTCCTGTCTGCACTCACAGCACAGTGCTGGGATTGTGTTGTTGGGAAATTTGTGCTGTCTCTTCCTGTTGGCATGATATTTTTTCTGCAAAGGCCAGCTTCAAGTTCTTACTTTTCCTAAGCATCATAGGATTGTTTGAGTTGGAAGGGACATTAAAGATCATCTTGTTTCAACTTCCCTGCCATGGGAAGGGATACCTTTCATTAAGACTACGTTGCTTAAAGCCCCATCCAACCTTGAACATTTCCAGGAATGAGACATCCACAGATTCTCTGGGCAACATATTCCAATGCCTTACCACCCTCCCAGTAGAGAATTTCTTTCTAATAGCTAATCTAAACCTACCCTCTTTCAGCTTAAATCCATTACCCTTTGTCCTATCACTATATGCCTTTACTGGGATAAACAATATATATATTTCTTCACCTTTCTTGTGTTTTTCTCCTCACCCATTTCTGCCAAGTCTACTCTCTCCAAGGCCATCCAAGAGCCACTGTGGAATACATATAAAAACTTATACAGTTCCTGTAGTCAGAAGTAGTTTGGTATGGTCAGATGGTTTATGGTGCTGTTGACATATCTGGGTAAGTAAATGCCCAGACTGGAAATGTGGAACTAAGCACTTCCTCACATGCAATGCCATGCAAAGTAAAACAGATGTGCTTATGTCATTTGCAGTGACAGGGGACAGGCTAGGTCATAGACTGCACAGATCTTTCCAACATAAGCAAGCTCCAGTCTGTCTTGGAAGTGGATATGCTGCCTTTTGCTGAGCATATCTTGGTTAAAATTGAGTTAAACTGGGATTGCTGGAATATAGGGCCAGTGAAAAACACCCCAGCAGCAATATTTGGATTTCTTTGTCCATGCATTCATTTATTTTGATGCATACTTACTGTGTGTTTCTTTGGCAGGATCCCTGACAGAGAGTCATACCCATCTGTAATTCTGTCTTGCACTTTTTGACATTAAATAAGTTTTTCTTTGCGGATCAGCTCTTTCTTTTGGTGTCTTTTCTCATCCCTTTTTGTGAGGGAGTATTTGTCCTACACCACAATGACTTTTCCCCCTTGCTGTGTAATGAGGGTAGGGTGGGAGTGCAAATTCACTGGATTGTACCTTTGAGGTCAAGTCCTCACTACGTTCAGATTCTAGAGGTCTTAAGGTTTTACTTTCTGTCTTGATGGATATTTTATGTTCAGAATAATAGATCATGGGTCTAGGCCTGTTTTAGTCCTTCTGCATATTTAAGATTGAATCAACTCATGGTCATTTAGACCAAACTTCTATGCTACAAGTAGCTAGCTTGAAGTGTTTTGGTACTTATCAGAACTGTATCTAATGTGATGTTGCTCTAGATCCTGGGACTACTTGCTGTAGAAATGCATCCCCTTCATGCAAGGACAGTTTGTCCTTCTGTATTTGGAAGCATTACTTACTGCATGGTGAATTTGATATTCTTCTAATGTTGTGTTTCCTTAGTTTCTGGGAACGAGATGCTGATCTCCAGCCATAACAAAATCCAGCCATCAAAATGAGTGGCAGATGCTATTTTAGTTCCCACAGATTGTCTTTTTTCAGGCTTTCCAAAAGTGATTTTTGACTTACCTTGTTTCTGGGTTTCACTGAAGCAAGCCATTCTTATTTCTTTTCAGTCTACTTCATCAGTTAATGAGCATTGCTACCTCAGTGCTTTTTACCTTTTCTTCTTTTTTAAATAATGCATATCTTTCAATGCCTGTGTTTGAGGCAAGATTACTATCATGTGTTTCTTTTGTTCTTGTAATATCCTTTTCTTTTGTTCTGCACCAGAGATTCTCAGTCCTATATGTATCTGGTCTCAATGCACAGCATTTTTCTTGATTTTTGCTGTTTTAATCCAGTTTTAAATAGCAAATTGCATTAAATGTATCACACAAACATTTATTCCTCTCTTCAATATTATTCCCATATTCTCTTGCTGCCTATTCCTCTCCCCTTCCGTGTCCTATTACCCATTGCAATAATCTCATTTATCTGATTTTCCTTTTTTGCCTTGAATTAGAATCAGGCATGGAGACTGAATATCCCAATTCTCCCCCCTTTGTTTCATGTTTAAAGCTTTCATCAGTCATGCAATTGCAATCATAAGAGTTGTCCACGGGGAGTTCATTCCTGAGAGTAGTCCTTATCCTATGAACCCCTTTTTAGGGGCTCAAACATCCCAGAACCTTGTTCATAGCACTGGCCCATGAGCTTATTCTACCTCTTGAGTCCTGCCTTTGCTCTTTGCCTACAGAAGTGCTCCTGTAACTTCATTCATTTCTGCATTTTTCCCTGGAAGCCATCCCTGATCACCTCTAATGTGCCTATGGCAGTGCCATCTGGTCCACCGTGAAGGACAGCCAGTCAATTGTTTCTTTCTAATCAGGATCTTGTCCAGCCCTACTGCACACCCTTGTGACTGCTGCCAGTAGCCATTCTCTTGTCTAAATCTGATTTTGACCATGATCTTTCAAACTGCTCTTAATACAAATCATGTGTCACAAAGACCTTTCTATTCTTAATGTGAGCAAAAATGCCTACGAAGTTCTGCAGCTTCTCTCTTTTTTTTGTTCATACAGTAGCCTATGGATAAACTGTGTTCTTTGACTGCTAACTCTTTCTCCAGTCTGTTGGGGCTGCTCTCATAATTTTTCTATTCATATTCCTCCCTTTTTCCAGTGGAGCAAACCTGTGTCTCTTTGCTTCTCTATTAACTGATATTTTCCTCATTTTTTTTCTTCCCTGGTTGGACCTTCCACATGCACCAGCATCAAATGATTTGCCTTTTGAGTATCTTGCTCAGAACTTGTGTGGTGTCTGACCTCTCTTGTTTTCATCACTTGTTTAAACAGCTGCTTGAGATCCACCCAAATCTCAATATCCCAATACCTACCTGCCAGAGTTTTGGAAAATCAGTTTGCAGTCTCCTAACGCAGACCAAAACTGCATCCCCTCTCCAGCAAGTAGGAGACATTTACCCACAGAACTGCAGACATGAAGACAAGGACAAAACTGGGCTACTCAGTTGGGAGTGCACTTCAGAGATGTGTTGGTGGGTGCGCTGGGGGGAGTTTTGTACACTTTCCCTTTGCTGTGTTAATTGTTTCAGTGCTAGCAGGAAGAAAAAGTAGTAAAAGTTTATTTTAGACACTAAATCAAACAGATGTGTTATATGCACAGTTCAGGAATTAAAAAATCTGGTAATACATCTTGAAAATGTTTTAAAAAATATTCCGCTTAGTACCATTTCAGGGTATGAATTATTTTATGGATTTGAATTCCCTTCTGTTATTAAGCACATTTGCTTGATTCTAAGAAGTCTGGTTTTGATTTCTCAGATCCTATTATCTGTTGCCAGCATCACTACAGTGCATAGTAGAGGAGTGAAGTCTCATTTCCAAAACTCGTGGTTATTATTTTGGGTAGCAGTAGCAGCGAATCCTGCTCCCATTTGTGTATTTCTACAAAAGTGAAACTAAACACAGAAGAAATACTGACAGAAGACATGCATGCAAGAGGACAGGTCTACAAAAATAACTCCCTAAAACCAAAACAAACATTACCACTTGAAGTGACAATGTGGTAAATATTACATGCATCTGAAGAAGAATCAGCAAAATGTTGTGCAACTTCTTCCTTTTCCTTTTTTTTTTCTTTCTAGCATTTTCACTTTCCTCTCTCTTCCCTTCCTCCTCTTACTCCCCACTTGCAACAATAAGCAGTTTGGTTGTTTGAGGCGTGTTTTCTCTTATCTTTCTAGTTGTGCATGTGTGTATTTTTAAATGGGTAGTTCTCACTTTATGCCACACTTGAATTGCATGAAGAAAAGAAATCATCCTACTTAAAAGAACACAAAAGGATTTTGCAAGGGAAGTACTCGAAGAAGGATATGTCAAATTAAATAAAGACCATTGTTAAACATTTTTTTCTCTGGTATAGTTTCAGTTCTGAGGAGAATCTAAATTTAGACTCTGAGCAGTAGGTATGCTTTCATATGGCATATTGTATCAAGTCCTATATTTGAAAGAAAGATTTGCATTGAGCAACTGGCCTAAAGCGCTTTTAGAAAAGTACTGAGTGCTTTGTTTCTATTCTCCAAAAATATGTTTTCTGTTGTGTTTTGTCATGGTGCCAGCCTTTAAAGGATGGGAAAGTATACACCGAATTACACCTCTAAGTCAAGCAGCTTTCCTGGTGCAGTCTGGTAGTGATCCCAAGCCAGGTGAAGTTCATATGCAGTGGAAAGCTCTTCTTGCACAAGTGAGGACTCAAGTGGCCTGGTCTTGCAATAATCACATGGAAAATTCCCACCCTATGTCACTCTGTGGTTTTGTTCAGTGAGGGTCCAAGACTGAGAACTCCGGAAGTTGCTGTCATTAAAGAGAGCAATTCATGGGATCAGTAATGCTTTAGGCAAGCTGTCTACTTACACAGAAACCAGCATCTCTTGCTCAAAAGGCAAATCAAAAAACAGGAGAGGGCATCTAAGTGCTGGGCCCTGCCCCTGGATCACAACTACCCTATGCAGTTATGGGCTGGGGGCAGAGTGGCTGCAAGGGAACCTGATGGAAAAGGGCCTGGGGGTGCTGGTTGACAGCAGCTGAACCTGTGCCCAGGTGCCAAGAAGGCCGGTGACATCCTGGCTTGTATCAGAAATACAGTGGGCAGCAGGACTGTGGAGTCAAGGGCAGAGACAAAGTGCCTTGAATCCTTGTCTCCAGGGCCACTGTGCTTCATTTTTGTGGGCTGCCTGGGCAGCGAGGGGGCTGCGTGGTCAGAAGGGACCCATGAAGCTGTGTAGGAGGATGGATTCTCTTTCTGAGCTGTTCTTAGGGACAATCTACATATCATTAAAACTCCTGTGCCATCTGAATGCAGAGGGGTACTTTATCAACTAAAACTTCTTTATTTAATCAGTTGATTTAATTATGAGCTAGTTAATTGAAAAATTCATGGTACAAGTTCTGAAGGTCAAAATACTCAGAAGTTCAAAGAAGACTGGAGCATCTGTTTCACTGGAGCTGTGACATGCGGTGCTGAGTTACAGAAATCTGCTCTGATTCAAACTGGCAAACTGATCTTGGGACTAAACAACTGAATTACAAAACAAGAAGACAATTCACTTGCATTCATGAGGTGTGAATGTATCTACTGCCAGCTGTGGTTAGTCTGTGATTGATTTATTTGTGTGCTGTGGTTTCCAAAAGATCCAAGTAGTAACTACTCTTGCAGAAATGCCTTTAGCACTGTCCTGTCAACCCCTTAACCCTCTCAGGGACATGCCCAATTCCAAGCAAAATTCTGGATTGCTTGATTGGCAGACTGCTGTTCTCCCTGGATGGGAGAGACTTGCTGAGGGCAACAAGTACTCAAGATTCCCACCTCTGGGTCACAGTGTTTCACCACGGCAGGAAGGCTTTTTAAGAAGTTGCAGAGGCCAAGTGAAATATCTGGTTACTAATTTGGAAACAATCTGGGTTTATGAACCACTAAGTATTGCAGACGCTGGTTCCCCACCTCAACAAGAACAACAGAGGGGACCACTAAGCTCTTGCTTGAGATCCCTATTTTAGACTGAAACTCGTGTATATATCTGCTGGATATTTACATGCCTATAAAATACTAAACAGCAAAAACTGTAGTCAAAAGTCAGTGAGTTTTGGGCAGCTAAGGACATCTGAAAATCCCGAAGCTTCAGTACAAGTCCTTTGTATGCTACTGTTTGTCCAAAATGTACAATCAGAGCCGGTTGAGAGCAGCATCCTCGTGTCCACACCTCTTCAGGCTTTGTGTTTTCATCCCTTTGTTACCAAATTTTGCCATTCTTATCTAGCTCTGCAGAACACCAGCCTGGGTTCATCTGGAAAAAAGTGGGATGGTGAAAAAACAAGCAAAGGATAAAGCATATAAAAAACAATAAAGACGACAAGCTTTCATATATATATAGATAGGTGAACACTTATTTTTGAGGGAGGCTGCCTTTAAGAAGAGTGAAATGAATAAATAATAACTATATAGTCATTTAATACTGTTAAAGACTGTCTAGGAGACTGTCTGTTTCTGAGATTGCACTTGAGAGACTTTCCCTTTATCGCTGCTTACTGGAAGACTCATTTTTTTCTCTTGTTGACCTGCACTTACAGCACACAAATCCCCCAGACAGTGAGCAGGAATGGGCCACTGCTAGGCTCTCACTGCTGAGAGATGTGCTGGGAAACCTGAGGGTCTGCAAGAGTGCTCCAAGGACTGGTTTTCTTCACTGCTGCTGTGCTATTAGGAGTGTGTAGCTATACCGCAGAACAGCTCGGAGAGGATTTCCTCTCCTTGAGTTTCCAGTTAGAAGCTGTCATGATGCTTACACAAATCCAACAAGACTTGGTAGGAACAGTACTTCTTCCATGTAAAACTTGCACCAAGGTCCAACCATTGCTCCTGGGGATACTTTTGTCCTTATGTTCCCTAATTCTTTGCAGAACTCTCTTTGCATTTCAAACTCATCCCTTAGGGGTTGTAAACATGAATCAAGATGTTTTGAACTTTCCTTTTGGGGATTTATTGACAATTCCCACTCCTTTTTTTTCAACAAGGCAAATGCCCCTGGGGCATGGCTGTGCCAAACAATGAGCACAGTCCTGTCAGTGGTGTCCCAGCACCTAACCTGCTGCAACCCCAGGCAAAGCAGAGACATCTTCAGATAAGGTCTGCTCCGGAAGTGTTGGCCCTGTGAGACAGGAGATACAGATTCCAAGCATGGTTCCTAATGTGGGCATTGTAGGATCTCATGACAATACATTTCTCCCTAATCCATGTAGAACCCTCCCTCAACATCAAAGGATGTTGTATTGGGCAGGCAGTGTCTGCAGTTTTAAAAGATTGCTCTTGCCCATCATCCAGCACTAAAAATGGGGACCTCTGGTCTCTGCTGTGTCATTTCTGAGAATTGGCCTAATGAGGCAGCAGAAAGAAAAGAAACAAAATAGCAGTAATACAGTGAAATGATTTTCACATTTTGCAGAGGTTTCCTGTCTCTCATTATAGGCTTTTATGAGAAGTACAAAATATGTGAAAATTCAAAAGGCATTATTTGAAACAATAGTGAGTCTAAGTAATAAGGTGCCGTATGCCCAAAAGCAAGGCAAATAATTGTTTTTCAATCTAATGTTGTATTTATCACTCCTGGGATGAACATGCAGCTAATACATATTTCAAGTGTAAGTTCAAAATATTAATGTGCAGCCAAGCAAAGGTTATTTCTCACTCTTCTTCTGTTACTAGTGAGGTTACACTGCTGTTTTTCTGCGTTGTGTGGTTGTATTATCTTAATAATTGACTAGTTGTGAGATATTATTTCCCTTTAAAACATATGACAGCGAAACAAGTTTTTAATAAAGTGCTTTCAAAAAGCAACAGACTGAAAAAAACCCTGGACAATAGTTCAAACTGGTAATGAACTAAATATACCTCTAATTATATTGAATTTACAAGTAATAGGACGAAGCAACATTAGAAATTACTTCTGACTGAAATTCAGTGCCTTAAGGGTGAGAATGTTTCTCTCAAACTTCCAGAGACTGAATAAAATTGCTGTATCAGTATTTGTTTCAAATATCTGTCACTTCAAATCTCAAAATGAAGGATGGTGGTCTAAACCTTCCTGAAAACAGATACTCCAATAAATATGTGATGAAAGCTAAGTGTTTTCTCAAGGCAAGATTTATTTTTGGACTTCAGTTTACCCAGTACATGCAACATTTGGTGTAAGTTGGTCTGGCTGTATGCGCAGGCTCAGTGCACATTTAAAGCCACAATTTTAAACTTGGATGCAGCTGTGTCAATCTAGATGAGGTTCATCATAGGACTAAATCTCTGTGCCCCATGTCAGCAATTTAGGACTCAATCTTCGTATGAAGTCATTTTGTATCAAATGTATAAATAATTAATGTGCTGTGTATGGAAGCACTATCAGATTAATTCCTTTAATAACAAAAATCCATAGATAAATAGAGGTTGGTCAGCAAAGTGACCTTTTATCTTTTTTTTTCAGTGACCTTGAATTAAATCTCGCATTGGACAGAATGACCATTAATCATTTTGATCAGATTGCTGAGGGAATTACCAAGTGAAGTCAGTTGAGTCATCTCAGTTTACTTTCTACAGGGAAGAGGCACTGGGTTTGTATCACACAAACAACACAATAAGCCCATGATTGGTTTCTGCAGGTCAAGGCTGATAGGTATTTGCGGAGCAGCTTGGACCTTGTCTGTACGCAGTGCTCTTGAACCTACTGCAGATAAATAAAGAAATTCTTCTCCCAGCATGGGTAACCTCAGGTTTTGTGCCATAAATAGATTTTCAAATGTCTTACAGATAAAAGTATGGGGAAAGGATTTGTTTGCAGGTCGAGCTGAGTAAACAAGACGGTCTCACAGTTTGCTCTGGAGTTTAAATGTGTTTGTATACTGCAGAGAAAAACACAGGTTTCACTCCTACCTCTATGGCTGCTGCTACACAGCTGCTATGAGAACCGTGTGAATGAAAACATAACTGGAGAGAAAATATCAAAAGACATTTAAAAACTTGTCAGACCAGCTATTAGGTTAAGTAACATTCGTTATAACCTCAGCTTCATGGATCAACTTTCTTGATGAGATCACAGCAGGTTAATGCAGGAGAGAGGCAGAGCCAGAATCTAAATCGGAAATGGAGAAGTCCATCATAACAAGGAACAGTAGAGAGTTCCTGACATAATGAAACTGTGTTCATCAGATATATTTCATTTTTTCCATGGTGAGGACAATATTTTGGCAGTGCTACAGAGAATGAAAAGGATGATACGCACAATTCATCAAAGTCAGTATCTTGATTCTTGTGTGGCATGAATGATAAAAAATTAGAAATGTTTCCCGGATCTCTCTTTTTGGGACTACACCTTATTGGTTCAAGCTAGAATGTGCCACTCCCATGAAACCCAAGATCTCTTGCCTGAGAAAACTGCTGAATCAATAGAAGGGAAAAATGCTAGCAGGAATAGGAAAACTGCTGCCCAGGATTTAGGTATCTGTGGTAATATTTCTCACAAAACAGGCAGGAAAGTATTTCTCTTATCGCTTCCAAAGTGCTTCCAAACTCTCTAAGAAAAGTACTACAGCATCTGTTTCATGGACTTCATCTACAGCAGAAATGAACTGTCACCTTCCTGCTGACATCTCTCCCGCCATCAAGGCTGCATCCCCCTTTCCCGGCATTTCCAGGTGGCAAACCTTTGGGCTTGTGCAGTGAGGTGGTGATGTATCAGTCCTGTGAGAACAACGTGTATGGGGACTGGTCGGTATGATTTATCTTTAACTTACCAGGTTTCACCTATCTGAGCTGTCACCTCATGTTTCACCACCAACACACCTGCATATTGAGCTTTTATGTACCATTGCGCACCCACAACTTTAACCTCAACAAAAAGTGGAGTGCTGTTGCAAGAAGGACATGATGGTTGAGTGTGCTGCCTTGTCTAGGAAAGGACCCTAAGGAAACTTTCTGAGAGACACACTCATAGAATCTCTCAAAAATGCTTTCTAACAATGGTCGTAGCTCTTTTTTACAAGAAGTGTTTATACTAATTGCAGTGTGGGTTTTTTCCCATTATGTAAATACCTTACCTTACCACAGGCCTATGAGTTTCCTTTCCCATTTCAAAATGGAAGCTTTAAAGAGCATTTCTGCCTTATCTTCTGATGTTCATCCCATCTTAAAAGGATTTCATCTCATCATGTCTTGTAAGAACAACTTTTTCTTGTCCCCTTTATTTGCCATCTTGACCTCAGCAACAGCGATAACTCACATCATACATCTGCTACAAACATCACCCAAACATACAGAGTATTGTGAGGAAAAAAGAATTCTGGCTGATATCAAATGATTTAAAAACCATCCCAAATGGCCATGCACTATCTCTGTGTGACCACAGGGCAATCTGTGGTAGGGCTGTTTCTCATCTCTGCCAGACTGGGCACAACGGAGACCCAAAATTCTGCAACTGTGTTCTGTCGCGAAGGCACTTCCTTCTCTTTTCTGAAGTCAAGGTGAAATGGTAGTGGCACACATAAATCAGACAAAAGACCTGTCAGAGGGAGAAGAACGGAGCAGAGTCACAAGACTGACAAAAGCCGGGAAAAGCTGGATAAGTCACCCTATAGGCCAGCTCTGGGAAAGAAGATGCTCTCTCTGCTCATTGGGTAGCAGTGGGTGAACATTAAAAGATGTGGTGCTGGGGATGGGCACCAGGGCTCCAGGCTCCTGATCTTATGAGGGTCACTGGACCAAGGGCTTGAGCTCCTTAAAAAAATGTTCAGTGACCATGAGAGGTTTGCAGTCCTGAAAACTCCATGTATGTGGGACCAGATTTGTAAGAGGTAAGTGATGGGACAGCACTGACCTAGTGTGTCCCCAGCCTCTTCCTCATTATATGTAAACACAAAGGTCCAGGCACTGGCAGGCTATTAATCACAAACCCAACTGCATCTGAACTGAGTGAGCAGATTCATGTTGCTATGTCCATATAACATGGGTTTATAATGCCTGTTTTCTTTGTGAGTGCCACATGCAGTGCAGTGTGACATTTAGCATGTTTAGTTATAACTCTGCATGGTGATCCAAGCCAAATTAGTAACCTGTTTTCTGGTAGCCTTTTAATAGCGGTCACAAATGGCCTGAGGAAATCCCCACTTGTACTAAAGACAATTTAACAGACACAGATGTGTTCATCTACACAGAAACTTCAAAGGAGGCATTTTCACAAATATGTGCAGCTTGTTGCCTTCCTAGTGGCATTTGTTACTGCTTCCTGCAATGCTTAGTTCAGTCAGGGTCTTGTCTTCATGGGCTGCATGAAGGGTCAGCCAGAGTGAAGGGCCACCCCTTCTTTTATTTCTTGCTAAAATCATTAGTCCAGATCAATTTTATATTTACATATTCCTTTAACACAGAAATATGTTCTTAGAAAGCATCAGCTGGTGCACCATGCTGCCTTTTATAGACAGGGCTATTGCTTCATCATTTGCTATAAATTAGGAGACATTTCAAAAAGTGGATGCAAACCTAAACAATCATTTTGGTGCACTTTTCTCTGAGAGTATTGTTTTTAGCTAGATACATTATCTATATTTAAAATATATGAAATGGAGGTATACTTAATGTTCAAAGTGATATATTATAAAGACAGAAGAAGGTGAACTCTTGATATATTACAAGCCTTTCATACCATGAAATAACTATTGCCTATTATTTTACTCCTGACATTTTTATTTTTAGGGGAATTTCAGTTGATTTGTATTGCTGACACCGCTGATATGTTGTTTCCAGTGACCTTACATCCAAAATCAGTAGGGTGTGACATTTGATGGCCCAGATAAAAAACACTAATAGTAGAAGAGAGGGCTTATTTTCCTGCTCATAAATTAAGTTTAAATAACGCAGAATTTATTTTTAACTCTCCAGTACTTTTTACTGTCTACTCAATAAATGTATTCATTACTGGGAGCTTAACTCAGTTTTTTTTAGTGAAGCAGTTTACTATGATTCTTTTGTACAGCCTTGGCTTTCTTCTTGAGGCAGCATTTGGTACCAAGCACTACTTTCCACAAATAAAAGGAGATGACCCCCAAGTAACAAATAAAAAGGAATATAGTGGCAGCAGCAACATTTGGCATGATGAACAGTAGCCGAATCAGACTAAGAAGTTTGCAGCAACTCTGTAGAGGCTGATGTAAGTACTAAATGCATAATATAAATATTAGTGTAACCTAACCTGTAGGCTTATCACACCTCTTCACTTTCCTGCCTGCACAAATCTCTCTGCAAATGTTCTCTTGATGAATTTTTCATGAATGGCTGTGAACTACACAGCATCCTGGTGTATATTTCTCCACTTTGAAAATATTCAAAGACCATGATCTCCAGATGCAACTTGAAGAGGAGAGAGAGAGAGAGAGAGAGAGAGAAAGAGAGAGAGAGAGAAATTCACTGATCAGAACTGCGACCATCAGTCCCTGGGACATAGACACCTATATGTAAAGGAGAAGTATGGCTGATGCCTCAGCAAAAACCTTAAAAACCCTGGGAAAACACTCATCTTGCTCCTCTCTGACCTGAAACATTTATGAACATGATAAATTGTTATTGGATTGTTTTTAGAACTTTTATAACACCAAGAAGAGAGTTATCACCATATATAAGCTCTTAAAAGACAAGATGGTTTTCTGCAGCACAGGGTCATACTGTTCCCTCCTGTCATTTTTTATTGCACAAGTCTTTTTAGGAGACCACTGCATCTCTTTCTCTGTCTGTGGATGGTGATCTGTTTGGTGATCTGTTTGCATAGCTTAGTCCTGAAGGCACTGACAACAAAGAAGACTCATGGAACTTTTTTCTCTTCGGAAAGGTCTTGTTGGAATTTCTGATGCAATCTATTCACTGAAACAAAACCAAGCTCTCTGGTTTGCTCCTCAAAAGGACAAAAAGAAGGGATCAGATTATTTTGCCTGATTGAAGATGTTTCCTATTTTCTTTCTGTTGAACAAATGCCATCTGTAACTTCAGTGTGGGCGGAAAAGCACAAGAGATTTTGGATATGAGCATGTGAATGCTTCTTCCCCTGTGAAAAGTCTTATTATAGCCAAATTGGATTTCATTTACCCTATACAGACTCAGGTCCAGCCTCACAGACCTGGTCTGTGGGTGCAATTTCCCTCCCCCGTTTTCCAGGCATGATTCTTGATGCAGCAAGACAAGGCAGCATCACTGCTAAAAGTGACTGCTAGAAATGAAGTGTTTAACTTTGTCATTTGGTTTCTTAATTTTTAAGATGAACTCACTTCATATTTTCTTCTGTAATCAAGAGGATTATTTCTGGAGAGTTTTATTTTGCATATTTGGAGGGGGTTGGAATGATTTAAGCTGATTCCTGTGTAATCTCTTGATTCCAGCATCAGAGTCTTAAAAGAAAAGACCTGAAATAGCGTGAGTTGGCAGTGCTCAAGCTGTATAATAGCTATTTGTATGTACACATTTGTGTGTCTTCTTTGACTGAAATTTTTTATACAAGTTGAAACCTACTGATTTCATCAGTCTACTGTAGTTGACTTGCTGAAGAGAACCATGTACCATGAATTCACGTTTGGTTGGTACTTTTCAAAACATTTCCTATACAAAATAATCAGTCAAAGAATAATAAACCCACCATTGTTTTCTGTTACAGTTAATTCTCCTAGACTCACATGCTGCTGCTGAACTGGTACAGGAATCACATCTCAAATGGCTATATATGAGAAAAAGGAAGGAATTTCAGACCATCCTGTAGCTCTCTCCTCCAGAGAACTGAGGAAGTGGAAATGGCCTTCAGCTGGTCCAAGGGGGGCATGGAGGCTTTTGTCTCCCCCACCTGGACACACCTCGTCAACTTCTTGGGCAACTAATGGTAGAGTGGGAGGATCCCAAGGCACATCTGTGCCTCCTGTCAATCATTCAGCATCCTCAGTGGGTATGGCTACTCTCCAGGTGGCAGGGGCAAAATGTCAGGCCCCTACTCCAGATGCCATGGGTGTATGGAGGTGCAAGGAGCAGGGCAAGTTGCTAAAATAACTTTTTGTCTTCCCCTCTGTCTAATCTCAAGAGTCAAGGGACTTCATGGACACTAACCCACTCTAAAGCTGTGAATTGTTCTTTATTTCTCCTTCACAGTCCCCTGCTGGGAGTGCATATGAGATTTTAGGGGACACTTGTGTTGTTGGATGCACATGGGGATCTCTGTGGGGCTAGCGGGAAAGGGATGCAACCAGCAGAGCAGCCCTTCAATAATGTGACAGACTGGCTACAGAGACCATTCTGCTCCTAGTGAGATCTCCAGCCTGCCTCAAAAGAGGGAAGGCCATTATGGGAAGTCAGATGTCCCAGCCCTGGGGTGTGACAGAACCATTCTCCCTCCTCTCAGACACAGGGCAAAGCTGTCCTGCTATACAGCTAATCCGGCCTTGGGACATGAACTGTGGCCTGAAGAAACCTGGGCTAGCCAAAGCTCCTAATGACAGCTGCTCTTCCTATTCTGGGGTGCTTATGTCCACTACAAATGGAAATAGGGAGGTGAAGTAGAGGTCATGTAAGAAAATGGCATCACTGGCATTCCTTAAAAGATGTAACCCAGGTCCTGTCTTGCTTTGAACAAGTAGTCTCAATGTATCACTCTCTCTTCAGCTGCTTTGGTGATCTTGGAAGGGGTTTCCTAGCAGTTGTAGGTGTCAATTTTTCACAGTTCACATGAGTTCCTATGTCTGAAAGTCAATATGCCAAACCACTAATACGTAGCACGCTTTTACTGTGAATTCATGAAGTATCACTGCAATTAAATTTGCCTGTTAATGACATGGTTTATTAATGAAACAAGGTTCATCCTGAAGATCTTGAAAATGAAAACAGGGTTGATTCTCCCTCACAGCATCATAAAACTCACATTAGATACAGATTTTGAATGACATTTTAAAATGCCGCCAAGCCAAGGAACCTAGTGGGGAGAATCAGGATTTGCCCTTTTCCAAACAACTCACACAAAGAAATTAGAGAAGACAGATCAACAGCAAGAATCCCTACCCCAAAGCAGAAAAAACTTGAACCCAGATGAAGCCAAAAACCTCCTGATAAGGAAAATCACAGGAGTCTTCCATTGTTTTGCATCCTCTCAGTTAGAAGCAATATAGTGCTGAGGTGTAAACGCT
The DNA here is from genome assembly GCA_013390045.1 of Picathartes gymnocephalus. Classification (NCBI taxonomy): domain Eukaryota; kingdom Metazoa; phylum Chordata; class Aves; order Passeriformes; family Picathartidae; genus Picathartes; species Picathartes gymnocephalus. The sequence continues at coordinate 336 of WEKY01048639.1, read as the reverse complement.
TTTGTGTGGAAGCTGAAAGTTTCTTGGAGAAGGCTAAAGAATAGCACTGCAGTATATGCCACAGAAGCAGTGCCTGAGGCATACAGTGTAAAAAAGCATTAATATGGGGCTCGGATGATGGTCTGGTGGCCTTTTCCATTCATTTGTGGCAGGTGACCTCCAAAAAAGACCTTGGGGTAAATAATAACTAAGCCGATCAAACAAAGTAACTGCTACCTCAGTCATACCTGTGAAGTTCACTTTATGTTAATGGGCTCCATATGGTTGCAAAAGTTCTTTACCTATTTGCTATATAAGCTGTTGTTTCCGTTTGTTGGGTTTTGTTTTTATTTTTAT
>WEKY01048638.1:1532-40164 GCA_013390045.1 Picathartes gymnocephalus | reverse complement strand
TGTTTTCTCTCTTCAATGCCAGCATCAGTTGTGTAAGCAGAGATCTTTCATAATGATGCTCCATACTGTCAAGGAAAAAATCAATTCCAAGAAATACAGAGGATGTATTTTTTGAAAATTAAAGCAATACAATTATTTCAAATATAGCACCTAGTGGATGTAAAACTGGGTCATCAGGTGTAAATCATGTCAGATATTTGACTCCAGCTATTTCTTTATCTGATTCTCTGCTTTCCAAACTTACCTGGAGAACAGAACCACAGTCATAAGTCCCTCTAAAGTCTGTACCCCACAGAGCTCTTTCCCCATACATGTGTGAATAGCCTACACTCCCTTCATCTCAAAAACTCCATCAGAGCCTCTTTCCTCTGCCTTTTCTTGTACAACCAATCCCTTGTCGTTAATACTATCCAATGCCTCCCGAGCTGTTTCTGTCAAAATATGTGTGGGATGGGAAAGCATTTGGGAAAGGATGGTTGACCTTTGTTGATGAGCTATAAACCATCATTAAGGTTTCGTGTCCTTGATGCTGTGGAGCATTGAAAAAGGATCAGAGGAGCCAGTTGTTGCTAGAAATGTTTAGAAATTGTTGCCCCTCATTTCCAAAGAGAGCCACCAAATTATTCTTGTTCTCCCACTCAACCCACTCTCTGGGACAGGAGAAATGAGCTCACTGCTTGGATCCTACAAGATCCAATAGTAAGTGTCAGTTGTAAAAATAAAATCCACTTTGAAAACATCCTTTTACTGCTATGATGGGATATTATTATATGTTTTTATATTCTGTCCCCAATGAAATTTTGAATGATTTTTAACATAATTAGACATGCTCTGTCTCTCCTCTTAACTAGAGCCGTTCCTTATATTGGCTCTGCCAATTAAGCACATATCACTTATTTCCTGAAGTCAGACATGTAATTTTTCTAGTATATTCAGTCCAATTTAAATGTATTGTTAGTGATACACAGAAAATGCACTTATCTATTAATAAATCAAGTTAAAGAAATTCTTTGTCCACCCTATTAGATTTCATGGCAACCTTCGGCACTTGTGTCAGATCAACGTTTTTCTACTAGAATTTGCTTTTGCTTCTGACATTTTAGCCACCATTTTACTTTCAAAACTCACGATCAGTGACCCAGAAGAACTTCAGACACGCAGTAACCAAGTAGGGGGTGGCCTTATTTTACACAGATCTGCTGGCTTTACCCTTTACTGTAACTAAAAGGCTGAATCATCTTCAACGATGTACTTAGAAATATTTCAGTAGGGTACTCTTGGAAAGTTTTACCTGATTGGCCCTCATCCGCTTTACATAGGTTTGCAGATATTCTGAGTCATTACTAGATAATTCTAGAAGGATTCTGGGGTCTCCATACTCTGACATTAATTTGAAGGGAATATCACCCTAAGAAAGAAATATGTCAAAAAGGTTATTCACTCTCATAAAAGACATGAGGAAAACGTTTGACTATTTCTGCACAGAACTGTTTGTGTTTGTTTGTGTTTTTTTTTTTAATGTAGACTTTGTCTGCCAAGGGTCTGTAGTTCAATACCTTAGCATAATTCAGGCCAGACTACTTAAGGTTTTCCTGTGTCAGCAATATGTGAGTCAATTATATTTTTAAGGCTATGTTCCCAGTGTTTGAAGAATAATGATATCAACCCCTGCAATATCAGTGACGTTTACATTTAGGAGAAGTGCAGAGTGATAAGGGAGCATCAACAGAGATGGAAATAGCCATGTTGCAATGAATGGAAGTTACTTGTAATTTCTATAAAATACCAATGTTCCCACATTCACAAATGCCACAGTAAGATGGGCTCACATTTCACTTTCCTTTACCCCTTTTACTTTTCCCAATTGAAATCCAAATGAGTACAAATGAAGATGAGCAGACTGCATAATCAATTTTCTTTATAGTATAAACTAATTCATGGGGATGATCGCATCTTAAAATATGATAAGCAAGGAGTTCATAAGCACAGAATTTTTCATAGGAAGAAATAATAACTATTGCTGCTGTTGATTTATAGCTGCCATCAGTGAAGAAAAAAAAAAAGATATCTTTGGACAATATTATTGCGTATACATTTAGACCTGACTACAAAATAAAGACATCACAAAGTTCCTGCATTACTCAGCACCTACATAATACCCTTCAGTGTGACCAGGAATATTTTGTCTACAACTAAAGCAGTTGAATTTTTTTACGTTCATAAAATAAGATGAGGTCAAGAATACCAAGAATTTTTTGTTTATTTAGGAATATTAAACTGGAGCTGCGCTTTCATTCCTTTTAATGCAATATGTAGTTTAGTATAATGAACAGAATTTTAGAGTGAAATCACTGGTATTTGTTTCATTCCTCTATATAAATAAAATAGATAAACTAAACCAAATTTGTTAATGAACAGATTTTTGTAGCATTCAGCTTCAGATTTACATGTGGTTAGACATCAGGTATGATGCATGACTACACACCTCTGTGGCGAGACCTGAAAAACAAATGCAATACAGCCCCAGCATCAAAAACATGACACAAGATTCCCTGGTCTTGGGCATCTGAATCCCATTTCATGTGTGAAAATGAGAGAAGAAGAGGTAAATTGTCATCACTTAGATGTCCAGTACGATTTCGGATGCTCAGGAGCACCCAACCCGGCCTCCTGGTAAGGTGTTGGGTTTCAGCCATGCAAGAGCTGTTGTGGCCACTTGAGTCTGTGGCTGCTAAAGAGCTGCTCAACTCAAAGAAGACACCACTATGGGGCCAGTTAAATAACTCTAGAGTCCCCCTAGCTTTCCTGACCAAAGACTTGTCATTTGACTGCACTTATGCATCCAGTACTACTTGATATGATTTGGGGTACCTGAGAAGTGTGCCTCAGTCTGGTAGATATGATGACACATTCAACCCATTACTCTCTGGAGTGACAGCTGGAGATGGGTCATAAATACATCTGATGCATCTCGAATGGCAGTGGATGTCTGTGTGTAAATAACTTAATTGAGAAGAAAAATTATTGAGCTGTAACTCTCCAAGAAAGCTAATAAGACAATGAAACCATATTGCTCACAATTCTGGATTCATTATTTCTTTTTTACTCACTCTTTCTATCCAACACCAGATGAGTATTTGGCTTGGTATCTACCTCATGCTACTATAAAACATTTTCTTGCTCAAGTTTCTTTGAATAATTAAACATAATCAGCCTTCCTTTGGAAACAAAATGGTAGATAGGGGCTTTTAACTATGGAATGATATGCACTAATCTTATGGCCTTCTCTTATTTTTTGTTTCTGAGTCATCAGAATAGCTCTGAGACATTTAGCTTTATATTTTGCTGAACAGCCTAAGCATAACGTTGTAAATACACAAAAGAAAATTATAAGTATTGGGCAGCAAAGGAGAACCTGAACTTGCATTAATGAAACTTCAGTTACTGGTTACCAATTTAACTTTGAGTAGGAGAAATAAGGGCAAGGCCAGAGAGATATCAAACAGCTAATTTCATGTTTTTAGTGCAGAGAATCACCAAAAAACCCAAGACGTTTTTATTACATCTGGCCTACTCATCTTTTTATAACTTAACAGCGCAGAGAGAAATGCAACAATCTATAAATGCATTAAGAATTGTCATGTGAGAATGATGTTTTTGCAAAGTGCTGTTATAGGTTCACTTAGGACTGAACCTAAGAAAAATCTAAAATCTGTGTCTAAGTTTTGGACATTTTAGGGTGGTGCTTTGTAGCTGCAATGCTGTTATGACTCAAGGCGCTTTCTTCCTGCACTTTAAAGCTACTTTAAATTTGTTTTAGTACACTGAAAATAGCTTAGAAATTCAGTATCTAATTGTAAGCAATTATGTTCATATTTCTACACTCAAGCAAGTGACTCCCTTTATGAGTTCAGGACCTTGTCATAAAGTCTAAAATTTGAAATGTAAAAAGCAGTATGTTTGATAGGCATAAATGAGTCCAGTCCATCAGCCACTTTAGGAGAATTTGCTTCTTTGACCTCTTGCATCTTACAGATCTTGGCTTTCACAGAAGCTGAATCCAGGGATCATAAGGAAGAAAAATTTAAAATATTTTTTAAAAAAAGTAAGAAAGATAACACCAGTATTCTAAAAACACCTGATGGTCCCCTCTTTCTGTTGTAGGAAGATATTATCAAACTACTACCATAACTACCATACCCATGGTTCTGTCTTTGTAAGATACCACTGATCAACTGGAAACTGAGTAGAGGTAAATTACCATTGAGAGAATCCAAGAATCCTCAAATTGAAAAGTCAATTGACAAGCTGAAGATTCAGATACGGCTTCATACTTCATACTTATAAGCAGGGAAAAACTGGTCAGAAAGGTGAAAGCTGATGTCACCCTTGGCTTCCTTTGTTAATGGGATGTTGAAGTTCAGAAAAATGACAACAGGGAGCAAAAAGCAGGATAATAACTGGATTTCAGGAGAACAGACTCCTCAAGGATCTGCCTGGAAGAATCCCACAGAAAACACATCTGCAGAGAATCACAGAATGAAAGCAGCCTCTGAAACCATCTAGTTCCAACTCTCCTGCTATTGGCAGGGACACTTCCAGTGATAAGGAATCCACAACTTCTCTGGGTTACCTGATAGTGAGGACTTCCCCAAACCAGGTGCAGGACCTTGTTCTCTTTGGCCTTACTGAATGAAGTTCACATGGACCTACTCCTCAGGCCTGTCAAAGTCCCTCTGGATGACATCCCTTCCCTCAAGTAAATCAACAGTACCACTCAGCCTGGGGCTGTCTGCAGACTTGCTGAGGTTCCACTCAATCACAATATGTCACTAATTAAGATATTGAACAATATTTGTGCCACTACAGATCCTTAAGAGCCACCATGAGTTATTGGTTTCCATTTAGACATTGTGTGATTGTTTGCAACATTTTGGACATGGACATCCAGCCAACCCCTTATCCATCTAACAGTGCATCCACCAAATCCAAATCTCATCAATTTAGTAGCAAGAACTGTATCAAAGACCTTACAGCAGTCCAGGCAGATGACATCCATGGCTCTTCCCTTCTCTGCTGGTAGAGTCAAGGCAAAGCAATGAGTCAGGTGGATCTGCCCCTAGTCAAGCCATGTTGTCTGTCTCTAAAAACTGCTATATCTTCCTGATATTTTGACATATCTTTCATGAGGAGCTGTTCCATGATCTTAGCAGGCATGGAGGAGAGGCTGACTGGTGGATAGTTTCCAGGGTTTTCTTTATTAACATTTTCTCTGGTAACTGAGGACTTTGCCTGACTGGCATGACTTTTCAAATATGATGGCGAGCCACTTAGCAACTGCATCTGATAATTCCCTCATGTCTCTGGAAGGCATCTTATCAGGTCCCATAACAAAGTCTCATGAATGAGATCAGGTTCCCCTACAAGAAAGACACTGAGGTGCTGGAGTGTGTCCAGAGAAGGGCAATGAAGCTGGTGGAGGGTCTGGAGCACAAGTTTAGTGAGGAATGGCTGAGGGAGCTGGATGTTTAGCCTGCAGAAAAGAAGGTTTAGGGGAAATCCTACCACTCTCTAAACCTACCTGAAAGGAGGGTTTAGCCAGGCAGGGGTCGGTCTTTTCTCCTAAATAGCAAATGATAGGACAAGAGGAATTTGCCTCCATTTGCAACAAGAGATTTAGATTTCTTCATTAACAGGGTGGTCAGAAATTGGAATAATTTGCCCAAGGAAGTGGTGGAGTCACAATCCCAAAAAGTATGTAAAAGATGTGTAGGTGTGGTGTGTAGGACACGGCTCACTGGTGGAGTTGGCAGTGCTGAGTTGGTGGTTGGACCTAATGATCTTACAGTTCTTTTCTGGTCAAAAGTATTCTATGATTTTATGATTGTTTGAGAAAAGAATAAATCATTTTTCTTGCCCTAAATTTTGTGCCTAAGCTTTATTCTATTTTTAGGTCCTTAGAAAGAAGTTTACTTTTTCTAAAGCAATTTAATTTTAGCACAACCTAACAGTAACATTCCTTGGAATAGAATAAAACCAAGAAAATTAGAAAAAAATATAGCTTCAATATACATATTAACATGACTAAATCATTAGTGGGCAAAGGGGTGGAATAAACTCTGATAGACAGTATGTTATTATCTTGAGTGAAATATAGGCTATCAAATGAGAGTCAAGTCCATAGGTGTAGAATACATTTTGTCTTTTCAATTCTAATTAGCCTATTTGGACTAGAAGAAGAGCAAAATTTATAATTTTTATTTTCTGAGCTAAATATAGCTTTGTGATTTTTCAAGAATACTGTATATAGCTGCTGATGTACAAATTAAGCTATGCAATTAGACATCTGTTCTGGTATAATAGAAACACCATAAAATATAAATATACCTGGCATGTTTTTAAACAGGAATGGAAGAGCTCCTGCCCACAAAGGTCTTATTCAGACCTTCTTTACCCATAAAGGATGAACTACAATTGAAGAAGAATACACAAAAGTGATATATAAATTAATCTTGGTTTTGCTTTCACAAACTGGTTACCCTCCAGAAGAGGCATAGAACCATAGAAAGCAAGAAATTATTTTCCATTGACCCACCAAGGTATCATCAGTGGTGGAAAATACTCTGAGGAAAAAAAAAATATATATATTAGGAATTGTTTGCAGAGAAGAAACTTTTATCCAGAACCAGAAAATTGACCTCAACAGAAGGAAGAACCCCTTTCCATTGAGACTGGCAGAGCACTGGAACAGGCTGCCCAGGGATGCTTTGCAGTCTCCCTGTCTGCAGACATTCAAAACCCACCTGGAAGCGTTCCTGTGTCACCTGCTCTATGTGACCCTGCATTGGCAGGGGGGTTGGACTGGATGATCGCCACAGGTCCCTTCCAACCCTAACAGTTCTGAGAGTCTGTGATTCTGTAATATTATGTTCCTCTGCACCTCTACATTTTCAAATATGTCAGCCCAAAATGACCATGGCAATGGAAAAGAATGCTTAACTTTGATTTCATAATTAATTAAAAGATCAATGACTGTTCCACACAGCTGGGTGTTAAACTGTCCTAGAATCTAATTCCAGTCTTCTGATACACAGTTTGTGGCCTTCTTTTTTTTTTTTTTTTTTTAAATGTCACGTAAAACTGACCGAGTAAGTTTACAGAATACCTAATGAGAAAACACTACATCATTCTTAACACAGAGCACAAGCAAACAGTTTTATTCCTGTTTGCGCAGCTTAACCTTCTGCAAAAGTAATTAGGTCTATAATTAAAAAGCTATTTGGAATGATTAAAACCCTGTTATCTAGTGGCATTTAAAGACAAATGCAAATGTCAGAAAGGATGAATTAATTAAAATTACTATTTAAAAGGAAAAAAGTGTATTAGTGTAAGAACTAGAGGATGTTATTTACTGAAATGTTACAACATGAGGTGAAGTTGGATGTTCAGAGGATAAAGAGAAGGTTGAAACAACTTTATCTGGCATTTTGTAATGCGCTCTACTGCCATTCATGAATATATATTGTTATGTACATGCATAGCTGCATGCCTCAGTCATTTTCTGTGCTTTAGGAACTATGGCATTGCTTATAGAAATCCTATGTTTTGTCTCTGCTTTCCAGCCCAGATCCATGTTGAAGTGACAAGGGAGAATCATTGCAAAAAGGTGTGCCAGCTAACAGCAGATCTTCCAGGGAAAGTGCAGACANCTTCCTGCCTTCCCTCCCTCCCTCCCTCTTAAAACCAGTTTAACTTTAGAGGAAACAAGCTTTTTACTCACAGTCATAGAAACTTGGAGTAAAGGAATTAAATTTACAAATGTGCAATTTTCTAAACCCTATATGTGTTACTTCTGGTCTCTTCCCTCCCTTCCCTCCCTTCCCACCTCTCATTCCTCCCATGCAATTAATAAAAAGGAATAGTGAAGTAGCATCAAGAATCCTCTTTCATAATGTAGATTTCCCACAGCTACCTATATGGAATAGATTTAGTGCAATAATTTACCAAATGCACAAAACAGACATGGTGAGGGAGGCATGTTGGCAGTGTGTGTGCGGTGTAATTCAGGTGACTTTTTCAAAAATCCCTGAAGAATTAATCTGTATAAAGACATGTCACTGTGTGAAAAGGATGCCTTTCAGAAGCATTTCAGCCTGCACACCTACAGTACATTTTCAGCATCAGCCCTGGGAGGGAGCTGTCTCTGTTCTCTCACAGTAGAAAATGAACCTAAGGAGATAAGTTTAATCTTTGATTACTATAAATGCCCCTTCTTGTGCCAGGAGGACTTGTGATTTTCTTTACCAGACTCAATATAGAATTATGACAGCATTTTTCTTCATGAAGATTCTTTTTTCAGAGCATGAAGCTTTCTTCTTTTTATCTTATCCAATTAGCTACAAGATAAGAGCATAATACAGACAACACTGCTTTGCCCTCCCATCAATGACAAATCACACAGCCAAAACATTAGTGACAATTAATACCAAGAAACTTCATATTTTAAGGCAGTGGGCTTGGTCTCAAATATTTGTATGTTTGAACAATTGCTGTAATTTGCTTCTGGATTTATCACTATCACCTTGAATTCTAGATGATGCTAAATACATGGCTAAAATGTCTATTTTTCAAACTGTTTTTTAAAGCCAGTGATACTGATTGCAAGGTAAATTGTCTTCCCACTTCACAGTTAAAGCCCTATGGCCAGCAAAGATTAATTTTCAGTGCACACTCCCACACGTTAACACAAAAATCATGCAAGTTTCTATTACTCACTCAGAGACAGCAACCTCTATTAATTCATATGACTTAATTTGACAAATCTCTGTTTATAAGGCTTGTGTCTTTTCAACTGCATTATAAGGAGTTCAAGAGACACTTAAGAAATTGCTCTGTGAGGAAAAAACTCCCTGTGAAATACAAATGATAAATTAGGTACAGCACAGCATATCTCTGTCTTCAAGAAACATTGTAGCAATGACTCATTATTTCTGAAAAAATAAGATTCATTAAAAAAAGAACTCTAAGTTTAAATCATTTGAATAAAGTTACAAATTCCAGATGTAAAAACATAATTATGTTTTGGACTGAAAATTTCAGGATCTTTCCTCTTTACTTTAAGGTGCACAGGAAAGCTCAGCCAAAATCATTTACATAAAAGATATTTTCAATTACCCATACTTGTACAAGAAACATTTTGTTATTGATTAAAGCATATAACTTTTAAAAAGCATGGAAAAAGAATTGGTGAAGGATTTTTTTCTTTTTTTTAATGTGTTTAAGGCAGCATAAAGAGAAGGAAAATGCATCACTAACTTACTAATTTCTAATATTAATGTTCTGATATTAGTTTTTGAATGTGTCTACATTTACTCCTTGTTTATGTTGTCAGTTTACACTACAAGCCCTTTGGGACTGAGGCTGGAACTCTAAAGTACAATGTGTTTTCACATTTCACTCTGGGGTTAGGGCATTTAGATAATACTGTAACATAAACTGAACCATTTTAATGTAATAAATTAGTTAACTAATTTCAGATCTCTCAGCAAAAAAGGTCAGTGAAAGTGCGTTTCCTCATTTTTCTTTGCTATGTTATCAAATAATTTCATTAAATTATTTGCATGTTAAATGTATTACAGTTTATGTGTACCAAAGTCTTTTTCCTGCAACTCTTTGTAGAGAACACAGCAGGGAACACAATGTCATTAAATTTCAACCCCAGTGTGAGTTACTGCTTTATCTGAACATTAGAAAGGTTATGCTCTAGGCATAATCCTCTGCAGTGAGGTCTTGATTCATAAACTCACTGCACAGTTCAGAGCAAACAGAGAAAACATCAGAGCTGGTTAGCTTAGTCTTCATGTGGGAGTAAGAGGTTAGACAGAAAGCACTTGTAAATCTCAAGGTACTTGTGCTTTTGCTCCTTCATCGTGAAAAAACAAGGTTAGAAGAGGCAACAGGGAGTGATTGAAATGTGGATGGAAAATCTTTGAAAGTCATTTTCCACATGTGCAGATTCTAGAGAAATTTTCCTTTGTTTGGCCTTATTACTTTGCATAGAAAGGAGTAGTTCTGTGTTTTTTTCCCATAATCCCACTCCAGATCATCACCTCTTTTCTCTCATTTTAGGCAAACAGTTATTCTTACTGTGCATTGTACATCTGAGCTTATCTCATCTTTATGTGAGAAGGGAATGAAACAAAGAAATGAACACAACCAAGGGCCTGTTTTGACAAAGTGTCTTTTGTCTTTGCAAGAATTTATTTTTTAATTTTCCTTCACTTTATATGTGTTGAATTATCTAATATGAACTATTCTATATGTCTTTTCATATTACTGGCCTTATAGACTTCCAAACAGCACAGTATTGTGGGAATTACAAATTGTATTTGTTCATTGGCTTTTAATGTAATGGACATCATATACCTCCTAGGGATGTGTCATGGTTTGACGCTGGCCAAATGCCATGAGAGCTGTTTGCTTTCCCTCTTCTGCTATAGTTGGGCAGAGGTGAGGGTAAAAAAAATTAACTGTGGGCTCATGAGATAAGGACTGGGAGAAAAACACTCTAAGTGAAAAAGAGGTTTAAATTTAAAGGTGTAAAGTAAATTTATCGAGGCAGAGGAGGATAATAAGAAGTAAAATAAGCCCTTAAAACACATTTTCTCCCCCCAGCCTCTCCTTCCTTCCCACCAACAGCATAGGGAGGTATGGGAACCAACACCTGTGTTCTAAGCCAGAGAGACCGTGGGTCACTCAAAACTACTTCCAGCTGAGTCACATTAACACGCAGCTGACAGGAGGAGGAGCATCGGCAAAAAACCAGTGAGTTCCAGCTCCGAGAGGGAGACTTGGAGGAAGTAGTGTTGAGCTGTGAAGGAGGCACCTCGGAAGATTTGTCTGTCTCCAACCAAGGATTCAAGGTACTGTTGCTGTGTGAGTGTGCTGTGGCAAACAGCAGCTATGACAGGGAGGCAGGGCTTGGGGGTTTTGGTCAGTTTGTCACTCGAGATCTTTTTCTGTCTGCTCAGGGAGAGGAGTTGTTTTTCTGCTATGCAATGGGGTTCCTCCCACAGGCAAGCAGTCTTCCCAAAACTGTTGTGGTGTGGGTTACTCCTCCATGGGGTGCAGTCCTTGAAGCATAGGCTGCTCTAGTTTGGAAGCAGGGGTCCTCTCTCTCTCTTTGGGTTTCCCATTAAATCACAGCTTTCTATGGCAACTGCCTGCTCTGGTGTGAGCACTTTTCCCATGGGCTGTGAGTGGGTTTCTGTATCCCCTGTGGACTTCATGCATTACAAGGGGGGCAGTTCCTTTTACCATAGTCTTTACCATGGCTTGCAGAGGACTCTTGGCTCCAACACTTGAAGCACCTCCTCCCCCTCCTTTTTTTTTGCCCTGATCTTGGTGTTGCCACGTTTTTTCCTTCACATGTGCTCGCTTCCTCCTCTTCTCTGACTTGAAGAAAAATTGCTGCTTGTAGGTACCACTGCCAACAAGTTCCACTAATTCTAAGTTCCTTGGGAGATCCCGCAGTGCCAAGAAGTTGATCTCATCTAGGTTCCGTGTCGGGGAATCGCTCGTCATGCTTTCGCTGCTGGCCGTGCAGCTCTGCTGCTATCGTGCAGGCAGTGGTGGCCGTGGCGGCACTGGTGCCATCTAATGCCAGTCCTCGTGCGGGGCACCAGGAAAGGGGATCCGCTGCCACAGCCCCTGCCCTTTTTGCCCACAGTGCGGCTGGGTAGGGGTGGCTAGGCAGGCAAGGCTCGCCACAGGTAGCACCAAGATGGCCGCCAGCAGCGGCCCTTCACCACCCTTGGAAAAAACTGCGCATGCGCTCTTTTGATTTTTCTTCTTAAATATGTCATCACAGAGGCGTTACCAGCCTCTCTAAGCCTCTTGGCCTCCCAAAATATGCAAGTTACCACATCAGACTTGGTGTGGCTAGTTTGGTTATTTCTGTTGAATATGTATATTCTCACATGTGATAGGATAAATAATAATTAAACTAATAAAANATGAAACAAAGAAATGAACACAACCAAGGGCCTGTTTTGACAAAGTGTCTTTTGTCTTTGCAAGAATTTATTTTTTAATTTTCCTTCACTTTATATGTGTTGAATTATCTAATATGAACTATTCTATATGTCTTTTCATATTACTGGCCTTATAGACTTCCAAACAGCACAGTATTGTGGGAATTACAAATTGTATTTGTTCATTGGCTTTTAATGTAATGGACATCATATACCTCCTAGGGATGTGTCATGGTTTGACGCTGGCCAAATGCCATGAGAGCTGTTTGCTTTCCCTCTTCTGCTATAGTTGGGCAGAGGTGAGGGTAAAAAAAATTAACTGTGGGCTCATGAGATAAGGACTGGGAGAAAAACACTCTAAGTGAAAAAGAGGTTTAAATTTAAAGGTGTAAAGTAAATTTATCGAGGCAGAGGAGGATAATAAGAAGTAAAATAAGCCCTTAAAACACATTTTCTCCCCCCAGCCTCTCCTTCCTTCCCACCAACAGCATAGGGAGGTATGGGAACCAACACCTGTGTTCTAAGCCAGAGAGACCGTGGGTCACTCAAAACTACTTCCAGCTGAGTCACATTAACACGCAGCTGACAGGAGGAGGAGCATCGGCAAAAAACCAGTGAGTTCCAGCTCCGAGAGGGAGACTTGGAGGAAGTAGTGTTGAGCTGTGAAGGCGGCACCTCGNCTGTGAAGGAGGCACCTCGGAAGATTTGTCTGTCTCCAACCAAGGATTCAAGGTACTGTTGCTGTGTGAGTGTGCTGTGGCAAACAGCAGCTATGACAGGGAGGCAGGGCTTGGGGGTTTTGGTCAGTTTGTCACTCGAGATCTTTTTCTGTCTGCTCAGGGAGAGGAGTTGTTTTTCTGCTATGCAATGGGGTTCCTCCCACAGGCAAGCAGTCTTCCCAAAACTGTTGTGGTGTGGGTTACTCCTCCATGGGGTGCAGTCCTTGAAGCATAGGCTGCTCTAGTTTGGAAGCAGGGGTCCTCTCTCTCTCTTTGGGTTTCCCATTAAATCACAGCTTTCTATGGCAACTGCCTGCTCTGGTGTGAGCACTTTTCCCATGGGCTGTGAGTGGGTTTCTGTATCCCCTGTGGACTTCATGCATTACAAGGGGGGCAGTTCCTTTTACCATAGTCTTTACCATGGCTTGCAGAGGACTCTTGGCTCCAACACTTGAAGCACCTCCTCCCCCTCCTTTTTTTTTGCCCTGATCTTGGTGTTGCCACGTTTTTTCCTTCACATGTGCTCGCTTCCTCCTCTTCTCTGACTTGAAGAAAAATTGCTGCTTGTAGGTACCACTGCCAACAAGTTCCACTAATTCTAAGTTCCTTGGGAGATCCCGCAGTGCCAAGAAGTTGATCTCATCTAGGTTCCGTGTCGGGGAATCGCTCGTCATGCTTTCGCTGCTGGCCGTGCAGCTCTGCTGCTATCGTGCAGGCAGTGGTGGCCGTGGCGGCACTGGTGCCATCTAATGCCAGTCCTCGTGCGGGGCACCAGGAAAGGGGATCCGCTGCCACAGCCCCTGCCCTTTTTGCCCACAGTGCGGCTGGGTAGGGGTGGCTAGGCAGGCAAGGCTCGCCACAGGTAGCACCAAGATGGCCGCCAGCAGCGGCCCTTCACCACCCTTGGAAAAAACTGCGCATGCGCTCTTTTGATTTTTCTTCTTAAATATGTCATCACAGAGGCGTTACCAGCCTCTCTAAGCCTCTTGGCCTCCCAAAATATGCAAGTTACCACATCAGACTTGGTGTGGCTAGTTTGGTTATTTCTGTTGAATATGTATATTCTCACATGTGATAGGATAAATAATAATTAAACTAATAAAATTGTCAGACCTCTACATTATGTGAAGGCCTCACTACGGTGTTCAGTACTGGCCACTTAGTGCTATATCTGTATGAAATCTTCAGAGCTGACTTTTGTGTTAAGATTATTGCTCTTCCTTTTCATTTCTAGGGCTTGTTTCCAAAATGTAACTGATCTTCTCCCCTCTGACTCTTTGATCTTTTGGAGGAAAATAAGACATATGGGTGATTGCAGCAGAAATTCTTTCAATGAAGGAAAAAGGTACAGTAATTATCTAGCAGTGAATTTCTTTGGCTGTAGTCACTCTTGCTTTAGCAGATATATTTTCTTTGTTGCACCCTCCTCTGCTGCAAATCACTTGCAACTCCTACCTTTACGTGGGTCCATTCTCTAAAACATCTTCCATATGGAGGCAGAGAAATACATGCCCTCACCTTTTTTTCTGTAGGTGAAGAGCCAAAGATTAAAGAAATCACTGTCTTACACTGAGGGAAGAAAATATATTTGGACAAATGCTTACTCTGGCAGGTGGGATTTTAAATGAAATGCATCTCATCTGGCTTCTAGAGCCAACACTTGAAATGAAATTGGAAACAGACCTGTGTAAACCCATGTCAGAAAGACACAAAGTAAGATAATGAGAAATGTTATCTATACCTATTTCAGGAACTGTCTGTACTCAAAATCTGATATTTAGAATCCTAACCCATCTCTTCAGTACATTCTTGATGACTTTCATTATGATGTCACAGGGAACAGCATAATAATAATGCAAATGACCATCAACAACAGATGATATCTAAATCATCTACTTTCACCAACCACTGAAATTAAATCCAATTATAGTACCACTCCAGTATGGTACCTTCTTAATGATCTGAGCTACCTTCCAAATTTTCAGTCAGACACTTAATCACAAAATGATGCTGTTAAATACAAGGCAGCAGACTGGAGATAAATGTTGAATTATTTTAGAAAATATAAAAATAAAGGAGGTAACAATTTAAAAAGATAGAAATCTGATGATTTATTCAAATTCAAAAAAAAAGAAGGGTTTAGAATCTAAATAAATTATAAAAAGATAGGATCTATGAATCTAAAGTCATCAATGAAATCAGCTAATTTATCAAGGAACCCCAGTTCCACACGAGCTGCAGTTTAATTCCCTACATGCCTTCTGCACAAGTACCCCATTTTGAATACATGTGAGCTCAATGAGGATCACCAAAGTAGGTGCTTGAAATACTGATATTCATATCTATAGACATACCTCTCATTTTAATTTATATCACTGCTGGAGGTTAAAAAGAAGAACCCTTCTTCCTTCCTGTCTTCTCCCCTTTTGTATCTATTAAAGTAACTCACCACTGTAGTCTAGTAAGCAAAGTCTTGTGAATAGGAGCCTGCATTTCCGGTGTGGCCCAATTGCAGGATATAGAAAGTAACATTTCTCAGGAGTATGTTTAACTTAGTGGGAATATGGGAGCACTCCCCACCTGCCTCATTCCTTTCTATGTCATTAAGGTGTCAGACACATTCTCCTGTCCTTCAGAGAAAGGAAGAGAACAGTTCCCAGGCAGGATGCAAACAAGGTGCTCCAGCCCAACCTGAGGGTGCAGGGGGCTTAGGCAAATAAGTCAGAGTGCTTGAAGTTGGAATAACCTTCTGGAGCTCATCTGGTCCACTAACTCTGCTCAAGCAGGGCCACCTAGAGCCCAGGACCATGTCCAGAAGGCTTTTGAATATCTTCACAACCTCTCTGGGCAGTCTGTGACATTGCTCTATCATCCTCACATGGATAAAAGTTTTTTCTGATGTTCACAGAGAAGAGCCTATGTTTCAGTTCATGCCCATTTCTTCTCACTCTGTCACTGGGTACCACTGAGAAGAGCCTGGCTCTGTTCTCTTTGCATTCTCCCTTCAGGTATTTAGATGATTATTATTATTGATCTGCTATACATGATATACAATATATATCTATCTATATATAATTTATGTACTCATCATTTAATAAGTTCCCCCCCCCCCAAGCCTTCCCTTCTCCTGGCTAAGTCTAAGCCTATCCTCCATAACTACTGCAGTATTTCATCATCTTTGTGACCCTTTACTGGACTCTCCAGTATGTCCATGTCTCTCCTGTAGGGGAGCCCAGAACTGGACAAAGTACTCCACGTGTGGCCTCACCAGTGCTGAGCAGAATGGAAGGATCACTTCCCTTGACCATGTGTTGGGCAATACTTTGTCTAATGTGGGCTAGTGTACAGATACATTGGCCTTGTTTATGACAGGGGCACATCCTTGGTTCAAGTTCAGCTTCTCACATTGCCAGATCTCCTCCTGTTACTGTAAAGCTGCTTTTTTTCTCATGACCTGAACCCAAACCACACATGTGTCCAGATGTCCCAGGCTGTGTCCAGGTGCTGATGACACCAGCAGGTTCTGCAGCCTCACCGATTCCCTGGGGGCTGGCAGCTGGTTTGCAAAGTCAGCTCTGTTACTGTGCAGCTGTGACCCTGGATCAGGCTGCTTTGAGAAACAGGTACATGGTGAGAAAGAGCTGTCAGAAGTTCTTCTGGCCCCTCCCCACCTGTCTTGGGATCTGGTCAGGTTCTCGCCCGTGCTCTCTGCCTGAATCCTCCTTGCTGACCTGTCCTGAGTTTGTCTGGGGATCTGGGCTAGGCCTGATACTGACACTGCCAAACCTCCTCTGCTCTTCTTGATGGGACGCCTTGGGACTGCATCCCATGTGGGTGAGGGCACTGCTCTCCCAGGGATTCTCCTAGCTCCCCAAGCCCTCCACTAGCTACCCTGCAGTTCCCTGACTCTAGGTCAGCCTTCTCAGGGCCAGAGAGCTGATGTGCCAGATTCGGAGGACCTCTCTGCTTCCTGCTTTCTCTCCTCAAACCTCTAATGCAAAAGACAGGAACTGTTCGACCTGCATCGTGTTTAACATACAAAGGCTTCTGAATGGTTTTTTCATGGACTGCCCATATGTTATAATAGTGAAAGTCCTTCAAGTGAACCAGGTTCTTTTAGGAAGTAAAATGATGAAACTGAAGAATATTTATTTTCATACATGTTTGATTGCTATTGCGTTAATGGCTACCAGTCTTTGTGAGAATTATTGTATCTTTAAAAATAGCATTTGCAGAGGAGAATGTGCCAAAATGTCCCTGAAACTGTACTAAATGTAGCAGATTGCTTGTAAGAATAAATGTGACTTGTCAGTTTTATTGAAGTCAAACTGGTATTCAGCGATCTTGTCTAGACTTCACTTTTCCGGTTGGATTTACTAATGTTATATATAACATTATATTAAGCATCTGTAATATTAATCTGTAATGCTCTGGCTACAAACAGAGTCCTTTGTCATGTCAGCATTCAAACTATTTCTACACTGAAGATATTTTTAAGAGTAAAGGAATCGGAGGCTATTGACAGAAATATATGTATTTTTTTTCCTAGTTGTCCAGATGGCAAATCTAGACACAATCAGTAAGTGTCTCTAAGGCAGTCAGACAAAATCATCTCTTGTCATTTTGGCATATCACTCAGATTTCTTTGGCTGAGTATCTAATGCTGTTGTATGGTCATAACAACTTGTTTGACAAGATGCAGCCGTTGCTATCCTTACTTTGATTTAGAGGAAAAAAAAAATTGCATGACTTTCTTCTACTTAGTGAAAGTGAACACTTTTCTCATCAGATTTTAATAAATTTTATTAGATCATTGAAATCAGTATTGTATGATATTATTCAATTCTCTGTAAGAATATCTAAAACTGCATACAGTTTTATCAATGCAATGTATATGCTCCTGGCCCAGCATCAGTCATTCACTTAAAATGAAGCTGCCTTTTGTACTAGCAGATCAAAGATTCACTGGAGAAGTCCTGAAACACCAGTCAAGAGGCATTGTTTCAGTGGCTTCAGTGGGGTCAGCATTAAAAGATGCTCTGTAATACAAAGACCTTCCTATCTTATGAGCAGGCAAACCTCTCCTGCCTACCTTTAGCATAGTTTTATTTATATGTGCTATTTCTCTGTATCTCTGGGAATCCTGCCAGAGTGGTGACAGGGCTAATGTACCTTTTACATTGAAACAAACATAGGAATATGCAGCAGATGAAAGAAGAACAAAGATTTGCACTGCAGGGTTTTTTCTACAGAACTTCTTAACTGTTATTCCAGAAATACTCCCCTGATTTATATGACTATCATGCTTCTAATGTCCAAATGTCAAAAAAAATAGTATTGGACTGGTGTCATTCCCCCAGTGAATATGGCAGAAATTGTAGCTGTGAAAATCTAATTGGTTTCATATTTGGATTTATGGAATCTTTGTAAAATTGTATAAAATAAGGATTTAAACTTAGGTTTCAGGGTATAAAATCAAAGAGATATTTATATTTCATCTTTGGTTATTTTTTCTTCAAAATGAATATTTAGCAAAAGTTCTTGGAATATCATCCTGCAGTTTATATCAAACAAAAATCAGTATCTTGATAGGTTTTAGACAGAGCCTAGACATGTTCACATACTGGTTCAATCTTTCCTTACCTAAAGTAAAAGACATTTTGGATATATGAGGATTCTTATTGATCTATTAATGTCTTATTAAATCAGTACTCCCTCTTTATGACACCTTTTGAAATTTCAGAGACTGTCACTGAAAAAACTGGCAAGTCTCCCAAGTTGTGACTAGGCGATGAAGTATCAGAACTCTTTTTTCAAGAACGTAGGGATTATATCAGAATTTTTCAGGTTAGAAGGGTGTATTTGGTTTGCAGGGACAGGTTTTCATAGTGGGAGGCTGCAGGGGTGGCTTCTGTGAGAAGCTGATAGAAGCTTCCCGTGTCTGACAGAGCCAATGCCAGCTGGCTCCAAAACAGACCCACCGCTGGCCAAGACTGACACCATCCACAGCAGTGGGAGCACCCTAGGGCTTAACAAAGTTAAGGCCAAGAAAAAAAAACCAAAAAACAACCCTGCACAAAAGAAAGTTGAAGATGGAGAAAGCAGTGAGAATATGTTAAAGAAACAATCCTGCAGATACCAAAGTCAATGAAGGAGGAGGATGAGGTGCTCCAGGTGCTGGAGTAGAGGGAAGCCACGCTGAGGCAGCCTGTTCCTGAAGGACTGTACCCTGTGGAAGGGACTCATGCTGGAGCAGTTCTTGAAGAGCAGCAGCCTGTGGGAAGGACTCATAGAGAACTGTCTCCCATGGGAGAGGCTCCATGGATCAAGAGAGCATTGTGAGGAGTCCTACCCCTGTCTTCCCATGCTGCTGGAGGGGAGGAGGTTGAGAAAATCAACAATGAAATTGAGCCCAGGAAGATGGGAGGGGTTAGGGGAAAATTTCTGAGGACTTATTTCTTCTTATCCCATTCTGCTCTGATTGGTTTTCCTAAGTCCCTTTCGCCCATGACAATAATTAGTGAGAGATCTCTCCCTGTCCTTATCTCAATGCATGAGCCTTTTGTTAAGTTCTCTCTCCCACTCCCAGCTAAGGAGGGGAGTGATAGAGCAACTTTGGTGAGCGCCCCGTATCCAGCCAGAATCAACCCAACATGGATGGACACATTTCCGTTTCAGTTTAGGCTACATAATTATGTTCAGAACTTGAATTGAAATACATATGAGAATTGCAGTTCTAGATTTTCACAGAAATCTAAGTATTCTTCAAAAGGGTTGCAGCACCTGTAGCAATGAAGGGCCTCACCACAGCATTAAAAGCAGAAAGCTGTTCCAGTAGAAGCTCATTCATAAAATGTTACTGTCAATTCTGGAGTATGGATAGATGAAATGATCAGTTACATAGCTTCAGTATAAGACTATGGCCTTCCTAATTTATTAGTGTAAAATTGATGGAATGGGCTTCATAGGCACTATTTTAATGAAAAAACAAATGAAGAAAAAAACCCACCCTAAACTTTTGCTAAAATATGCTATCAAAAAATGTTTAGTTTGTTATATCTTTTAATAATTTTATTTATTGTATACTGTTTGTAGCTTAGTTGAACTTTCTATTTAAAAAAATCAATTTCACATTAGGAATCATTTAAATTAAACACATTTTTCAATGACTACTAGCTCTTATTTCCAAATGTCACCGTCAAAATCAAACACTGAGGGCAAAAGGTCCATGCCTACAAAATAATGGATTTCTTAATGTATATTTCTAATAACATTTAACAGAAATCAATTTCCATGGTGATTGTTTAGAGATTGACAAAAATAATACATTGTTCATACTTCAGTAATCAAAATTATTCTCCTAAAGATCAAAAGAATTCTGCATTCTTTTCTTTAACTCATAACACAGCTTTATTCTTAGTTTTATGATGAAAAGAAATTAAAATGTAAGGTATATATGTACTGCTGCCAGAAGGTTTCTGAGTCTGGTGAAATGAATTGCTTATGCTAACAGTCAGTTAAAAGGAACATAAATCTAAATTTACAGTGGCTGACACCTGAGCCTTGGTGAGGGATTCAATTTATATATGCTCACTATGCATTTCATTACTGTAAGCTCTTTTTATAAAAGACCTCACCAAACAAAAGGCAATCCTTTCTCTCTGACTTAGTAAACAGCCACATCTAACCCCTCCTTTCAAAAGCACTGGCCAAGACCATGGAAATTGCCGTTCTGTTTAATCACTGGCTCATGCTAAGAAACCTTGCTTCTTTGTGATAATGCTTCTTGCATTATCAAACCATGTGATATGACAGGATGTGTGTCATCTTTCCTCAGGTGGCCTAATAGGTTTAAAACTGAAGGCCAAGCGACACAGACATCTGTGCATTGGTACTGTTTCTGTCTGATACTTTCCCCCATGCCTCTAGTCTAAGGACTTATCTCAGTTACCAAATGTCCTCGAATAATATATATATAATTAAAAATAAAATGGAAAGTGATGTATTAAACTTATCGCAGCAACTCTGAGAGGTTGAACAGACTTGATGTCTATACACAAACTCACAGTTTTCTTGAACTGTGCATAGCCTCGAGGCCTTCAGGCCTTAAATGCAAACTGTAACGTTTAATACATATGTAACAGAAAGTGTAACATCTAATTAGTTTTGTTTTCATTATATTTTTCTCTTTTTTTTAACCCATAATTACCTATCCTTATTGCAAAAATACATCACATGCATGGAGTGCATCAAATGCAGGTTACAATGAACAAACTCCTCAGAAGCAAGCATAAACCTCCAATGCCTGAATCCCACTCATCATTTTGCTCCCAATGGGAATATATTAGCCATGCATGCAAGACAATGTGCACTGTTATTCCAGGCAAGAATGAAAACAGACCACGAGCATCATTCATCCACCTATCCCAGAGCAGCTTCTCTCCAGCCTGATGGCTAAAACAGTCAAGTAAATGTTTTGTTGTTTTTTTGGTTTTTTTTAACAGAGATCCAAATGTCCCTAGGAAAATGAATGAACTGAATATGAATCTCACATTCTCTCAGAGAGTCTATCGACCACAGGGTTACTGTAAAAAGAATCAATTCTGAAAAATGAGACTGCCTCTTGGTCTTTGGCAAGTACAAGTTGACAAGTAGAATTTCCCAACATCCAGACATTGGCAAAGTGCCAAAACATTTTTTTGGTGTGTGCATATTGAACAGTGTCAATCTTTGAGGTAAAACGAAAGTTCTGTTCAGCACACCAGGATCTCATTCATGTGCCTACTTACCCTATGAAAAATGTATACATTCACCTACTCATTGGGAAAAGGAAAACGTAGTATTACTTTACTGCTTGGGTGAACATTTTAAAGGCACTTTGCCAGCTTCCTGTGGTACCTAAGTTAGTCTTAGGGTAAGTGGGAGGACCTGATCTTTAGCCAGCCAGAATTTGGATCAATACAGTAGGCACATCACAAACCTTTTGTTTCTTTGGCCCTTGTGATCCACAGCTAGTTGCAAAATCTGGTCTAATTCCTCCTTAACAATCTTCTGAGTTTTTATTTTTTTCCTTGATTATTTAGTCCCTATTTCATCAAAATTCATTTATCAGGCATTTTTTTATTAAATGTGTGCTTCTTACCACCAGAAAATTCATGTCTTTGCAAGAACAGATGTCTTTTGATGTTACAGTTATTATTTTTATACTCTTTTTACTCTTCAGTTACCTTCATTCAAGAAATGTTTTATCTGGAAAATTTTGAGTTAGACAGAAAAAAAAAGCTTCCAACTGTGTATGGTGCAATGCTTATTTTAAAAATTATAGTAATCTTTATAGTCTGTTGTGATACTGTGGGTTTCAGTCTTCAACACTGACAAAAACAACATTTAAACAGCCCTTAGAAGAGAGAGCTTCTCTCACATATTCTTCTCTGACATATTTCTCTATTTTTTTTTCTAGTAGAAATAGCACCCAATCTCAAGTCAAATTTAATGACAAAATGTCATACATGAAGCCATAAAAACTTAGCCAAAGGGACTTCTTTCCTTGCAAAATGTCAGAAATGAAAGTCTGTAGCCTCAAATCTGATTTCCCATTCATGCCACCTGTCTCATTCTACTGACATAAAGTTCCCCAGCTAACAGAAATATGATGAAATTTTTTTTGCGTGTTCTTTGGGAATAAAAGACTAATAAAGACAGATAGAAAGAGCTAATATGATCAACATTTTATTCAGGACACCAAGGAATAGTTTGTGAAGTGCTTTTTTTCTTGTTTGTTGGGGAAAAGTGTAGTAAGGTACAAAATGTTACCTGTTACAGTTCCTCCCTCAGCTGCAGATCTCCCCAGGCAGCAGAAAGCTTGTGCTGGAAAGAGAAAATCTGAAGCTTTGCTGATTGCCGCTGGACAGCACAGTGCTGTAAATCACAGTCTTAATGTTTCCTTTTTCTGCCTTAACTACATAACCTCAAAGAAACAATCTGAAAAAAAGCTGGAGGAGCTGGAGCTTGTTTGTTTTGTTTTGTTTTGTTTTGGTTTTTTTTGCGATATACCTTAGGAAATAGTCTGTAAAAAGAAAAAGACGCTCAAAAGTAAGAATCACATACAAGAAGTGAGGGCTGTTTGTAATGGACACATAATAGGCTCATTAAGCTGCACCTCTACATCAGGAAGCCCCTTTTCGCCCCAGACTGCCACTAATAGAGAACAGAGAGGAAGCTCCAGAGAACTTCAGCAATTGCAGAAGAACAACAGTTTAGGAAAGAAAGAAAATAAGGACAAGATGGTGTCATAAAAGGCTAACAAAGGTACATGGTACAGGTTGCAGGAAGGTAATAGACTCATGTGGATAACAGATAATTTGATTTGAGAATGGTATATATCCATCTTACAGCCAAAACAAGATAAATCCTGGAATATTTGCTGTTGTCCTATCCATTCACTATGTTTATATTGTAACTGCAGTTTGTACACTGGGGGCTTTTTGTTTGTTTTTGTTCAGACCACTCATATCATAGCAAAGTCATATACTCAGTTCCTGTTTCTGTATTGCTAGGACTTCATGGCTACATCTGCAGACATAAATTGAAGTCTCCCTTTCACAAAATCAGAATCTTTAAGGCTGGAATAGCCCTCCAAGATCACCAAGTTCAACCTTTCACCAACAACCACCTTGTTAAGAAGCCCACAGCACTATATGCCACATCCAGACATTTCTTGAACACCTCCACGGATGGTGATTCTACCATCTCCCTGGGCAGCCCATTCCAATGCTTGACCACTCTTTCTGTGAAGAAACTCTTTCTGATGTCCAATATGAACCTCCCCAGTGGAGGTTGAGGCCATGTTGTCATGTCCTCTTGCTGGTTGCCTGGGAGCAAAACCCTACCTGGCTACAGCCTCCTTTCAGGGAGTTGTAGAGAGTGATAAGGTTCCCCTTGAGCCTCCTTTTCTCCAGGTTAAACAACTCCAGTTCCCTCAGCTGCTCCTCACAGGACTTACTCTCTAGGCCCTTCACCAGCTCTGTTGCCCTTCTCTGGACTCGCTCCAGCCCCTCAAAGTCCTTTTGAAGTGAGAGGCCCAGAACTGAACAGAGCTCTCAAGGTGCAGCCTCATCAGTGCCGAGTACAGGCGGAGGAGGAGAACTGCCCGGGTCCTGCTGGCCACACTATTGCTGACACAGGCCAGGATGCCATGGGCCTCCTTGGCCACCTGGGCACACGCCGGCTCATGTCCAGTTGGCTGTTGACCAGCACCCCGAGGTCCTTTTCTGCTGGGCATTTTTCCAGCCACTCTTCCCCCAGCCTGTAGCACTGCATGGGGTTGCTGTGACCCAAGTGCAGGACCCAGCACTTGGCCTTCAAACTCATACTGTTGGCCTTGTCTTATCAATCCAGATTTCTTTGTCTCTTTCCCTAACTGCTTATTTTTCAATGCTCTTTATGAAGACGTTCATCTCACATTTAACTTTCTTAATTGTTTAAGCACTTGTACAGCCAAGAAGGGAAGGGGGAGAGGGAGGGAAGAAAGAGGCATAAAATGGGTATCATGAGTCATTCTCTAATGGGTCTTTTCTGTGTTAAGTGTTCTATGTCTTATGAATTACATATAGATTATTTGCATGTCCTACTGGTCTGTGATACTTTCAGCCAGACAAAAAAACATCACCTACAATAAAACAGTCGTGGTGATGTTTTGAAAGTCTAATTCACTATGAATGCTGGTATTTTTAATAGATAGTCTAGGAAGTGAGTGTCATGCAAGTCAGAGCCCGTGCATGGGTGAAAAAATTCTGCAGACATAATGAAATGCAACAGGATGGTGGTGTTAGGTTTGCTGTCCAGATGTGGGTAGATCTCTAAAGATTACTTAAAAATTACTTCAATACTAATTCTAATTATCTGTCCAGTGTTGAAATACTTCCAGAGAACCAAAAGCAAGTGATTTGCAGGTGTTAACTGCATAGAATGCACTCAATCTGTGTTAAAATCATTTTCCTTTTCTAAACAAAAAAGAAGAATGGAAAATGGGAAAATAGGGCACATTAACAAGCCTGGGTTTGGAGATTAGGATGATCTTTAAGGCTTCATAGTGCAATAACAAAAAATATCACTAACAACTTGCCATCATAGCACATCTCTATCATGATTCACTAAGGAGCTTTATCAGCTCTTAATTTTAGTAACTAAACAATATTATTTGTGCACCTTGTTATTCTGGTGCTGCTCTTTGCCTTCTCTGTTACTTACAACTCAAGCAGTAAAGCTAAAAATTATGTATTTGGAAAAATTGAATCTCTGAGTCACTCCAAGGTACTAAAGCAAATTAAATGAAAATTGGAAGAGCTAGAATTTTTTTCACATGAGTGAATAGTTTCTTACAGAATAAATACAAGGCTGTTTGAGTGGAAAAAACCCTGATTGCCAAAAGACAGGAGAAAAGCTGTTCTATTTTACATATAAATGAAACAGAGTAAATAAAAAAAATTGTATTTAAGTCACAAAAAGAAATTGAAATTTGGTTTAAAAAATGCAAACAAACAAATCCAACAAAACCCTCCTCAAAAGCAACTTTTGGTCTAAATAACCTGTGTCCTGTTCAGTTTGTTACAGTGAAGGATTCTGTATAAAGACAATGTCATATACATCCAATCAAACTTCCTCTGTAATCAATAGAAAGATTCCTAGTTTCTCTTGTTTTTGTTTAAGACTAAAGTTTTAGGGTTTTAGTTAAGGGCTTATTCAAACTCTTCTAAAGAGAGTTAGAATCTGCTCTACCTTCCTGGTTTTTAGATTACATCTTCTAAAATACTGAAGTGATCTAAAATAGGAAGTGGAAAAATTACATTTCTAAATGTCACAGGTGTTTTATCTGTGATTTTACTCCTACTAACATTTTTTTTTCCTTGACATTGATTGAGATCTTATTTCTATGCTATTTTATAAGTTTCCATCCAACACCTGTAGCAAATCAGTTACAACATGCTGCCATTTTCCTTGGACCAGTGCATTTGTCTCAGAGCATCTTTGTGACAGTTACATGTTTCTTTTGATCCATAACAGTAATGTTAGGAACATTCAAGTGTGTGATTGTATTTGTGCAGAGCCGAGTTGTAAGACTGATGCAGAGTTTTGAGCTTCTCTTTAACATTCTTTGCTCTTTTTATGTTGAGGGTGATGTCTAGCTGAGTTTTTGTGATTATGATTACATTATCAGTATGCTGTAATTCTGCAGTGATTTGAAAAGCTAACAACATTTTGAGTGATTTAGAAGGAAAAAGGAGGTGGTCCGTTATCTCCCAGGCAGAGGAATTCTTCTGAAGTAATTATTTCTATTTTTTTTTTACAAATTTCCACCATGATACAAATCTTTTACATCGTGTTTTGCTGAATTATGCTAGTATATATCAAGTCATATGACACAAGATACAAGATAATGTGACAATTCATGAGGTAACAGAATGAAACTTCCTAGAGTATTGAATTACTTTCTTTTAAATTTTAATCCATTGCCCCAAAACAAAGGCTGGTCAAAACCACCTTGCCGTAGTCTAGATCTGATGCACATATAAACTTTTGCAAAAATTGCAAAGTTTCACTTGTCAACTCTTGTACATTTCCTCATTGGAAATTTATCCCCCTCTCATACTGTAGGATATCTACCATCCATTAAAAAGTACAAATGGAAGATTTAATCTTCCAGTTTTAAAGTTGTTCTGCAGAAATCATTTTCACATTCTGCCTCTTAGACCTTTCTGCACGAATTTGCATTTAGATTCAACAGCCAGTGGAATGAATCCAGAGCTTCAACATCTCCAAATAACATTTCCTATTGTTATTAAGGTTCTTATTGTTTGCAGGGCAAATTTTTTATTTCATCTGAACTTTTGAAAGCATCTTTGGTTTCTATCAGGTAATATTTTGAAAGAGATTCTTTCCATAATTAATTTATTTATGCCTTCTTAACTGATATTGAAATGGTAGAGACCAAACTGTAACCAACCTGTCAATACATTTTATTCCAACTTCACAGACAGTCCAAGATGCTTGCCATCTCCCATTTTCCTATGTTTTTTTCTAGGAAGTAGCTACAGATTTGTCACACTTCTCAGGCAGAAGGAAGTATTTTTCTCTTTTCTGTAATATTTTGTATACTTCCCTATGTCTGAAGACACCATTTCCTCCTGGAATAACTTCAATTAAAATTATCTGGAAGATGTCAGCAAAGTTAAACTAAGGAGACTTGAGTTAAACTAATGCATTTTCATAAACGGATAATGATGCAAAGAAGTTTGTAAGAAGACGGAGACTTAAGTCTTTTTTGAAGCACACTGACTGAGAACAAGCTAAAAGCCTTTTCACAAAAGTAGTTCCTCAGACTTGTTCAGATCAGGCATCTGAAATTTCTTTTTCAAGCCCCTCATCTCGGGAAGGTCTAGATTAGATATTAGGAAAAAATCCTTCATTGGAAGAGTAGTCAGGCACTGGAACAGAATGCCCAGGGAAGTGGTGTAGTCATCATCCCTGGAAGTATTCAAAAAATATGTGGATGTGGCAAATGGTTGGACTCATTAGTGTCTGAACTCCCTTTAGCCAGTCAGAACGCTAAATATCAGGGTTTTTCCTTCACATACCTGATTTTCCAACAGAAGTAAAATATTGGAAAATCACTAAAAATAAGCCAAAAATAGCCTCCAAAAGTTTCCCTCCCCTCCTCCCCCACCAAGTCTGGATGTTTCAGTGAACTAATTATTATTATGTTTTAAATAGAAGGCCAGACATTTCCATTTTTATGAACTGTCTTGTTGTTGCTACTCAAGTCATGTAATCTTCAAAGCTCTTTGCCTGTGAGATCAAAATGACTAATTTTGACTCCTCAAAAGTTATAGAGCCTGCAACTTGTTGAGTTTTGAAACAGAAAAAATTCAGTGTCTAATAAAGAGTTTTGACCATCTGTAGCAATGGATATAATGAAGGGAGGCTGGGTGGGGAGATAAATATGGCTACTTAGGTTTAGGTTGAGCACTTGGGCCACGAAGCTTGAAGAAATCCAATTTTTCAGTTCACCTCTTCCCATTATTCAAAGGTCTCCTAGCTCTGCAATCTCTTTGGTTCATACTCCAGTGAAACCATGTTAAACTAAAAAATGCGAAGGCCAGAACACATAACAGGAGTTAGAGAAAAGGTTTATGAAAGCAGTCCTGTTCTCAGGCATTGGCTTGGGCTGCACTCCTCTCCAGTCATTTTAGTCTGTAATCTACAGTGGCATATTAGGTGTTCCTACAGAAGTGGCACTGTGCAAATGCCTTACTGAAACTGTGTACATTTGTATGCTTCTGAAGCCTATCCATTGGAAACACATAAATTAGTTTTCTTCTCTGTGTTTGTCAAGCGTTAATGTAAGAACAGGCAATAAAGCGATATTAAGAAAACTAGGGGATGGTTATGTTGATCAATAGGTGCCACAAGTTTAGACATCAGTATTGCCCCCTGCATAGCTGTGTTTTTCCAACTTTGCAGTCTATGGTATCAAGACCAAACCTTCTTTAAAACACTCCCACCATCAAGGGAAAAAGACAGAGTGAAAGAAGGCCTCCACAATTTCAGGCTGGAGTGTAAGTCCCTTTTGGGATATTACTGGACTGTCCCTGCACCTACATGACTCTTTGTAGTGTACAGCTGCTTCTATAAATTTCCCAATTACCTTTTTTTAGTATATCATAAGGACTGATTGTTCTCCCATGAAATCAGTGAAAATATTGATATTGATTTCACTGGAGAGATGCTGTGAAGACAAGAGTTTCTCCTCCAAGTCCTAGAGAATTTTAATTAAAGAACAAGTTAGCAGCAAGGGAACTTGAGAGGACAAGCAGACTTGATGAGCTTACAGAGGAAGATAAAATGGGTTTTACAATACCACAATTATTTCCACAACTAAATTATAGTATACTTCCTATATTCAGCTCTGAGGCAGATGATGGCACTTTTTTGCCTTCCTGGATGTGAACTTTGCAATCAATGCTCTATTTTCTGGCAAGAGTAAAAATATGTCATCATAGTACCTTGATTTAATACTAATTTCTACTGATTTGCTTAGTTTTGGTGAGAGTTTAAGATCTTACAGAGTAAAGTTGTTAGAAACTTTTAATGACTTTTACAAGACCTAATAAACTGCTTGGCTTTTTTTTTTTTTTTTTTTTTAAAGGGTTTTTTTTGCATTTCTATATTCCACTTTAATGCAGCAAGGTAAGCCTGTTTTTTAGCCATGGAACTTGCTACATATCAGCCTGTGAATTCAAACATCAGGTGTAGCAATGCTGTTAGAAATAGTTACACAAACTCTTTCTGTGAAGGAGATGCTTTCAATACAGATTTAATGAAATGCCTGCTTTGAACTGGGGTTTGCAAGGAATGTGCAAATGGCTTGAGCAGCCTTCATCTGCACGTTATTATGCTTGCTAGGCTTGTAGGTGACTTGCCTGTTAGCTTGTGTGTGTGTAGTTTTAAGTGTACAGGGGTAATTTAAATTTAGCAGGCAAAGAATTTAAAAATGTAAGTGCTTATCTACTGGGCTGGCACAACTGTTCCATTAGCACATCTGGTAGAGCTGCTGCTTTGAGATGTGACATGGAGATGGATGAGCTCCAGAGTAACCCCACTTCCCACAGGCTGCACGAGCCAGCAGGACTGCCTGCCAAGCCCACCAGGTTCATTAAGCTCAGTAGAACCCTGCAGGAAAAACCAATTTTAAAAATAGCTTTCAAAGGCTCCCTGGGTTTAAAAGTTCTGGATTCTTTTCCACTGCACCATGCAGAGTAATCTTTGCTTCTAAAGCACAATTTACATCCCCTGAATAAAGAGAAAGAAAATACCTTTTTTGGTCTCTTTGATGCACATGACCTGGCACTTCTGTTGGAAGTAATTTACCCTATTTTTCAGCTTTGGTCACCTAATCCTTGACAGGAGACTTATGAGTGACCAAAAGGTGGTCACTTAGTTGAAAATATCTCTTTTCCTCTGCAGGTCCAGAAATGCTTCATTTCCACATCTTAAAATGCCAGACTGGATTTCCAGGGGTATACTTTCTCACCATGTATTTTTGGAGGTGCTGAGAGCTCAGAATTTTATTGTTGTTGATGCTGTGGTGTTGGGGATGGGAAAGAGGTTATCAACCTGGTGCCAGGAAAGAAAGTCTCTCTTCGAATTCACAAAATGTGTTATCTAGGGTCTGCATATCTTTTATTCTTTCTTACTCTATTATTCATATTGACTACTAAATTCTTCCTGTTCTTCCCCTGTAATGAGGTAAATATTCAGACATTCATAGACTAAGTATGGATGTGATCTTGTTGTGCTGAGTACCCTTTTATTTTTACTTCCAGGAGGATGCAATTCTATAAATTGTCCAGCTTCTTCACAGCAAAGCAAAATGTCATTGAACACCTCAGGTAACAGAAGATTAAAATCTTATTAATAGTTCTAGACCTCACTCTCAATGCTACATTGAGAGTCTGTGCTATAGGAATTGTTCATGCATATCAGACCAATGATGGCTGAATTTTTTAAAATATACAGGTTCTTCTTAAACTCAGTCAATAATATTCCACTATGTAAATTCAATATTTTAACATTGGGGTGTTGCTGTATGCTGGTATGCTGTTGCTAACCACCTCCCACCAATTTCTTTTTTAAAAACTAGCTTTTGTGATACCTTTTTAAAGATGGTTTTCTTTTCTTCTTAGTATTTGAGTTTGCTAATTAGGGGAAAAGTTGATTTTTAAAATCTTATTCATTTTAAAATAAAATTTTCTTCTAACAAATTGCACATTCATAATCGTTACATAATGCAAGTTTTTTATGAACTTAAGTGAAAAGGTGTATGTCTGACCAATGAAACACTAAGTAAGTAATGGAAATAAAAAACTGAGATGACCTATGACACAGTTGTCATATGAAATCATAAAATCTGATAATTGGAGGGGTTTAAAGAAATTTTTAAAAAGTCACGTTTGGCAATATTTAATCTTGTCATGCAACAGAGATCCTTGGGTTTATTGACCTCAAGAGCAGCAAAAGGAACTGTTGATGAGAAGTCAGAAAGACTTTTAGAAAAGTTTTTGGAATTTTAGAAAATTGCACACTTGTAAATTTTATTCCTTTACTCCAAATTTCTGAGAACAACTGTGAGTAAAAAGCTTATTTCTTCTAAAGCTAAACTGATTTTAAGAGAAAGGAGGGAAGGAGGGAAGGAAGGAACAGAATGAGCTACTTTCAGGCAAGTACAACTGCATTAAAACCTTTTATTTATAAATAAAAAAATTAAAAATTAAGAGCATATGTAAAAGGATAAGTCACTCATGAAAAATATGACTCACAGAGTTTGCAGCACTACAGGAAGGTGCTGAGATGTTATAATGATGGCTCTGGCAGAAGAAAATTTATAGGACAGAACAGATTGAATGTTCAAGGCTGTGTGTGGGAAATGAATCATGTGATGCCCATTAGTGTCACTGAGAATTTTGCTGTGAAAGCCCCATGCATTTTTGAAAGTGTACTTTTAAATGTTTAATACAACACTTATAAGCAAAATTTAGCACAGGCACAGTGAATCTATGCTAATTCTCTGTACCTTCTCTGTCCTTACACTTTTGTTAGTAGGATTTAACGCTTCATTACCGGGCCAGATCTTTTGTCTCATCACACTTGTTTAAGGTTGATGGATTTGCCTGAACTTCGGATACTTTAAAATAGGTTTGAATGACAGAACAAGTGTGTGCTAGCAAAGATATTGTTTCATCCCTGGGAGCTTCTCCTTAAATATCAAATTTTGAAAGTGTTCCTGTCTTACGAAAGTTTGACATCTGTCAGGTCAGACACTGAGAGTGCAAGGAGTGAAATCAAAGCTGTCTTCCTGTTTTTCTTTCTCCATAGATTCTGTCTGATTAAATGACTCTACCCAGATATACAGGTAGTACATAGAAGAATCTCTTCTTGTAGCATATATTTTTAGTCAAAGTGAAAAAAAAAACTTAAACTTTCAGAATTCTCAGTTTTGTGCTATAAACTAAATCCCACTCCTTAGCTCAGCATGATGTGAGGGACAATGTCATCTTAGGTAAGCACAAGCCTTCACCAAGCCCCATGAAATCTGATGCTTACCTTTGTGAAATGTAAACCCCTCTGGAATCAGCTGGACTTGTTAAGGATGACTCGATTTACTGACATGCTGCACCTTGCAGGATTAAAGTCAGTTCAAAGGTAAAAAATATTGGATGAGATACATTCCTCTTTATTGACAGGAAAGGAAGTGTTTAAGCAGACTGGAAGGACTAGGAGATAGGTGGCTGACAAGGCCTGAATTAATTAACTTGCCCTACCCGGAAAGAAAAAAAGAGGGAGGAGGCAACAACCATGAGAGAGGGGGTTTTCTTCGAGATTTGGAGCACAGGAGTGATCTGAAAAGAAAAAAGGTATCAGCTAGAGTCTCTCATTAAATAGATAAAACGAATATTAGATCACTTGTAAAGGCCAAGGAAGGTAAAAGACTGAAGATAAAGAGTCCTGTAAAAAGAATTAACATTATGATTTCTCAGGTAGGATTCCTTGGTACTGCCAGTATTATGCTCTGTCCCTGGAATTGTTCAAGGCAAGGCTGGATGGGGCTTTGAGAAATCTGTTTTAGGGGAAAGTGTCCCTACCCGTGGCAATGGGGTTGGAACTGGATGGTCTTTTAAGGTTCTGTTCAACCCAAACCACTCTATGATTCTTTGCCTGGGAGAGGACACTGGTGACAATTTTTCTCCTGTGTGACAAGATAAAGCCAGGCATATGAAAGTACTTCTGCTAGTCAAACTGTAGAGGAAATTTTGTTACTTATGGCCCATTGTGAAGTAGCTCAGATGAGAATTAATGATGAACAGGTTGATATTTGACAGAGAAAAAAGAAGATTTCTGTCAGATGCCTTTGCTGTAGAGGAGAAAGTTGGAGGGATTGAAATCTGATTTAGTCTACTTTAATATTAAACAAAAAACCAATTTCTTTTCTACCGGCAAGAAGGGGATACCCGAAAAAAAATAAAAAAAAGATGGGAGCTGTTCATGTTTTATTTACCCAGGATATTTTATTCTGAAGAGCAGGCTGGGTTTAATAATTTTCATTCAACTCTGGCAGAAAGGGTAAATATAAAAAGATTTCAAATAAGTAAGAAAGAAATTAATACTGTATATTGATAAAATACAATATATAGTTAGAAACTGAATGCAGTGGTGACTACAAGCAGGATAAATTCCTGTTACAATGACTAGAAATTTTATCATTGAACAGAAAATTTGTTCAGTCTTTAAAGTTATAAAATCAGTCTTAAAACCTTGAAAGATTAAGGATACCACACAAAGACACCCTATAATCTTTGAGATCCTGGGCTGCATCTCACAGGTTGTTGGAAAGATACAGAATTAAGAATTAATAGATGGTCTTCAATTTCTTGAGAAAAAAAAGGACCAACGTTCTGTCTGAAGGATTGAGAGAAGCAATGATCTTATACAATTGATGCAACCAATAACACAGGGACTAAAACAGCCAGGAAGGTGCAGCTCTGAGTGTGAACCCATGTGATAGCACATAAGTTTGTCTGCTGTGGCCATTCTCAAAAGGTAAATGGGTGCCTGACATCAGGGAAAATTAAATGAAAAGGGAAAGTCTGCAAGAAGATCCATCAAAAGTGAAACAGGAGCAGGAGTTGTTACGTGCCAGAAAACTGTGCACAGTATGAAGAGAGGATTGATAACAGCATGATTAGCACAGAGAAATTTTTCATGGAACAAGCGGAAAGCACTGCAGCTGAAGATGAATGGGCTACTACTCTGGAAACAAATGGAGCATTTATTAATTAAGTCAGAAAGAGGCACAGTGGAAAGTATGGTAGTCAGAACCATGATTAGCACTGGCAGAGCACCCAGACACACTGTTTAAGATACTCTGGATAGAAAAATGGCTTCTGCCCCAAAGCCAAACACATCAGGCAGAAGTGCCAGTAATTAATAATTTGGGAAGGGGAGAGAAAGAAAAGAATGTCTTTCAAGTGCCTTAGAAGGATGAAGAAAGCACAGATGAATCAAAATGTGTCAGATCTTCAGACTCACCAGGAACAACGCTGCACTGAAATAGTTAAGAAAATGTTAGGACATCTCTTTGAGGGAAAAGAAAGATTCCTAAAAAAGCAGTACATTGATATGGAAAAAAAATCCCAGTTATCCCAAATTATTCCTACCGTTGGGATTATAGAGTAGGAAAGAGAGAGAACAGAGAAACGAACACAATGCCTGATAGTAGGAAGACATATTTGGCAACAAATCCTCAATATTCCTTTCTTTTAGGAAAAAAAGGAAGCAGGCTTAAATTATTTATGTCAGAAAAATACCTCCAAAACAAATAACAGACAACCAGAAAATCCAAGCAGTTCTGAGAACTGTTAGAACTTACATTCAAAGCTATAATATTAATTGGAATTGTGTCCCACATTATCTGAGGAAGATGGTCAAGCAGACCACAGGCTGCTTGCACAAGGATTTAGCAAAAAAAGTTACAATATCCATAGAGGGTAGTCTGACCTACACTGTGGGCTGACCAAATGTAGAGGGTATAAAATCATGCTTCACAAACACATTCAGCAAATATGTGATTCAAAAGTTATTACAGAGTTGAAAGAACTTCTTTCTTTAATCCCAAGAAGCACAGTAAGACTCCAGGATATCTTGCCATCAAACGTTTGTCCTTTCTGAAGTCGTTAACAACATTCCTCCTTTACAGAAACTCTTTTCACCTGTTTTTATTCTATCTCATTTATTACAATATTTTTGATATCACAGCAGCTTCCATTCAAGACATTAGTCATCAAATCCAGATAATCCAGATTAAAATTGGTATTTTTGTACTGCATTTTATGTTTTTATCTATGTTGACTCAGGATAGCCATTAAGATTTTTCAATAAGCATCTTTTTCAAAGACAAAACAGCATATGATTGCTTAAAAAATTGTGTAGGTATATTTGCACATATGTATAATTACTAAAGTTATTAAAGTAATTACTAAAGGAAAAAAAATACTTTATCTACAGTCAGGTCACAAGATAAAATAGGTAGATTGTAGGATGTTGACCGCATAAGTGGCAAAACTTGAAGAAGCACATCACAAATGTCATACGACCTGATTTAAAACTATCATATTAGAACTATCTTATTTCAGCAAGAATATTCGTAAGATTCTATTTATTTTACTCTTTTTTTCAGCATTAAGACTTTGGATGGAGGGTTTATAATGGAAAGGCTTTTCCAGAAACTCAATGAATAGAAAGGTATCAAAATGATAACATCATATTAAATGTTGATGTGAAATATCTTTCCAGAGTCAAAAGCATCCAACCTGAGTCTTCAGTCTAGGGTCAATAAATTTTTTCTGACAGTTTTCAAGGCTTATTTAATGTTCCTACAAGAAGGAATAACAATGAACGTCTGTGTTAACATCTAATACAACTCTAAGCATGTCTATTTGTGAGGCAAGATGCTACTATAAGCTTCAGCAAACTCAAACAGTTGACTTTATCTGTTTATGTAGTCAACAGTAAGCTCCCTTCCCTTCCTTCCTGCCAAACTTGACTACTAATTGCTTTCTGAACATTTACACAGTGTCAGAAGTTGCATGAGACCGAAGATGGAGCAATTATTTCCTACAGGTTATTTTCGAGGAAACCTTACAGAGATATGTCACCCATTGAAGCAGCATGAAAAATATTTTCAGAAACATAGGGACTGCTGAAAAAACACTTGAAAGGCACACAGTTATGTCAAGCCCAGAAACTAAAAGCCTTTGGATAATATTTTAAAATTAGAAAGAAGAAAATAAAAAACTTTTGTGACTCTTTGAATACACATCTGAGAGACACAATGACCACATAAAATGCTATTTATAAAAGTAGATTCATCTCATGAATGAGCTGGTCAAACTGACGTTGCGCTAAAGAGCAATTTGCCATTTTAACTCCATAATTTATTGTGAGCCCGTAATCCATTCTTAATCCATTCTGAGACCAATAAAAATGAGTAACAGAACCTGAACAAGAAAGCACCAGTAGGGGTTTATCAGTCAAGTGTCTTCAGCCTACAGAACCTACTGCAGTCCTGCAGTGGTTTTTTGTGATCCCCACAACATACTTGGGTCACCTATAGGGAGAGATTAGAGCAGATGCTGGATGATGTAATCCAGAAGAAAAAAAACAAAAAAACCACAGGATTAAGTGGAAACACAGCTTCGTAACTGTTTTGGAAGAAAAAGTTGTCCTTTATCCAAATAAAAAATATATATCCCAATAGCTTCCCTGTTCTAGGCAAGACAGAAAACCTCTGTCAAGAGAAACCCTTACATAGTCAAAGAACAGAGGCGGTTATTTTGAACTAAATCTAATTTCTTGTATCTTATGTAATTATCACATAAAAATATTATTATAATTTTAAGTTTTAATTATCACATAAAAATAAAATTGCTGCTGATATTTAAAAAGAAGATCAGGGACTTGATTAGATTATTTTTTAAGAACTTACATGGCATCCATTCTGAATTTCCATCGGAGCCACAACTGCAAAATAAAAGACCATTTGTGCGCACCTTGTGCACGTGTTTTCAAAGGCAGTTTTAGAGCATTGTCTGAAAAAGAAGTCCTGCAATTCCACGGGTTTCTTATGTTGCCAACAGAGCAAAATGTATTGAAAAGAGATGTGAATCATAACTCCCTGGTGAATGACATTCAAACACTGGCACCATTTATGAAATGATGACTGTAAGTTTCAATACTTTTTTAACCACAGGAACCTGGCCTTTATCACTTTCATAAATGTGTACTGTGTCCTTACCATTAATATTTCACAAAGAGGGATTTTTCACTCAAACTTACTCATTCTGATTTTGAAGGAAGATGAGGGTTCAAAATTTCAGACAGTGAAGCAAATCTTAAAATATTTAATCAATTGATCTCAAACTTTTATTTTGCTACATTTAAAGAATGTAGTGGACAGTTCATCAGGGAGAAAACTGATGACCTTGTGATAACATTTCCCACAGCTGAAAACATCCTCCATCTTTGCTTACATCTTAATTGAAAAAATGGAGTGTTCAAATGCAGATGGGACAAGAAAAGGGGTGGGTCAAGTAAATAATGAAGAGTATTTATGTATGGAATTACTATGAGTGGAAAACAACAGAATGAGAATTTATATTTTGTGTTCCACATCAGTTTTCACACTACACATATAAAGGTAAGAGGTGTGGGAAAATGTTTTACATCTAGTAATGCCTTTCTCAGTCAATTTCCAGACTGATTTAGACATCAGGCTTCAAACTTCATAGGTATAAGTCAAAGGTAAGTCTAATGATCTTATAAAATGCAACTTAAAAAAAAAAAGTACAAGTGACTGGAATTGGGGTTACTGTAATTGTGATGAGATCTTTTTTTTGTTCTGAAGTTATTTGACAGTGTGCATAAACTGACTAGGCATTCCACCCCCCTTCCTTTGCGGATCACCTGCAGCCTGCATAAAGAGCATTATCAAATTAGTACTGCTCTGGAAAATCTGAGCCAAAAGTCCAACAGAGAACTTTTTAAAAACTGTTAGGGCTGAAGCNNTGAAGCATCATAGCATATCTCTGGAAGAAGCTCAGGGGGGTTGGTGGTGATGCTGGCAATTAGACCGGTGCTCTGTGTTTTTCCTCTTGCCATTCAAGAGTTGTAGAAACCTTTCACTCACCCCAACTTGGCCAAGAAGGCCAGTGGTATCCTGACGTGTATTAGGAACAGCATTGTCAGAAGGCTGAGGAGTTGAACATTTCCTTCTGCACCTGGAGTATTGGCTCCAGTCCTGTGTTTCTCAGTACTAGAGACATGGAGATCCTTGATTCTCTAACACATGTATACGAAGATGATTGGAGACTGAGGCACTTCATTTATGAGTAAAATCTGAGGGAATTTGTCCTGTTTAGCCTGGAAAAGACTGAGCAAAGATGATGGAGCCAGGCATTTCTCAGTGGTGCCAAGCAATAGGACAGAGGCAACAGGCAGAAAGTGATGCTCAGCAAGTTCCACCTGAATATGAGGAAGAACTTCTTTACTGTGCAAGTGACAGTGCACTGGAACAGATTGTCCAGAGAGGTTGTGAAGTGTCCCTCACTGGAAATATTCAAAAGTTGCCTGGAGAAAATCCTGAGTACTCTCTATAGGATTTTGCTTGAGCAAGGACGTTGGACTAGATGACCTCCAGTGGTCCCTTCCAACCTTACCTGTTCTGTGGTTCTGTGAATTCTGTGACTGTCATATACACAAATCCCTTTAAACTTAAATGTCAGCTAAAAGACTGACAGGATACTCGAAGCACTTTGACCTGGGATGGGAATTAGATAACTGTCTACCAATGTTTTTTTTTAAAGCCTGTCACTAAGCTTCTCTCAAACTGTTCTCTTCCCCAAGGCGCTAGTGGAGCTGCAGAGGGGTAAATAAACATAAAAGAGACAAGAGCTGGTTTGCTTCATTATAAAATATGGCACAGCCTGGCAGGATAATGAATATGTTATTGTTTCATCAAGAACAACCAAATGTACCTGATTTAAAGGGAATGGAGAGGAATAGGGGAAGAAGCAGCTTTTTATCATATTAAACCCATGAGGGTTTTCCCTTGTAAAAGTCATTTCTTCATTAAAATTGTAATCGAAATGGGACGTGCTGTTCAACAAGTTCAGTGTTTTATATATGCCATAGAAATCCCACGACGTGTCTAAAAATGAAATTCATATTAATCACTGACGTCCTAATCCTCCCGATATAAGATCTATATTCAGG
>WEKY01048635.1:0-17831 GCA_013390045.1 Picathartes gymnocephalus | reverse complement strand
TATATATATAAAAATATATATAACCCAAATTCTTAATAGCAGTAACCATATTATATATAAATAGATACATAAAACCCAAAGTCTTATCCAGCTTCCACTGTGGTGAGTGACCCCACGTTTATGAATTAATATGGAAACCTCTTGAGGCATTATTTAAAGGTTTAACTAATTTGTAATCATCATCCCCCGGCTCCCCCCACCAATAAACAAACCCATAAGACTAACACTCACCACTGGGGATAGTTTTCAGAGGTCAAGAAAATAAATGTTAAGTACGTGTTTTTCATTAATTCTACCACATAATTTTTCCCCCAAATAGATTTTGGAAAGGGAGAAGTAGCAAGTCTTGCCTGCAAGGCACAGAAGTAGCAGAAGGTACAGGTTTTGAATTGGTTTTTAAGGAGTCAGAAAACCAACAAAGCTGCCAGCTGGTAAAATTTAGTTCCAGGTCCCCAGTTCAGAGAGACAGACAATCCAGAGATGAACAGAAGCAACAGCAGTTTGCAGCTGAACCGTTCCTAGCAAAACCCATGGACTTGAGGCATTTCTCATGATGAACTTTTCCCCTTGCTCCTGGAGCTGGGCTGGAAGGACAGGGACGGATGGCTGGGGAAGAGCTGAAATGGGAGCTGGCAGTGTGAGCACAGAACACAGCCCAGCGGCTGCTGCAGTGGAAATCGATGTGCGTGGGATGCTCTGTGCAAACCAGCCCCATCCATCCTCAGCTGCCTCTCAGGCTGCAGCAGAAGGGCTTGGAAACAAACCCAGAGTCTGGGCTGGAAGTTTTCCCCTGAGCTAAGGCTGAGGCAGGGACACAGGGACTGTCCAACTCACCTGCCCCCAGACCCAGGTCCTTACTGAGGCACAAATTTGCAGCCTGTGAAACAAGAGGATGATTTTGTACCAAATTCATTCAATAACCTGTCAGGAGGGGGTTTTTTGCACATGATCCTTCTCTACCACTTAGAATTGCAGCCCACATGAGGTGGAGGAGGATGTGGATGCTGCTTCGTCCAAGAATGGGGTAAAGAAAGCACCACCAGCTCAGAGTGGGGGCTTTTGCTTTTCTCCCTCACTGGAGACAGCACAAGGACACCAGGAATGTCCCCCTGGGACAAGGTTACCCATCACAGCTGACATCTCAGGAAATGAGAATTGGCCAAGGGGCAGCTTTGATCCTTAATTACTGCAGCATGTCAGCCTTGCTGTTTAATTGCTGTCTGACAGACACGAGTACAACAGGTGCTTTCACACCTCAGCTCTATTCTCCTCATGCATTACTCTGCTAATGCAAGTTGCTGCCTTCTATTGGCAGGGAATTACAGAACCATTATTGCGTGTTCATCAGAAAAAGCTCCAGATAGCAAGAGGTCAACAGGTTGAACTTCCCTTACTTTGGCACCATCAGCAGTTGGTATTACTTGAATTTCATGATAGAAAAGGCTGTCCTTATGGAAGGAAAAAAAAAACCCATACTTAGCTTTTATGTCTTGGTAATGCAGACATTTGGTTTTGAAAAGAACAGCTCAGTTCTCATTCAAACAAAAAGACTGACTTGCACAAGGCCTTACTGTTAAATGCTTGCTTTGGGTTTTATATTTAAAGTCATGTAAAAAAGGCAGGTAAAACTCAGCTCCAAATATGTTTTCCTTGCCCTTTACACTTTTTAATTCTTACTGAATAGAAATAGGTGGGATTTTTTTCTCCCATTACCTGCAGCAACCATGGCTCTTTGTGGGGCTTCAGAGTGCATCAGATTCGTGTCTGACAAGACTCTGCTCAGGCTCCCTAGATACTGGGGCTGGGCTAAAGGCTCACAGGGGAATTTTACTTAGATATGGCTGTTGCAGAGATTATCCAGATCCAGAGGACTGAGGGAGGTGTCCAAGGAAGGCCTGGATGTGGCGCTCACTGCCCCGGTGACAGGGTGGAGATCAGTCAAAGCTTGGACTCAATCTTGCAGTTCTTTTCCAACCTCACCGCCTCTGTGATTCTGAGAAGTTTCCTTCTTAACCTTCACAGGCAATATTTGTTATCCTTACTGCTTTACAGCCTTGAAAGGAATTTCTGCTCTCCCATTCCAAACCACTTAAGAAAATTCTGTTTGTCACTCATTAAGCAGATGTAGAGAGCCACACGAAATTATTAATACCACATGGCTGGGCAAACAGCAGGGAAAAAATGGTTACCACATTTTCCTCAACAAGCAAGGCAAAATCCTTCCAATTAACATTTTAATTAGGAAATTCACTCACCATGAAAGTGTCTGCATTTTCTTAAAGGTTGCTCAGTCTCCTTTTAATTTTTTTCACAGCATTTTTCACTGTGGCTCTATTGGAGATTAGATACCCAGCAGCAAGAAGGGAGACTAAGTGAATTATACTTTTAGCTCATACTTTATTCTCTTTATTTTAAAACTTCAGGAACTCAGGCATCTATTTCAGCCATCATTTATCCTTGGAGACTAAGGCAGCTACAGGGAAGAAAGCAATTACCTACTATGGAAAATCTAGGAGTTACAATTATGAAATAATAAAATGTCAAAGACACGTCTAATTTAGATATAGGGTTTTATGCCTTTTAGCTTAGTGAAATAGTATAAAATATTCTCTGAAATTATTCTATCCATCAGGTGGAATCACCCCTCTGACTGTGATACCAAATGCAAATTCACAAGTGTTTATACAGCAGATCTGAGCATGCATTAGGAATCAGCAATTGAAAATCTATTTTGCTTACCTTGTCACCAATAATGGAATTACAGTGCTAAAACCCCCTTTTCCTTCTTGAATACACTAAGTAGAACACTTCTGTCTCCAAAGTGAGAAGAATTAAACTTCTCTTCCTCTTGGAAGAATTTAATGTCCCTTCCTCTCGGTGCTTTAAGTGTCACTGACAGTCCCCACAAAAACAACTCAGCCTCCCCCCATGGCCACCTCTGGTTACTGCTTAACAAAATAATCCTCATGATTTATAAATCTTTAATAGCAGAAACAAATTCCGAAGGCACAGCAATAGCAAAGTGTAACCAAACTTTTCACTGAAGTTTTCTGAGCAAAGTGATCTTTATTCAACAACATTCTCTGGGATGGTCAACTCCTGAACTGCAAATTCTGGCTGTGTGTGCTGCCAGGGAAAGCCTTTCTGATCTTGACAGGGTGGTAAGAGCACTGCAAGGTGGCAGAGAGATAAAACGGTTTATCCTAGAATCACAGACTCTGACAGTGCCCAGGTGTGGCATTGCAGCCCAAATTCACAGCCTTGCACCTCAAGTGCTGCTGAGCTCCACTCCTGAGCCTTAAATGAACATTAAAGCCGTGAACTTGCCCAGATCTGGCAAAAACAGTTTGAGGATGCCATGCAGTAATGTTCAACTGGGGAAGAGATCCCAGATGATCACCAAGGAGTCACTCCTGGTGTCCCCTGCACTGCAGGACTCCTTGGTGTGACCTCAGCCCCTTCTGCTTCCTGAGCTCTCACAGCAGCCAGGCCTGGATGGGAGAAGGGGGACAAGGTGCAAATTAAGAAAGAAAATGGAGAAAATGCCCAGGCAATCCAGCAAGCAAACCTAGGGAGAGGCATCCTGCACTGTCTCAGACATCAAGGTCTGTATCACAGCCAGGCTGTGGGGCAAGAGGGGGACAGAGGAGCCAAGGCACATGCCCAGGTGAGCCAAACCCTTTTCCTCCACCTTGGAGACACCAGCACCAATGAGTTTTGTGCAAAATTCAAGCTTGTGTTACAGCATGAGGACAAATTGTTTTGTCTCAGCCTCAAAGGAGCAAATTTAGCATTTCCCAACACCTTGTTCTGTTTAGAGGTCCAAACCCTTGGGATTGTGCATCTGCAAGAAGTGAAGCCCACAGTGGTACAAAATTCATCCCAGGACTAAGTGAAGAAGAGGGAAAAAGAATGGTTGGTTGTGGCCAAGGTTAGTGAGTTCTTCATTGTAAATTAAATTTATACAGCATATTAAACTTCAATATTTGAAGGGGTTTTTTTATTCTTTCAGACTGTTCTAAAATGACACCTAACAAGAAGAATGAGGACAAATAAGCTGGCTTTAAAATAGAACTGGGCAGATTTAGGGCCAACATTCTACAGCACTTTTAACCTTCTTAAGAGAAGCCAAATGATCCAGGAGCATCTTTTCAGTCCTGTTTTTTAAGGCTGCTGCTAAGCCATGGCTCTTCTCCTGAACCACATTCTCTACTATTCCCTTTCAAATGCAACATCTGCCCAGATGTGCGTGAGGAAAACCAAAAGAGTAGAGTGAAAAATGACAAAGTGCACCAATGCCCAGGATGATTATGCAAAGCTCAGGGAGTTCCCACACCTCCCAGCACAACCTGCCTGCAGTATTTCCCCAGAAGGTGAATCCTGGGGGAAGATGAGCCAGGCTGAGCTTGGCAGAGCAAGATTCTCAGGCAGAACTGCCAGGGCCTCCTCCAAAGGCAAGGGATAATCACTGCTGTGCCCAATCCAGTTATTACTATGGCACACATTGCTCCAGTCTAAAGGGGAAATCAAATAAATGTAGCAATCTAAAGCTCAGATTTGTGGCAAGTTTTTCCTGACAACCTTCTTTTCCTTCCCCATCCAACTCAGAGAGGCAGAGCCTCTGTAAAATGAAGAGAGAACACCTGCAGAACAAACAAAGCTTGCCTGGACACACGGTGTGAGATCTGAAAAGCACATTAAGAGGGAGCACGTTGGTGATCATCTAGATAAGATCATATGAAAGATAATGTTGCATCCAGACTGACACTATCTGCTCCTGCTGGCTGCAGACAAGGAAGGTCTGACACCAGGACACTGGGAGATTTCATACTCACCACTTCATGTTAGCTCAAGACAAATCTTACTCTGAGCTGGGCACCTGGCACACCTCACAGACTTGGACACAAATCTGTGGATCAGTATTAAAACTTCCAGCCAGAAACAAGTCAGTCTAACCTTTTCTTCACTTCTTTATAGGCTGAAGAAAATCAAAATAAGTGATTAAGACGGTTCTTTGCTTCATTAACAAATATACAAAGTTTTATTTTGTTTATTAGATTGGTT
Source organism: Picathartes gymnocephalus (assembly GCA_013390045.1). Lineage (NCBI taxonomy): Eukaryota > Metazoa > Chordata > Aves > Passeriformes > Picathartidae > Picathartes > Picathartes gymnocephalus. The sequence goes on along the minus strand of WEKY01048635.1, from coordinate 12,767 downwards.
TTCTGTATGTTAACATTATCATAGCAATTATAACCCACATTCACAGCAGAAATTTTCTAAGAGCATTTTGCAACACTAACTGCTGTATCAGAAATCCTGAAGAGAAACTTATCTCTAGCTACTCAGGTAACTTGAATAATAAAGTGCAAAACCACAATAAAATTTGACAGACATGTCCCAGCTCACACTCAGTGGAAAAGAAAGGTTTATAAGACCACTAGATATGGATTCACTGCACATAACAGAAGCGTGACCTGAAGACACCAGTTTTCAAGTTTTCCCATTACCAGATATTGATTACAATGAATAATTTTCCATTACTTTTAAGGGTAACATAGAGAAATCACAATGTTATAAATAAAACAAAACACATTGGCCAGACAACCTGAAGCTTAGCCCTGTATTTGGTACCTTTTACCCAAAAAAGGTTTTGGGAAGAACTGATGAACAGGAACAGTTCATTTCTCGATGAAATGTCCTCTGATTTGACAAGGAATCAATTGGCAGGACATAATACAGCAGCTTGTTTGGGACACAAGTCATAAATGGTTTTTTCCATATGTATTTTTTATCACCCATAGACACAAACATGGTTCTCATTCAACCAATGATTGCCAGCACTAATTACTGTCCTGCTCAAGCCAAGAAAAATCTCAGAATATTATGGGAATCAGGTCAAATTCACAAAATATAACCCAATCTTTTGTGTTTCTCTCTCCCTACAGTCAGTGCTGCAGCCTCCCCAGTACTAAACACTCTTTTCAGGACAGAAGAAGTATCACAAACTCCAGGGGCCTTTCCCTTCCTTCTCCCTGACTCACTGATCTTCATGAAGCCCTCTGGAGCTATGACCAAAGTGAGAATCACCCACAAGGAAGACTACTCAACCCTTTGACTTACAGAATGCAAAGATGAAAATTAATTATTACTCTAATTTCGTCAGCTCTAACACTGCTGCTCTTCTACCACTTCCCAAGAAATGACAGTTCAGCAGGCCAAGCTTGAAGAAATACCAGAAAGTTTGAAGTATAAATTGATTCTGCATCCCTTTCCTAAGCTCAGTTTGCTAAGGACACAAGACTCCACTGTTAGAGCAGACAACAGGCTGACCAGCAAGCTTTAAGGACCATGTCCTGCTCATAGCTCTATGTGTAACCAAAAATTGCACAACACACATTCCCAAAGAACTCGTTTTCACACAGTACTCTCCTTCATATTGTTCTATTTCACTACAGTCAGTGCTCTCATCGAGGAAACAATTCCATGCACAAGTAGACAGCAGAACATCCAGTGCTATTTGGGAGGCTGCAGTTTGCATTTCCCCCCTTTTTGATCCTTTCAGGGACCCAGCTGTTGTACCTGGGATAAGGCACTTGCCCCAGATGAGCAGTACAGCACCAGGCCAGCGTGCCAGGAAGCTGCAGGGACCTTTTCGTCACGACCTAGAGCCAAACAAGGTATAGTTCTGTGCTCTTTCAGCCTGGAGTGCTCCTCCTGCAACAGCTTGTGCAGCTTCAGAAGCTGCTTCACATTCTTCCCTAAACTTCCTAGTTATGGCCAGATTTTGCAGACTTCCAGAGGTTTATTCTATTTCCAAATCAGCTCGAGGTGCACTTCCAAGGGGTCTGTCAGAACTTGTGAAACATCACCAGGAAATCACAGAGAAAATTTCCACCTGTCCAGCAGCAGCTCTTAACCATCTACACAGCCAAGGTCTGCCAGTCGAGGTCTCACATGATTTCAATTCCCTGAAAAAACAAAGTTGCCTTATGGCATGCATAGTATAGTTATCACTAGTGCTACCTGGAAGAGTTCTAGCTCCAATCCTCCTCCCTCCCAACGGGGACAAATTCAAACCCCCTTATCTGAAGAGTTTCAATTCAACCTTTGCTGCATGTATTTCAGATAATCCTGTGCTCCACACCTTGGAATAGCCTAGGAGTAAAAAAAACCTGTTAACTCACCATCAACAGAAGACTAAGAAAGAAGCGAGAACTAATTTCTATCAAAAACAAAAGCACATCTCACTTCTCAGTTTATTTATGTCTTTCTCAAAAACATTATAATATAATTATTCTGATATTCTGGTCTAGATAACAGCCAAAATCTCAGTTTTAAGGAAAACCCCTCATTTTACACTGATTTGAACTCCTGGTAGCTTTAAGCACCCAAATAATTTTAAATTTTTTCTACTGAATGAATGTTCTGCAGTTCTAGAAAGATGAGTTATGCACTTTTGCTCACATACAAAAAGACAGTCTAACAGATGTAAACTATTTATTGAATATTTGCCACCAATATTGTTAAATACATAATCTTGCAGTTTTCCGCTTTCAAGTTAAAATGTCAGAAACAGAACACCAAATATTTACAATTCTTATAAGGAATGTTACATAATGACACATTAAGGCGTAAATTCTTTTGGCTTATAATTCTGAAAAAAATGATAATAGCAAAAAGCGATGCAAAATCTTTCCCGTGAGATTATGATTAAGCTACAATGTTTTACAAAAATATGGTGTAAGATGGCAATAATCCCATTCAAAATCCTGCATTAGGCCCCTCGAGAGGGGCTGATAATTTACACAGTCAAAACTTTAAAATTTACATATAAAGGTACCCTATCCACCATTGAAAAGTACAACTCTCAACATATACAGTTTTCAGGCCACAGTTTTGAAGGTCTGGAGTATCAAGTTGGTTTGATGAATTAGTCGGTTGGCACTTATGAACACATTTATTGCCCTGTGGAAAGAGAAAAATATTGCTTCAGACACTTCCAGAAACATGGCTTTGGAGAAACCCAGCATTATTGGCATCTAGGCTTTGAAAATTGGAAGCACAGGGGTGTTCCACCCTGTGCTGACCTACCTGAAGTTCCCTGCTGGCAGCCAGCCAGCCTCATTTGCATAGCTAATCCCAGAAAGGCTGTGTTGATTTGGCAGGAATTTAAAAAGAATTTGGCTCTCAATCATCACTGACATCTCAATCCTTTCGTTCTGGGATTCAGATAAGGAAGGGAAAAACGTGGAGCAGATGACTGGGGCTTGGAACCAGATGATCTTTAAGGTCACAGCCATTTTCTGACTCTGTGATTGTTAAACACCTTTCCAAAGCTGAGCTCTTCACCCACCCAGGAATTCCAGAATTGGCAACTCTTCCCTCAAGGAATGCTGAACGTGCACATGTGACAGCAACACTATTTTAGTTACCTTTTTGCTAAGAAAGGTGTGGGGTCACAGAATTTTTCAGCTCAGTAGTGACGTCTGAGCACGGCTTGTGTTTAGGGCTGTTACCTTTTGGGGGGGAGCTGGGATCTCATTCAATGTGCACCTCAGACAGACTGAAATTCCTCCTGATTTCCCAAGGATAGGAAATACAAGCCTTATATGGAATTTCTTACACTACAGCAAATAATTAACACACTTTAAGCTTAAGCCCACAACACGCAGTACTTCTGCCTAATAAAGCCACCAAGGCCTAAACTTCTCATTTTTGTATCAAATTTAGCCCAAATTTCAGTAAGAGGAGAGAAAAACAAGAATGCTTTGATGGGAGCAGGATCTTACTCCCAGCTGGCCTCAAGAATTCTCTCTCCTTTAGTAATGCACCATCTCCTGGGTGCTCCAGTCTTTGCCAAGCTCAACAAGAGCTGACGTGAAAGTTGGTTCTCATCTTTAAAACAGAACATTTTGGCACTGTCACAATCTGTGGGGGATCCACTCATCTTCCAAAAGAATCATTACAGTGAATTATACAGGAATAGTGACTTCAAAACCCAAGGTGAAGGCCTGGAAAAAGCCTCAGTTTGAAGGCTAAAATGTTCAACTAGAAAAAGATTCAGCTGAATCATTCCAGATCCTGCAGAGCACTGTGAGGGTCTATAAAGAAAGGTCAATAAAAATGTAAATCAAAGAGAACATTGCACAGCTGTTTTGTGTTTGCAAATGATACTTCAAATAGGTAAATTACTTCTATCAATAAAAAATCCATAATTTCTTTGTCCTTTTATATACACTGAGAAAAACCACACAGGACCAGGAACTTCAACTTCTCATATTCAAATTCAAAACTAACACCACACATGGGTGTTATATGGCGGTGTATTTAACAAATTTCCCCTTATTCAAAGGCATTTGAATAAAGAAATAGCATTTTAAAGCAGCCATGATAATGAGAGGACATAGGTAAGGAAATAATTAGGCAAGTCCTAAAAAAAAGCAGCTTACACCCCAAAGCTTGTCCTATTTTCCTGTTAGTCAACAAAACTTTTCATTATGTAAACTGTCAAAACAACAGGACAAAAGCAACAGGACAAAAGCATACTTACTTTCCATCTTTAAAATAGGTTTTCAGAGTATCACTGAAACTTTTGGAGTATTTTACAAACTCTTTCTTTTGGTGCTCAAGTGCCTACAAAAATAAAAACACCAGGAACAGAGTCTTAGTTGACATACTGTTGGGTACAGTGAGAACCTTGAGGTTAAACTGATCAGAAAATTGATTAATGTTGCATTGGGCATAAAAATTTTAGGGTTTTTTTTCTTTAAGAGAAACAAAGATAAATCATTTTCTTTCTATAAAACTCCTGAGACCTATAATACAACAGTTTTGTTGTTGACGCATGGTGTCATTGACCAGCTAAGGTCTCCTGTTCATCCTCTGACCCAAAGGATGCTTCCTCTTTTGCTGTCAGCAATACTGGATGAAGAGCTGGTGCACGTACCCGCCGGTTCTGGTACTGGTATTTCTTGAAGACGTTATTTACTGTGTCAAGCAGCTCCTTTATTGCACTTGCAATGTCCCTGTTGGGCAAGGAAAAGAGAATTTTAATATCTTGAGGAGATCCCATGAAATGCTGGAATTTAATCCCTTTCTAGCAGTCAAGTACTTCTTAGGGCAGTCTCTACAGAGGAAGTGTCAGACATGATGTAGGAGAGCAAATGGAGGGAGCCAGAGCAGTGTCCTGGGAATTCAGCCGAGGAATCAGCAAGTTTGGTCAAGTAGCATCCTCATCATTTCTAAGTGGGATCATTGCTCTCTTGCAATGAGAACAGTGCTGCTACATCTACAGAATTTCAATATTCAAGCCCCTGTCCATCTGCAGAAAAATCCATCATATTGTACTTACTTGATTGTCTGAAGAAACCTCACTCTGTCATTGATCTCATCTGGAATTTTACTAAGAATCTGTTTAAGTGCTCGTGCCTTTTCATTAAGATCTTGGAATTCAGGTTCAGGTCTTTCAATCATATACTCTGGCAAAAAGAACATATTCAAAGCATCATTAGCTTGTCCCCAAGTCTGAAATGACAGCTAAAGCACAACACAAAATGCACCAGGGTTGCCACGGTGAATTTAAAGGTGAACAGCACAGAAACAGCCATGACCAGAGAACTGCAGTGAATAAACCCTGTGTGAATCAGGACAGTGCAACAATCACCTTTATTACTGCATGGTGGAAAAAGAGCCCATCTTACTTTATTTGAGACATTAAAGTCATCAAATTCTGTATTAAAATAACTTATAGTATATTCTTATAGTATATTAAGTATATTCTCCTTCTGTGACACTGTAACTGCTGCTTTTAGTTTCAAGCAGGGGGAAAAAAAAAAGAGCATGTTACACTCCATAATTGCCTTTTCCTGGTTGTTAGCATTGCAAAAGGTGAAATGTGCATCCATAAAAACATAGTTCTAAACATTCATTTTCATTCTTTCTCTTATTAGTCAAGTATGGTTTTCAGGGAGATTTAACTTCTCCAACAGTGGTATTCAAAAATACATATATTCTTCTACCATGCTGAAAAAATTCTATTAAGAAACAAAATCTCTTCTGAAAAAAAAAGAAACAGAGAATTGCATGTTCCTAGTTAACAGTGTAATTAAAAATAGAGTTATTCAGCATAAGATTTATTACCTTCTACATCATCAGCTGCCATACGCAGAAGAGACTCTGTGAAATTCACATCCACACTTTTTTTCTCCAGAATTTTCATGATGATGTCCTGTGTAAGACCTGGATTTTCTTTTTCAGCCTGTACAGCAGAGAAAATTTATATTCCTAAATATGCAAGACCTGGACATTGCAAGTACAAAGGCAGATTTTCATGTAAGTTGCTTCAGATTACTGCAGGAGTTTGCTAGAAACTTTGAAAATCTAATGGCTCTAGACCAGTGGATTACATTAAAAATATTCTTCCACTACAAAATTCATTTTTCTTGGACTACATAATTGATTTTGTATAAATAACTCTTCCAACCAGCCCTTGCACTCATTTTAATTTGAGTAAGAAAGGTTTTAATAAATGTCTCTATCCTGTTATATTTTCATAAACACTAAGCTTTGAGACAAAGATATTGTATTGCCTGGAATTTAATTCACTCCAACACAGGTGCTACTCCCCCACCTTCCCCATGACATTTATAAATGTGCCTCTCATGAATCACATCATATGCTCAGACATCATCTGGGAATTGCTCTTTCAGAAAAAACTCAGCTTTTGATTGATGACATATCTAAATACAGAACTGGACTAACACTGGAGCTGTTCACATCACCTGTGCTGCTACCAAAAAAACTGCTCTGTGTGGAAGGAAAAGGAGCCTGGGTGGGTTTTTTAGCTGGCACTACCATTTTTACCAACATCTCAGTTTAACATTATTTGCATCCAGCTTAGCTCCTTACCATCACCTGTGAAAACACATAAAATCAACCTGCACATGTAGGAGTTCAATTTGAGACTTCAGGCCATCAAGGTACATTTAGATTTAAGTGCAGGAACAGGAAAGTATCACAGAGTTGCACAGCTCACATGTTAACGTAAGTCATGCCTGCAATTATTTTATTTCAATATTTCAAAAGGTCACCACTTTAATAAAGCACATGTGTATTTTCACTCTTTAGGAATACAATGGGAAAGATAGATGAATCTTTTTTTCCATTTACTGCTGGATTTCCACACAAACACTGAACTTGATCCAGAAAAAAATCCCATTACCACTCACTTGGTAAACCAATTTCAAAGTCTGCTACGTGACTATTGCTCATGAGCACCTATGCTACAAATCTCGTGGGTTTTAGACTACGTTTATTATTTACTCACTGACTGCTCCCTCATTTCAACTTTTGTTCTATATGGACAAGAGAAGAGTCTGTTTAAAATTGCTCACTCATATTTCTACCCCTGACATCTGCAGACATCTCAAACTTACAGTTCATGCAATTGTCCACTTTATTTTTAGACTACTGGATCAAGGATGAAGTCTTAGATAAAACGACAAGGAAACAAGAGAGCTGACCTTTTAGCTCCATCATACACAGCTTACTTCTGAAACAACCATTTTTCAATGCAAGTTACTTCTCACCTTAATAAAAGCTGCTCTCAGTGTTTGAGCTGCAGACAGATTTACTCTTTCTAGCTGCAATAAAAGTTTAGAATTAATTATTAGCAATTCTGTCATTATCAGAACAAAACAAGTCAAATAATCACACCTTGCCCTATGAAGCAGAATGGAAAGGGGAATTGACAGAAGCTTTCAAATTGCTCGTCTCACTTCAGAGACACTATAAAGTTAATCCCAAAAGAAAGCATTTCCCCCCCAAATGAAAACAAAAATCAAACATTTCATGGGAAGTATTTTGCAGCAGAAGTCTGACAAAAGATTTTGAGAACATCTTGACAATCTCTGATTCTCACAGAAGAACAACTCCTCTATTGAATTATAACCATTAGCAGTAAAACTAAAATGCATCAAGCTGTTCACAGGTTCGACTGTGTGCTATGTCCTGCCATAGAATACCAGAGCTGCCATTTTTGGGAGACTCCTCTGTTAAAGGTAAGAGAAAAGCTCAGGACCATGACAACCAGCAACCTTTGATGAGCATGAAACTATTCATGGCAAGAAGGGTGAAACAATGCAGAGAGACAGGATGTGCTAGACAAAGCTTTCACAAGGTGAACAACCTGTTACTGTGGCCACATTTCCCAAAACAAAGGGGATTATTGCATTCCAAGGTAAACAGGAGCTCACCTCGTTAAAGACAGGGTACATAACAGCATAGAGAGGCATGGAAACCATAGAAGTGGTCTCTGCTTCATTCTTCATCTCTTCCATTGTCATCCTCATTCAAAGAGCCACTTCTCAAGGAGAACACTATAGAAGCAAAAAACTCCTCATTCACTGAAATGTCTCTTCTTTTTCCTCGTTGTGCAAGAATACTTGAAGAACTTGGAAAATCTATCGTCCTTAGGGTGTGTGGGAAAAGAGAAAACAAACACACAATGACTAATGCTCGTGAGGGACAGGTTCTAAAAATGACAAGGCACAGATCAATGTGAGTTTTACTGCCTAGAAACCACGGATTTCTTATTGTATGAGCCAAATAAACATGGAATGACCACTTGGTGTAACTTCAAAACCCAAACTGAAATCTACTGAGTGAACATTTTAAAGAAAAGGTGCTACCACAAGTGTTTTTTCCTTCAAGTTCTTATGGAATCAATTTTCCTGAAAGCAGGGATTTTATGTGATATTTACTAAAATCTTGCCACCACTCATAGGCAGCAGCATAAGGTTCCTGACAACTGCCATCCAGAAAAAGCATGAAAAGCACTACATGCTGCAACCCCAAACTCATCCAGATGCACTGTGACTATTAAAACCACCTATAAATACTCCATACTTTTGCACATGCATCAAGCTGTGATTCTGCTGGAGATCAGTGCCTACTTTCCACCCATCTGCATTTGAACACTACAGCTTTAGTTTTATATAAGCTGAAGTCATGTTTCCATTCAGGGTGTGTCACCACGTTAACTCAATGGAAAATTATTGTTCCAGTCACTGGACCTCTGTTTTGGAAGTTCTCCACCCAGCCCAACATGGAAGGATCACTGCTCAGACCCAGAACTTACGTGGAAAAGAAAAAAGGTCACCTTACAGTTGATAAAAACCCCTTGTTCCAGCCTGCTATATTTACTGTTCATCAGATTCTTTTAAAATATTTTATATGACACCATTGAGTTTAAATGCCTGAAGCTCAAGTCAGAAATAAAGATAAAAAGAAAGATATTAAAGGATTTTAATTTTTAGGTTTGGAGTATTTAACGCACTAGAGGAGGGATTTTTTCCTCCTAGCAAGATCCAGATACCAGGCATTTGCATGTCTGTGTAGTTTACTGACATATTAGTAAGAAGTGAAAAGGGTGAAATGGTAAGAAACAGCAGCAACTACTCCAGCAATCAATATCACTTCATGAAAGTATGAGGTTAAGAACATGCCAAGATATTTCTTCAAGCCATATTCCTCATTATGCCCTGCACTGGCTAAAGATCTTCAGGTTGTTTAAATAGAAGAACACGTATTTTTTGTCCAGGGCAGATATATAATTGTTTGGCCATAATTACACAAGTGAAACTTGTTATTGATTACAGCCAGCACAGAGAAGAACCTGGATGATACAAATATTGTGCTTATCTCTCCTGAGCTTGAGAAAAGTAACATTTGAAGAAAAATTAAACATGACTACAGTAATAACTTCATGCAAGTGTTGTGACTGCTTATTGCAAAACCTCACTTTGTTTCTCCTGCTGTTCCAACCTCAATGTGCCACAGATGAGCTGATTCCTGCAGCCCCAGAACAGGATTCCTGAGAATTTAGAAAGGGGTCTGGAAGGATGAAATCCATCCACACAGATGGAGTACAAAAATCAGGGGTCTCACAACTTTATCACCTACCCCTGGTATTTTACAGAACGTGGAAGAATCCAAGTGAATATTCATCATTCCTCAAAAAGTGGAGTGTTTTTCCAAGAACTTGTTTCAGTTACATAAATTCATGCAAGGTCTGCTCACATGGGGGGAGGGAACTTGTCTGAACAAGTTTGCACTCCCTACTGCAGGTACAAGCTGTTCCATTTATTATCCATGTGTATTCTCTGCTGGATGCAGATCTGTTTGTTTTGCTGTTTGATTCCTTGTTTCTGGAAGTTCAGTAAATATCCACTCACATATCTGACAAGCACCACCTGCATTCACAGATTAATTTATTGCAGGTTTTTATCTGTATTCTCAGAGTAAGTTTTTTAAATAGTTAAATCAGGTCACTGAACATTGTTCTACTCTACCCAAAAGATTTTTATCACAGGAAGAAGGGTAAAAAAGGACAAAATTGCCATTAGATATAATTACTTTGTTTTTATGGGTTAGCAGTATCCACACACACACAAAAGGAAATACTAAGTGAAATGATGGATTTTTATGATGATGAAAGCCTATTACACTGTGGGCTACCATGAAGAACTCATTTTCTCCTGAAGAGCCATAAGCTATTGTTACTAATCCATGGGACAGTTAAAACCCTCATATAAAAACAATTATACATTATCTATTACCTCTTTTCCAGACACTGACACTCTTAAAAAAAAAAAAAATACAACACTTGGATTTATATTAACACAAAGGATACCAATTTTGCAACTGAAGAGGTATGTTTTTATATATACATGCACACAAGAAATATTTAAGAACATCAAATGCTTTTGTTGCCGCGGTATGAAAAGAAATATATTCAGTATATTACACTGTTTGTTCATTATTTCAGAAATTTTCCTGTTTTCCAGAAGATACACTAGGAAGCATCACAGTGTCATTGAAGTACCTGACTGCTAAAATTCTCCAACTATTTATCTTTACAGTTAGGAATCAACTTCACATCTTTTGGATGTAACTTATTCACTTCAGTCTTTGCTAGAGTTAAACAGAATAATTATCTTCACAAAAACTCTGTGTTCATTGTGTTACTGAAAGTCGGTTTGTCACAGCTACACTAAACCACATCCAAATATCCTTGAAGAAGTCTCAATCCTGATTAGGGATCACATCCTCATGAAAACTGAAGTTTCCGTTCTATTTAGATCAGCTATCAGCAAACCCACTAACCTTCAAAATGGCCTGACTCAAGCCAAAGTTTAATGCATATTATCATGCAGCAAGGAGGAGCTTTCAGCATTTCCTTTAGGATGTGATCAAAAGCAGCTCTGCACAGCTGCCAGACTTCATGACAGTGTCTTGTAACAGCTTAACTTCAGTTCCTCCAATCTCAAAAGAGTCTTTTCTTTGAGACGAGTTTATCCTAGTTTCATCTGGGTTTTTTTGCATTCTTAAAAAAAGGTGGAATAAGATTCCACGAGAAGGTGATTTATTAGGACAGCACAGTGGAGTGGTGCAGTTGAGAAAATCCTGGAAAACTGCTGTAAGATGTATAAAAGGTGTTACTCTGCTGGCAAACTTGTTAATTGGTCTGAGGAGGCAGACCAGGAGAAGACAGCAGGATGCTGCCAAATATTACCCTGAGTGTCAGCCTGATCTTCCTTTTTGTTACAGTGACCCCACAGATCCAAACCTATGGATGTGCAGTGAGAATCCTGGGAGAAAACCTACAGAATGATACAGGGAATTTAAAGAGAACCTAGATTTGTAAACTGTACCAGTTAATACAACCCTGACTACTCAGTCTTGCCCCATCAAGCACATCAGGCTGTATTCCAAGAGATGCACTAACATAGAATATGTGCTTTCACTGCCAGGATAAATCTTACATGCTAACCTTTAAGTCTCAGCACTAAAATATGATGCCAGCCAGTCAGCAAACACAGAGAGAACTGGTATATTTTAAATGAGGAATAGATTTGGAAAGGTTCTTTGACAAACCTAATCCCCCATAGCCACCCAATGACATTTTAAATCATTCAACTGAACTTTAGCAGAAAAAACCCCAAAAACTCAACCCCTACATTAAGATAAACTTCCTGAAAGCCAAAAAGGGCACAAACAACCACGCTTCCCAAATGTACAACCACTGTTATCAGCGTCTAAGGTGACAATTTGCTTTCTCTAGTGTGTGTCATTTACTGACGGACTTTTGGTCATGCACTTAAGCAGAACTGCAGAGCTGCTTAATAAGAACACAACCACCACCATCAACTACATCGGGCAGGATCTTCCCCAAATCCACACCTGCTCCTAGGCCAGGCTGAAGAGGAGCGAGGTTTCCATCAAAGAAAGGTGTTTGTGTAACACAATCTTCTGAAGCAGCGCTTAAAGCAGAGAGCAGATTCTCATGATTTCAACTTTACAAGTTTTAAACCAACAGAAACATTTGGTAACAACTGGCAGGGTTTCAGTTCTGTCATCAGCAGATCTACCTCTGCACTGATGTTGTCTCTATTCCCTTCTCCAGGCTCCATCTACCTTAGATCTGGTAAGTGCTTAGACATTAATATTCCTTTTTAGAAAAGTACTACAGAGGAACAAGGCCCAAGGCAGTGATTAAATATTATTATTTCAATGGCTGGCTACTAGCAAAAATTACAACTCCATTCCTGCTAGAAAAGACTACCTTACTGCCAAGAGGTTCTGCTCCACTTTTTGCAGCGAGGATTCAGGAAGAGGTTTCACCTTTAACCTGATCTGAGATCCCCGAGTTACCAGAAAAACTCATTCAAGTACAGAAAGAAAGACTGGGGGAAGGGAAATAACAGCATAAATTCTACCTGAATTCAGAGACAGAGCTTGAATCAAAATGTAAGACCAATGTGCATGGGAGGAGGGAGCGTAGGTAATTTACTATTGCTGTTGTAAAGTTTATGGAAGCAAAAAAAAATGCAGAATATGCTCTTTTAACTATATGCACACCTTATACATAGCTTGGTAACTCTGTTTTTGTCATTAATGGTCACTTGAACTTAAAAAAAAAAAACAAA
>WEKY01048630.1:0-10126 GCA_013390045.1 Picathartes gymnocephalus | reverse complement strand
TTCTTTGCTCCTCTGGGTTTAAAGCGGATTGTAACAAGTCTGTGATGTCAATGTTCGTTATATCAACATTTTCTCAGTTGTAGATTTATACTCTCACTCTGTTTAGCCACAGTGGTGATTCAATTAAAAAAAAAAAATCAAAAATCAAATTTTTCAGATTTTAATCTCGATGAATGGGTATTGGGTTGGAAGTTGGTTTTTTTTTTTCCTAATTTTGGTTTTATTATTTTATTAAGTGGAGTAAGGAGTTTGCTCATGGGATGCTACACCAATGCATTTATTTATTGTATGTGAAATGTGCTTCAGTCTGTAAGTTAACAGTATTATTGGTACACAACTGTGTAAGTGGGCCGCAGTTAATGTGATGAACAACATCTAGGGTGAATTCTATTTCACAGAACTATATACTTTCTGAAATGTACAGTTCCTAATGCATATATTTAAATTAAGTTCTTAATAACTGGTAACCAATAGCCTGAAGGGTGCATGTTGTCTTTATCACGGAGAGGAAGCAATCTCCAGGCTGAAACACACAGCAATCCTCTTGAATGCCTCATTAAACTACATGGCCTCAAAGGACAGAAGGTAGATCAGTGTGTAACTGTGAATCTAAACCTACACCCTGTTGCTGCCAGTTTCAGACAAGTAGGATCATTATAAGTAGCTGCATTAGGGCGAAAAAAAAGTGTGATAAGTTAGGGTGAAAACAATGAGTTTCGGTTTAATCTCCTTTTTTATTCTCTCTAAACCACTTAGCCTGCCCTATGTTTCAGCACTATTTAGAATGTGACATTTTAGTATTTTTTCTACCATTTTGTATGTTCCTTGAAGAAAGACAAACTTTTAACCTTAGCTAAAATTCTGGATTGCTTGATTTGAAGTGCTGTGAGAGATGTGTAAGGGGACTAGAGCCAGAATGGCTTTAAATCTTTTTTTATTGTATCATGTAATATCTAGTTTTCTAATGTAGATGCTTTTCTTGCCCAATAGAGTTCTCAGTGCCTGTTGCAAAACTCTTACTCTGTACCTCAGAAATAGTTTTTTCTCATCTTTTCCATGGAAAGATTTTCCTGAAAGACTATTAAATTCAATGGATAAATGTGTCCCCTGAAAGGTACACTGCTGGCCATGCACATAATCTAATATCCCTTAATGATAAATTAAGGTGAATTGAAGGGCAGTAATCCCAGGGGCTAATTTTAGCCCATGTCACTATATCTGGCTCATAACCATCTTCTGAAAAATATTTCTTCTTCTACTGAGACAAAAAGGACACTGTGGAGAATAACCATGTTGGTAAATACACATTTTGGTAAATACCCTCTTCTTCCCCAGCTTGTGTAGCCAATGGCTCAGCAAATAGTTTTAAAGGAGCAATAGCTTGCTTTTCAGAAATCATAATTATCTAAAGAGAAAGCAGAAATCCTGTTTCTACCCTCACACCTACATGTTTCATGCTTTTCCCATACATTTAAGCTGTGAGTTGTTTCTCAGATGCTGCTGTAGGTTGAGTTGTGAGTTCTCCATGTATTTGATGATTGCTAGTGTTGTTTCCCAAAGTTTTCATCAATGTTGCATTGATATGGAGTTTAAGCTGTTTAATCTGGGGCTGGCAAAGGAGTCAAGTCCCTGCCAGCTATGCTGGTCCCAGAATAATCTAGAGGTCTGACTCATCATAGGTGTTATCTTTCATCTCAAAGCAGGAAATCAGTTGGACCATAACCATGCCAAGGAAATTCTCACCTAGGAAGAAATATTATGCTTCACAGATTATTGTATTCATTATGTAATCAGCAGTTTCCACTTCCTTCTCTCACTACCATTGTTCTTGTTAATTTTTATGACTGAACCAAACATAAATAAACCAGTAAATCATCACCAGGGACAAGAAACTTCCAGAAAGTGCTTAATATTGATAGACAAGCTTCAAATGCTTTCTGTGATCTTTACATGATTCTACGTTCTGGATGATGTAAACATTTCAGGAAATATTTCTTAGACTTCTTACTTCCCCCTACTCCTTCTGTATTTCCTTTCATTTGGTTTAACTAATCTTTTCAGATTCTAGGAATTAGGAGAAGCTGGACAGGCTCATTCTCTCAAAGGTGTTTCCAGATCCTCCTTTTCCCTATCCACTTTGTTGCCATTTTCTTCTGATTATTTCATCCATTTATGGCCTTCTCTTTTCTCCCCTTTTTCTATTCCTCAATTGTTGATAGCTCTGATGCTGCTCTACCCATTCCCTAATGGATTTTTCTATTGTAGCTTTACCAATTAGATTTATGTTTAGTAAAAGGGAAAAGTGAAAAGTTGTGTGATTTCAGCAATCCAACCGTTTTCAAAGGTTTTATATGGCACATAATGTCACTGAGAGCAAGATCCTCTGGTGACAAGTGAGGAGTGAACAAGCCACAGTGAAACACACATTTGTGGCTGTCTGGTCACACTCTACCTCTGCCTTGAACACTCCACTAAAATACAACTACTGCTGGACCTGCAGGGCTTGTGAGCCATCAGGCTGCCTTAAGCCAGGCTGAGGACTTTGATCTGCTGTGGAGCTCTGTGCAGAAATCAGTCCTTGCTCTTTCTCTTCACTCTCCCTTTTCCCCTCTAGTTAATTGTGAAAACAATAGAGAAGTTAGATAATTGAATTTTAAGGTTTTTAGAACTAAAATTTTGTATCTGATATAATTAGATAGTTTACTGTTAACTAGTACTGCTAAAGTCAGATTATTTTTAGCAATGCTAATTAATTAAAATTTTAATTTCTTCAGAGGAAAACTAATATTTTTGCTGAATCCAAAACCTGCTGAGCTTTGTAGAAAGGCTAACAAACTCAAGCATAATTTAGAAAAAAATATTTTTGTAAAAAAGTTTTTTTGTTTAGAATGACTGATAATATGTGATTATTGTGATATGTGATTAATGTTCATGTTTGCTCTCTGTGAGTAAAGTAGTGAGCTTCATGGAAATTTTTATCAACAACAGTGGGATATTAAGCAAGTATTGCATAATTTGAATGGGAACATTATTTTCAATTATTGTTTTGAAGTATTCACAGTGGAAAACTGGGAAAAAAAGTCCAGATATGGCTTAAGTTTATCCCAACATTTCCACAAATTTATCATAACTAAGGTTGTGTTACAGATTCTAAAAGCTACATTTAACCTCTCAAGGTACAGTCATAGAAACACACTACTGTGTCTTAAAAAAAATCTTAACTATTTTTCTTGGATCACCTGCAGTACAGCTCTTAGGAGATGTGCAGACAGATGCTAGATAGTCTAAGATAACTGAAAAACTACAATGACATTTCATGATGAATTATAATATTAACAATACAGGAAAAATAATTACAAAGAGCCTACAGTGGAACCAGATCCCAGTTCACAAGAGATATCAATTTCTCACTCTTGAACTCTGATTAAGCAGATAAAAAAATGCAATGGTAGTATAGCACATGAAGAAAAAGACAATTAATGAAATTGTATTTTAGAAATAAAATGTTTTAGTCTAAAAAAAGAAAAAATCTTACCAGGTCTGCTATCTGTTCTTAGTGTGGAATTTCAGCTTGAAACAAAGAAAATAGTATTGTCTGGTTAGAATCTGGGATATGGTTGTGGGTTTCTAGATTTTCAGGTAAAATCTTTGCTGCTAATACACTTGGAAGTTCTCTTTGACCCTTCTCAACAGCTTGGTGTAGAATAAAACTACTAAATATTTTTAAATAAAAGAATTCTTGTTTTTCTGTCAGACTTTATGGAGGAAATTCAAGGATCCTTTCATTCCAGTCCAGACTGAAGCATAGGAAAGAAAACAGTTCAGCATGGCTTAGTTATGAGTCACCTCTCTGATCTCTTAAAATGAAAAAAACTGACAAATACAATCTTCAGAGAAATACATTTTAGAGCTCCTCAGATAAACGAAGATCCCAGTTGCTGGGCTGCAGCACCCAAGCATCTTCAGTGGGATTTTCATTCCCATCCAAGAATTCAGATCTCTAATCCTCCCTATCTAACAAAATGTAAGGCTGTTTTGAAGCATTTTCAAAGCAGTGAACAAACATTTATTGTGATACAGGGTTGGAACATGCAGGCAAGTGCCAGGTGTCACGTGCAAGTTTACTACTTAATGGTCATAGATAACTTGTGGTATATTCCAGGTTTTTTTCAGCAAGTATTGCTGCTGATTATTACTTTGCATTATTAAAAATGGATTTGGACAGTTATGATGGGAAACACAATACTAAAATACTATGTTTCCCATATCGATCATGTTTTGTTTGGAGATTTAGCTTGTGAGAAAAGCACATACTGCAGTACATATATTGAAAGGAAGGCATAGAGACAGTTTTCAGCTCCTTTCAGTCATCACTTTTATTCCAGGATTATGCTGATAAACACAGAGAATTCTCCTTGGCCTTGGTACTTTAATGTGATCTTGGGAAAAATGGGGAAAAGGCAGCAGAGAGAATTCCCTTTTGTGTGCTAAAGTGAAGAGGCAGTGACACAAGATACAACTGACCTTTCAAAAGTGGATGCATCTAAAGAGATTTAGAATTACTGTATAGCTGTGGGCCTCATTAGACCAGCCTTCATAATAGTGTTTTCCACTTTCTCTGTTCTAACAGAATCAGGAATCTAGAGAGAATAAAGAGAAATCTTTTGATCCTTCTGCCCTTTAGACTCAAGTGAAAGCAGAAGGGTAAAGAAGTAATAAAAGCAAAGGAAAAAAAATATGTCAGTTTCTTAACACTGGTTCAGTTTTGGATTAGTTGCATCATATTCCCTGGCTGCTCCTTTAAAAATTAGTCACTCTAATCCCTACTCTTCCTCCTTCTTCATTTGAATGGTTCATTTAAAACTTTCGGTGAATGACATCTCATTCAGTTTCTTGCTGTCGACACAGCTACTGCACTTCAGAACATCTCATTCTGTTTGCTACTACACCACATTTTTGTGCAGGTTTTATTTTTTGGTAGCTATTTGGGCTCATAAATATGTCAAGTACTGCTTTTGTTCTACTTCATTCTTGCTCACTATCTTTTCCCATTTCTTTAATGAATACTGTCTTGTTTATCTTCCTTGTTTAGCCAGATCGTATTTTCATTCCCATTTGCCTCACTTTTCACCTCTTTGGAAGGCTGTGCTGGGTTTGAGTACAAAATAATGCACTGAAGCAGCAAAGGACTCTAAATGGGAAGTTAGAGCTGAGTAGGAGCAAGAGGTCTGAGGAAACAAAGGAACAAAGTTCAAGGAAGTCAACTGAATTGGAAATCCTGAGGGAAGAAAATAATTACTGAGAAGCAGATGCTTAGAGAGGTGAGGGAAAGAGAGTGAAAATGTGAGGCCACAGCAGCTGTCATCCTTCAAGCCCTTTTTTTCTGCCACAGTCGACCTAGGCAGAATCTTGCACCATCTCTCTGACCTCCTGGTGCTCCAGAGTCCCTGGCTCAGCTCTGTATGACTCTGCTGTGGCTCAAATAGCTGAGAAAATTGCAGAACTGTAAGGAAAGGCTGTGAGCAAATCTGTAGGACAGACGCATGCATGATAAGGAAAGTTAAATCACAGCACTGGGACTGTGTGGTAAAGAGCTTGTTAGCTCAGGGGCTAAGGAGAAACCAGCAAAATTGAAAGGTACAAGGTTTTTATGCACTATTGGAATGAAATTTTGTTATGAAAGAAAAGAAGGAAGGAGCCACAGTCATGTCAAATGATGCAGCATGAATAGAGTGATAGATGCTTTTTTTTAAAATTGAATTTCAAAATATGCAAATAACACATCCAATGAGGAAGGACAGGATACACTAAGGACTGTGTGAGAATCTCACTGTCATTCAATGTGTTGGTGTGATCAGGATTATCAATGCCTCCTGAGCAGGGACAGATGCAAACCTCACCAGTCTGTGAGGCCTTTGGGACAGCTTGCGTCATGGAGGACAGTGCAGAATCTCAAATAACAGCTACCTGGAACAGGAATGGAAGATAGAGTAGATGAAGTGCCTAGCTAAACAAAAGGCAAACAATATATTTTGAATCCAAAGCTATGAACCAATCACTTTGAAGGAACTAGAAAACAAATTTATTACTGTCACATATCCCCACAACTTCAGTGGAAATATATGGGAACAGAAGACCTTCCAGGGGCCTCTCTATCAAGAACTTTGCTCCATGAGCTATGTATAGGGTAATTTCACAAAAAAATTGAAACTGGATATATTTCATACATCACACGAAATAAGGTTTTTCTTCTTCTCAGGATCATTATATTAGATATTAGCTGGCTATAATCTGAATGATTCTTGCTCTTTTTTTCAATCCCTAATAGTGTATGTGACAAGTACTGTTGCCCTTTTAGAAGAGATTTAATACCAAAGGACAATCTACTATGGAACAAAGTCCAAGACCTCTATTTGGCATGTCTTCAGAGGTCATTTCTAAATGTTACACTGAGCTAGATTTCTCTTGGATACTACTGTGATAGAATTCTGCATAAAATCATTCTAAGAAGGCTAGATAGAAAAAATAAATCTTCTACAAGGATTAAGAATGGAACAGAAAGCATTTAAGATTTCAGTCTCAGAAAGACTTTGTGTGATCTGTGAATTGGGAATAAAATTGAGAGTGGTGGCATAAAATGGTGTAATACTATAAAATGGCTAGTGTTTCTAGCAGCACAAGAAGCAAATTCATTAATGAAAAACTTGAGCCCATTCCCAGGAAATGAGTCAAGAGTCCTTGACTTCTGTTGAGAAGCAAAAGTTGCTTACATTAAAATTACTTTAAGGATTTGAAGATGGAGGGAACTCTATGGCAGGAGAGGAAAGAGAATAATAAGGGAAAGTTGAAAATAATTATACAAAAAATAGTTATTAAGAAAAGTTCCTCGCTGTATTAAGTGTCTTGGCAATAGTTTTAGCTTAAAATACCCTAATGGACATGGGTTACCAAATAAGCACTGCATATTAGGTTCAATCCCCTCATTCCTCTGTCCTTTTGCTGCAATATTCTCCACTTGTTGTTCACCTCTATAAGATCTCAGCCAGTGCTGCTCTGCCATTCCCTCCTGTGCTGTCTTCACAGACACCATGGGGTGATGCCTGCCTTGGTGGCCTTAGGGTTGGACTGCCCCAAGCCATTGCAGTCCTTAAAAATAGATTTACAATAGTTTTAGCTTGCTTGGAGGAGGTGGAAATAGGTCTTCCTTTCTGGATTCCCAAGGATCTCATGGATTACTTGCCTCCTTCCTTCAACCAATTTCCCCAGTAAATCTGTTCCCAAAGACTTAGAAGTACATTCATATCAGGGTTTACAGAACTGGGAGATTTCCAGGAGGAGTTCAAAATGGAAGAACTATATTGTGTTAGTAATCGGAATTTTAATTTTGGTCATTATAGATATTTTAGTCTTGGGTAATACATGTGATGTACATGAAGAGAGCACATAATTTGAATTGACAACACATCCTAAGAACCCCTCAGAAAAAGTGGCATTACTAATCCCCTGCTAAACATAAAAACATATCACATGAGCAGAGAATTTTCTGAGTTGGTAGGGACCCAGTAGCATCATCAAAGTCTCACTCCTGGCCCTGAACAGGAAAGCCCCAAGAATCGCACCATGTACCTGAGAGCTTTGTCCAAATTCTCCTCAATCTCTGTCAGGTTTGGGGCTGTGACTACTTCTCTGGGGAGCATATTCCAGTGCTCAAACACCCTCTGGGTGAAAAGACTTTTCCTAATGTACAACCTAAACCTCCCCTGACACAAATTCAGGCCATTCGCTTGTGTCCGGTCAGTGTTACCACAGAGAAGAGATCAGTACCTGCCTCTCCTCTGGCCCTTGTGAGAAAGTTGTCACCTGCGGTGAGGTCTCCCCTCAGTATCTTCTTTTTCCAGGCTGAAAAGACCAAATCACCTCAGCTGCAGCTCATATTACTTTCCCTCAAGGCCCTTCACCATCTTCATTGCCCTCTTCTGGACACTCCTCAATGGCTTTACATCCTTGTATTGTGGCACCCAATTTGCCTCGAGGTGAGGCTGCCCCAGTGCAGAGCAGAGCAGGACAATCCCCTCCCTTGCCCAGCTGGCGATGCTGTCCCTGATGCCCCCCAGGACACGCTTGGCCCTCCTGGCTGCCAGAGCACTGCTGGCTCATCTGCAACTTGTCATCGACTAGGACCCCCAGGTCCCTTTCTGTGGCAGTGCTCTCCAGCCTCTCATTCCCAATCTGTCCATACATCCAAGGTTGTCCTATCCCAGGTGCAAAATCTGGCATATTTCCTTGCGGAATTTCCTATGGTTGGTGATTGCCCAGCCCTCTAATTTGTCCAGGTCTCTCTGCAGGACCTCTCTGCCTTTGAGGGAGCCAATATCTTCTCCCAGTTTTGTACCATTTGCAAACTTTATAAATATCCCTTCCAGTCCTGTGGCCAGGTCATTTATGAAGATGCTGAAGAGCACAGGGTTAAGATGGAGCCCTGTGGAACCCCAATGGTGACAGGTCACAGGTCTGATGTCACCCCATTCACTATCACCCTCTGTGCCTGACCCATGAGCCAGCTGCTCACCCATCCCATGATGTGTGTATCCAGCTGTGTGATGGATGTTTTATCCAGAAGGGTCCTGGGACATACTGTATCAGAAGATTGACTGAAATCCAAAAAGATTGCACCTACTGGCTTCCCTTGATCAGCTAGGTGGTTTACCTTGTCATAAGAGTAAATTAGGTTCGATGAGCAGGATTTACCTCTCATGAAGCTGTGCTGGCTATGACCAATGACTGCATTGTCCTTCAGGTGTTTTTCAATACCACCCAAAATATTCTTCTCCATAATTTTACATGAATTAGCAGTATAATATGTGAATAGTATTAGCAGAATTAGCAGTTTACTGTGTGAAGAGTGTTCCTCCTGACAATCGAAACCATGGCTCTAAGGATTTTCATTACAAAAAAGTTTTAAAGAAAGTTTAAGTCCTCTATTCTTACAAACATCCACATTTTGAACTAAGTTTGGGGAAAACATTCCTTTGACTTCAATGTACTGTACATATTAGCAAAGTGAACCATAAGAATAAATATCTGCTGCATTAGTACTGTCTAAATATCCATGACAAAATAGAAACTAATAAAAATCAAATGTTCCTTATCATATTTGGAAGGTAGCAGTTGTTTGGGAAAGACAAAGCTTAGGAAAAATCAAACCACATAGAATTCTATATGTATTAATCAATATTGTGCCCAGTGATATTTGGCAGTAAAACTTTTCTGTTGGTATATCATGCCAAGTATGCTGAAAAATTCCAAGAGTAAAAGTTCTATGATGAGACCAAACAACATCTTGCTAATTTATTTCTTGCTGCTTTTATTTCTATTTGTAATGCCTCCAGAGTCAGCTTTGAGAACACGAACAAATGTCAGTCATCAGAAGATTAATAAAAACAAAATACACTCAAAACAAAGGAAAAAATAAAATATCATGCATCAATATTTAAAATGTAAAAGCAAAGGACAAGTAGGTAAGCTATTCTATTAGGAATCTGTTTTATTATAATTTACATAAACTTGAATTACTCTTACTTCTTCCAGATAACACTTAACTTGAAACACAAAGAATTCAGTTAAAAAAAAAAGGTTGCAGCAATTTAGCTAGGATTAGAAACACAAAGACATCACTAAGTTCATGGGGTCTTCTCATGTCTTTAGAGTTAAGTTGATGTAGTCGTTTTAGTTTGCCATCTGAGTCATGGCATCAATTTAGTGCAGTGGGTTGAGCACTCTGGCCGAACACCAATGCACCCACTAAACTTATTTACTTGTTTTCTGCTGTGAGATAAGGATTAGGAGAAATGCAAGCAGACTCAGAACCTTAAAAGGTATAAATACAGTTTTATTAACAGAACTAAGAGGAAAATAATAAGAATCAGAATAAACTTGCAGACACTTGTCCCCCCACCTCATTTTCTCTTTTCCACCAACAACATAAAGAGACAAAACCTAGAGACTTGCAGTCAGTTTACCACCTCTAAAATAGTCTTTCTTCAGTTCACTTAGGGAGAGGAGTCTCTCCTGCCATGCTATGGAGACTTTTCCACAAGAATGCCGTTCTCTCGTGGCTCCAACATCA
>WEKY01048625.1:43954-79571 GCA_013390045.1 Picathartes gymnocephalus | reverse complement strand
AAAAGCCCTTTCAGGAGACAAAACTTTGGCTGTTTTTATTTTTTTTTTAAACCATGACACTCAGCTGGGCTCTTTTAAAATCCGTGCAGAGGAGGGAGCCCAGTGCTTCCTTTTAGCTGATTCTGAATGGATTTCAAAGTAGGGTGTACTGCTTTGAAATCAGAAAATCGGGTGTTCAAGTCATTATTAGCCTTTGAGAGAGATAGAGGAGAAAATTGGGAATATGAGTTGATAAACTTATGATTGAAAATTATCATCTTAAAATTGGGAATAAGCACCTCAACTGAGGTTGACCACCCTAAAGCTCTGCTTACTGCAGCTGAGCACAGAGAAAAGCTGCTGCTGAAGAAACAACCTGTTTCAGATAGGTAGCTCTGCAACTCAGTACTTTATACAGATCCTGAGGCTTGGGATGGGGATATTTGGTATGATCATGATGATGATGAGACCTCAGAGAGCCCTGACTCCAAATGTGATGAGGGTAACAACTGTGCACTCTGTTCCCTGGTCTCTGACAGAGCTGGCAAAATTGCAGGAAAATTTATTCAAGGAAACCAGAAAACTCTGAAGTTGAAATGATGTTTATACAGACTCCTGCTTCGCTTGACATGAATGGAAGTATAGAGGGTGATCCCTGTGATTACAAATCAGGGGAAAATGATTCTTTATCTCCTTCAAATTCATATGTGCATGAATCCAGGTGTCCTTCAAAAACTCAGGATGGATAGGGGGAGTGTACCTGAAAAACAACTCAATTCAATCCAATTCAAGTGTTTGATTTGCAAAAGCATTATGGCCATAAGCCAAGCAAGACTGAAAACCAACAGGTATAATCTTCTCAATGTATACATAATAACCCATACATTTGGATTCCAGTAGGTTCTTGTCAACAATAACATTTCTAATAGATAGGGGAGCACAACCTTTGATACTAACATAGTGAGATGACAAGAAGCTGGGTGTACAACTGGGACACAAAAAGTTAAAATCACTGGAGTTAACAGAGCAAATGTTATCTGCTGCTAAGGTTAATTTATGCTCTTGGGTAAGAAGCAGATGTTGGCTACTCACTTTGTCATTAAAGATCACAAAGACTAATCAATCACAAAGGATTTGAGAAAATCTCTTCTATGTGACAGTGTGTCTGTGTGTGCTGTTGAAATATGAGTCAAGTTTATTCTACATACAGTTATGTAAACCAACATTATTACTCCTAAATCAGTCAGGTTATTAGGACAAAGTTTTTAATATTCTAATATGTTAATCCTTATGTTTATTTTTATGAGTTCTTTACAGAGAAAGAAATTTTTAAAATCTATTTGTCCACTCACAAATATGCACAAGCACACATACTCCTTTTGTTCTGCCTGCTTTGTATCAGCTTTGAGAGGTTACAGAAAGAGAAACATGATGTGAAAAAAATCCAAAAGTCATACCCAAACCAATGAGCTACAAGCCTAAGGCTCAGGTGGCCTGTCCTGGTTTGAAGGACAGATGTCTGCTAAGGAAGGTAGGAGCCTCCCTTGGAATGGAAAATGTAAAGCCTTTCCCTCCGAATTATTGTAATTTTGAAATTAAGGGGGTCTCAGGCAAAGATATGGGAATAGGAATAACAGTTCTTTACTAGTACTTATAATAAAGCAAACAAACAACAGCTCCTATGGCATTAACAACAAAACAGAAGCAGGAACCCGGTCCCAGCTCTCTGGGCCTGCAGGCGCTTTCCCCTTGGGTGCAGTGATGGTCACAGCCGGCAGGGGGCGCTGGTGGCGCTGGGTGGGCAGGGCAGGTGCGATGATTCCCCCGCGGCTGCAGGGGGCGCTGTGGCGTGAGCTCCAGCAGACACGGGGCACGGCCGGGAGCGGAAGGGGTGGAGGACAGGCAGGCTTTGCTTCAGGAACGCTGTTGATCCCGGCGCCTCAGCAGGACTCTCGGAAAAACAGCAAACTGGGACAGTAGGACGTCTCAGCAGGCAGGGGGTGCGGGGCTGCAGCGCAGTGAAACCCAGAGCAGTGCCGAGGGAGCGGCCGGGTTGGGGCAGAGGCAGCCCAGCTCCCAGCAGGGCAGGGAGAGGCGAGCTCAGGATCCCGGGCACCCAAGCAGATGGCAATAGGTCCCCCCTTTAGTGAGGTAGGTGTTAATAAGGTCCCAGTTCAGTGGCTGCTCTCACAAGCAGAGGCTCACCCCATGGCAGAAGCAGCAGTTCCGGGTGAGGGTCCAGCGGCAGCAACGAACTCCTTTTCCCAAGCAGCACCTCCGAGCATGCTCTGAGCATCCTCCTTGGCAGCCAAGAGCGAGAGAGAGAGCAGCTGCTCCAGCCCTGCCTTATTCCAGCCCAATTCTCGAGATATCTCAGTCCCTCCGAGAGAAACTCCCAGATAAGAGAACAGTAAACAGATGCCTTCCTCTCCTGATCTTGGCCACTTCTTTTGTTCTTCTTAAGTACCCAGTCATTAGTGTTTCCTAGCAACTTACGGGAAAAAATTGTATACGTAAAAAGGAACAAAAGGAAAGAAAATCTAACCCCCAACATGGTCCCAACACAATCTGTGGTTAGAAGACTAAGTGATCAGATGTTCTGAAATAAACTTGCCTCAGTGATCAGACTTCAGTACAAATCACTGGTTTCATAGCATTGAATGAATAGCCCATTCCTGTTCTCTTGAGAACTGCATTTTGCAGGATATGCATTTTTACCCCACAACATTTTGCAACATAAACACCAGAAGCCTCTCTCACAACATAAAAAGTAGGTTCAGAAGTCTAACATTCAAATTCTGTCAGTACTTTGCATGCAGTCCTATTTGAAACATCTTTTTTAGCCCACAGGGATTCATAGTTTGAAAATTATTTTTCTTAACTAACAGAAATGCAATGTACTATATTCCTGATCATCACAAGAGATTGTTTTGGGAAAAGTATGTAACACCTTTTCAGCATGGAAGTCCAGCAGCAGAGCAGGACGAGATCTTGCAGCATTTGTCCATTGCAGCAGAAGGAGGGTAACAATGTGAGAGAGAAAAGGATCAGCTACCTGAAGAGGAATTTCAGCTACTCTTGATATAACATCATTTCTAGGTACCTAAAAAGAAACCTTGAGTGAAGGAAGTTATGCAGTCTTGAGTAAACATCAGAGGTAGCTCCATTTCTGTATGACAACAGGTCTAAGTCTGGAGTTATGCAGGGATACCGCCCACCTGCTATGTTATCAGTATTTTGTATGAGAGCTTTCTTAAGCATCTGAGAAAATGGTTTTTAGTTGGCAATGGCTACATCTGATTTGCTGCTGGCAAAAAGATAGCGAGCTCTGTTTTGGCAGAGAGATTACTGCAGCGTTCCTCATGAAGACAGGAAAATGTATGCTTGGTATAGGCTAAAAGCAGTTCCTGATCTGACTCAGACTATTTATGGATCCCTATTCCCTGTGCCAATCTCAGATACCAAAAATGGAAGAGGGCACTTTTTTTTTTTAATTGAGCCTAGGCTGATCATACAAATTAACTAGTGAATTATTACATACAAATGAAATAATATCCAGGGTGAGTTAATTCCAGGAGAATGTCAAATACTAATGGAGCTTATATTCCTCAACACTCCAGAGCTCTTCTTTGCTGGCCAGTGAGACTATTTGCTCGCCAACTGGAGTGCATCAAAGACCTGCCTAAATATCATGGCAGAGCACGTATTCATGAGGTTCCCGAGCAATCTCTGCCTTATGTTATGATGGATACTTCACTAAAGCGCAGCATGAAATCAAAATAAGTGAGCAAACCCCACCTAAAGTAAATGCATGAGAGGCTGTTACAGTGCCCTCCACCATCTGGTCCCTAGCAGTTCACACTGGCCCTACTATTGTTGCACAAGAAGATGAAATCTGGTTGCACATCATACCTTCACAGCTCCCAATTTCTTTGGAAGGAAATCCAGGTGCATGCCAGGTTGACAGCTGTGGTAAAGTTCTATAAATCTCCCACCTGACTGACGAGAGAAGGAGCCTACTGCAGAGTAGACCTCCCTCACAACACAGGTAGAGGGTGTCTTCTAAATGTTATGCACCACTAATAAAATATCCTATTTTAACATACAACTCAGTGGGGGAGAGAAGGTATGGCTAAGACTTCTTGGTATGAGAGTTGCTCTTTGGTTGTATATTTCTTGGGAAGTGAAACATGGGAGCTACTCAGGAGCTATGTCTCTCCAGAAGAGAAGGTTTTCTAGCTAATGTTGACTCTGCTCAGACTTTAATGATTTAATGGCTGCCTTTCCTTTGGATGATGTGTCACTGACCCCTGTGAGCAAAAAACAGAGGAAGTATCCACTTAGGAAACCAAAGGAAACTTCAACAGTAGATAAGTTAATGCTATTCACCAGAATGACTGCCCCCCCACCATGAGCAGCTGAAGATTAAAGGACAAACGTAAACAAAATAACAAAGCAGCTTTGTTTAGTCCCATTGATCCAAAAGACAGCACTCACTGTACCTTAAAATCTATTTTGTGTCTCCTGCAGAAAGTCTGCTGTGAAAGAAATGGAGTTTTATAATAACTATTTGGAGCCTTAGGGGTTCAGAGCATCCTCTCATTCACATTACTGCTGCCTTACTACCTGAATGCATTTTCATGTGTATCCTAACCAGTTTATTTACTGTTTGAATGCTATTTTTGATGCCAGGAAGAAATATCTAAGTAGAACACTGTTAAAGCTCTCTCTTTATAGGGAATGATGAAAATCCTTCAACATATATTTCAGATTCCATTATAAACTGCATCTGATAATGTGAAAGCTCTATCTCCTGCATTAGAAAAATTAGCTTTAAGCTCTACTTGCTCATAGGATTTAATATGGTGTTTTATTTTTTAAATCTGACATGTCAAAAGAGAGATGACAGGTAGTGCAAGGGACAAAGAAATTTCCTGCAGAAGGGAATTGAAAGGAACAATATCTGGAACTTGAAAGAAGGGGAGAAATGTGTGAAGAATATTTCAAGAATAGCAAAAAAGCATCATTATTATAGAAGCATGTGAAACATGAAAGGGAATTGGACAAATGTCAGGTGGGAAAGAGGGAAGATTCCTCTTACCAAGCTATTTGGTCATGGGTGCAGCAGAAAAATAGCCACTAGACAATGTTTAAATACTGTGGTGATATGTAGTAGTCACTTTAGAAAATATTCGATATGAGTTCTGTGCGAAGAATTTTAATTTATGATATCTAAAGGCTTTGGATTAGATATAGATGTCTTCTTTCAAGATATATTAGGCTTATTTTGTTGAAAAGAGTGATGTTCCTCACTGATGTCCTGGCTATTACTGAAGTCCTTAGTGGCTCCATTCATCAGGTGTTATGCACTAAAGCACCTCCCCCGGGAAGAAAGTCTGAGAAATTTGGGGCTGTTCAGCTTGGAGAAGAGAAGGTTGCATGGAAACCTCACAGCAACCTTCCAGTACCTGAAGAGGGAGAACAGGGAAGCCAGTGAGGGAATTTTTGTCAGGAACTGTAGTGATAGGATTAGGAATAAAACATTTTATGTCTAACAATGGAAGTTGTTCCTACTGCAACAAGTCTGTCAAGACAGCTTTTCATCCAGTCTCACCACGTGTTCTAGCTTGCAGCATCTCTGAAAAGGAGAGAGAAGGCTTCAGCTATCCTGCCTCATCTTATGGCAGAGGGAAAATTGGCAGAAATAAAAGACACCTGTCCATCCTGTATGTTCAGTCCAAAAAGAATTGAAATAGAATTTTTCTTAGGTAGGGACAATACCATAAAAAGTGGTCAGACAAAAGGGATAAATTCAACAAATTTTCAGTTCATGGAAAGCCCAATTATATATGTTCAGAGAGTCAGACAGTAGTGGACACTGCTGAAAAAGAGAGAAAAATTTAAGTATCATGCTTTCAAAGCATAGAAGTTATAAGATCTAGTCCAATTTTTGAGCATATAGTTTAATCTCTAAGTGTGTAAGTTAAATAGCAAGAACTGAACCCACTACTTGGGGTATTATTCCACTATCAAAAAGGATTCTATAAATAAAAAACCCAGTGATATCTCCTGGCAAATGTTCCAGCAATTATGGGATGTCTTGGATAACTCATTGTATAGCTGTAGCCCCAGGCAGTTACATGACTGCTTTTAAGTAGGGCCTGTTGTAATAGGACAAGGGTTGATTTAGATATGAATAAGGAGAAGATTTTTACCACGAGGGTGCTGAAACACTGGAACAGGTTTCCCGAAGAGGTCATGGATGGCCCATCCCTGAAAACATTTAAGATCAGATTGGAGGAGTCTCTGAGCAACCTGGTCTTGTTAAAAATCCCCCTGATCACTGCAAGCAGGTTGGACCAGATGACCTTTAAAGGTCCGTTCCAGCCCAAACTATTCTGTAATTCTATGATTTAAGAATTGTCCACAATAATCAGCCTGGAATGTATGTTTAATAAATTCTTTTATTGTTCAGCTGAAAATGCTTCTGTGTCCACAAACTTGCCCACCAGAGAAAGTTCACAGTAGCAGCAGGGCTTACAGGAAAAAAACATTTCACAAATTTTAAGACTGATCTTTACTAGTTTATGGATGGATACTAGGAGATGCTTCCAATTTAACCAAGACACCACACATATCTACAATTAGTAAGAAAGAAAAAAAGTTAAGCTTTAAATAGAGTTCACCAACACTACTATTAATGCTAACTTTGCATCGGTTTTATTTTTTCAGTCAGAATCAGCACTGATTATAAAATATGCCAGAAATTCAACTTAAAGAAATGAATTTTAAGAAAAACACCTTGCAGAGAGCTTTAGTAAGTCATCTTTTAAGTCAGTACAGATTGTAACTTGGTATAAAGACTTAATCTCTTATGGTTAATTAATCTACAGCTGAGAAGAATGATTTTTTTTTTTTTTTTCATTTTCAGGATACACCCACCCATATTTGTAAATTTATTTGTTGTTCAAAAGTAGACACTTTTCACTTTTCATTTATATGTGGATGAAAGCCATGCAGCTTTTCATTCTTTATTCCCACAGCTATAGCTGAAGAGTAAGCTAAAATGGCAACCAAGACCCCATCATAATAGATATATGCTATTTTATATGGCTTTGTAACTTACCAGAAATATTTGGAAGTAGACAATGCAAGTATATGAGAGAATATTCATATGATGCATACGAATTATCAATCACAGTCTTCACAGATAGAATATTTCAGTTTTCAAAGAATAAAAAATAATCCTCTGTTTTAAATAGTGTAAGTTCACTGAGTTGCATAGGAAAATTCATGGACTGATGAAAAGAACAGCATAATAATTAGGTACACTATAACCCAAATTACACAGTATCTAGACTGACGAGAGCCTTGGGGATCTGAAGCCTGAATGGGAAGAAAGGCTCCCACTTAGAAGAAAGGCAATAATGGAATACTAAAAAGATCACCCTCAGTGCTCTTCAGAATGATGCAGAAGAGATTTTACAAGAAGCCACGGCAATATCCTCACCATCCACACTGCCTGTGGGCCATATCTTCCAGGTGGTCAGCTGGTCAGCTGCTGTACCACCACACAGTCATCACTCCAGTCCCACCCTAGCTGCATTCAGCCCTTGACAAAGTGCAGAAATGCTGCTCAGCCATTTACAACCAGCAGTCAGTTTCCCAGGAGTGCTCAGGTGCGTACAAAAGATCAGGGAAACCATTAAGTGGCTGTGAACGCTTATGCAAAACTTCACATCAGTATTCAGGAAAAATAATTCATATTGCTAACTTAGAAGTTCTTGTTATGTTTAGGAGCCATCCAGTTACAAAACAAACTAAAACTATATGACTTAGCTGAGCAATCCCAGTGTGAATAACAAATCAAGAAAAGTCTCATAAAGTAGTTTGTGAGTAGTCTGTAGAGCAAAAAGGCTCACGTAAAAGCCTATACTGAAAAATTCAACATAATCAACAACTTCATGAAGAAAAAAGTGCCTAACAGTAGACTACTCACACACAGAAAATAAAACTGGATTCAATACTTTATTTCTGGTAAATAGCTGGTCTTTTGCTGTTCTGCTAGTGTGAGGTAGAACTGCAGTATTGCCCAAAGCTGCTACAGCTAGTTATCTACATAAATAGACATAAAAAATGCAGAATGGTATTAGTATGACTACAGCTAGCAGGAGTAAGGATGTGTTTCTTCCCCTCTGCTTAACTCTTGTGGGGTCACATTTGAATAACTGTTCACTTTGGGGCTCCCCACTGCAAGAAAGGTATTGGAACATTGGAGAAAACCCAGCGGAAGACCCCAAGATGTTCAGAGGCAGTAGCACATGAGATAAACAGAGAGGCTGAGACAGCTGGGTCTCTTCACCCTTAAGACAAGGCTCAAGCCAAGATTTTTAAAATTACCTGGTAAGAAGGCATAACCAGATTCATCCTGATGCTGCACAGCAACAGGATAAGAGGCAAAGGACTGAAGCTGGAACATGGAGAATTATGGATTGTGATTAAATAAAAAGGAAAAAAAAAAAAACAACAACTTTGAATGTGATCAAATACTGAGACAGGGGCCAGAGAGGTTGAGGATTCACAATCTGTGGAGGCATTGAAGACCTGATGGACACGGCCCTGAGCAACCTGATCTGACTTTCCTTTGAGCATAGGGTTGGACTAGATGATCTCTCGATTTCCTTCCAACCTAAAT
Source organism: Picathartes gymnocephalus (assembly GCA_013390045.1). Lineage (NCBI taxonomy): Eukaryota > Metazoa > Chordata > Aves > Passeriformes > Picathartidae > Picathartes > Picathartes gymnocephalus. The sequence continues at coordinate 70,897 of WEKY01048625.1, read as the reverse complement.
TATTCCATGATCCTATGACCTTAAATATACACATAAATAGAATAAAAAGCTAAGCATTAGCATACAGAAGTTAGTTATTCAAAAGATAAAATATTGAATCTGTTGTTGAGGAGCAAAAGACTGGGCATTACTTTTTGAAGTTATTCAGTCTGCCAAGCACGTAAAGACAGGTGACATTTAAGACTATGACATACACTAAAAATCATGAAAATGAGTAGGAATTAGCAAAACCTTTCAAAGGAGAAGAGCACAGGCTCTCCAAGCACAGCATTTTAAATTACTTGTTGCTTTTGGGCCTACATTCTCCCACAAATACAATCAAGAAAGGTTTTGATGGTATTTGAGAAACCTGCACTATAAATATGTAATTCATCTCAGTTTGTTCTATATACTGGACCCACACAGAGGAAAACAAAGCCACTTAAAATTAAACAAATAAGTTTGGGAATTGTTAATATTTTGTTCTGACATGTCAGCTAGACAGAAATTTATATGGGTTGCAATTTAGTCTTTATTCACAAAATGGAAAACATAAGAGAAAACTCTCAGGTTCCCAATGTGTACGTAATTTTATTCCTAAAACTTTCTGGGTAGGACAGTGAACTGATTACATTAATATGCAAAAATAAGACAGCTATAACTATCAATTTGAGAACTAAGTTTAATATTGACTGCCTTAGTGAGTGAAAATAAATAATAAATCCCCATTTCTCCATCCAGTAAACTAATATTTTACTTCATCTTTTGTAATGTGAAGGAAATGAAAATGCTTAAATAATATAGTAAGGAAAGGAAATTACCAAATTATAGTTTTGTTATTAGTAACAATAAAGCCATTACCTGCTGTTCAGAAAAGTAAAAAATCGTATTTTTAAAAGGTTATTCCAAATGTCATAGTATTAAAGCATAATTAAAATCAATATAAAACCAGAAAAGGAAGGTCAAAGAAGGTGTAAGCCCCCATGCCTGAAAACAACACTGGTGAACTGGTAATAACAGATGAGGAGAAGGCTGAGGTATTCAACAAAGTTTTTGCCCTGGTCGTCAATGAAAACTCTCTTCCCATCTCTTGAGTGGATGGACAGCCACATAGGGACTGGGAGAGCAAAGTATCTCCCACTCTAAGTAAAAATCAGATTTATGACCACCGGAAGACCCTGAATGTGCAGGGAACATAACACTATGGGACTGAGGAGGATCGGGCAGAAATGTGTTTTGTCTCAAACATTCTGACTGTTGTGACAGAAAAGTTGTGATTGGAAGAGAGGGTCCTGCAGAGGTGGGGCAGTGCTGAACCACGTTCTGGTTCCACCTGGAGACCTGTGCTCAGCATGCCCAGGTTAAGTCACCCTCCCTTTCTGGAGGTTTCAAAAGGAACTGGCTGGGCGTGTGCCAAAACACCTAGTTTGCATAAGGAATGTGCACCAGGTTATCTATAGAAGGAAGTGGATCAGTGTCTCTCCCCTGTCTTCTATTTTTCCTTTGTTTTGCTTTCTTCATCTTACTGCCACAGATCCAACACAGGATCTAAGGACTGATGATATTATTTTTTCTCTTTGTTTTTTTTTCCCTTTATTTCTCTTCTCCCTTGCTTTGTCTGGGCAAAGTGCAGCTATCATATTCTATCCTGTACTCCATACTGTAGGAGTCCCTGGATGTCATCCAGAGGGACCTGAACAAGCTCAAGAAGTGGGCCTCTGGGAAAGTCATGCAGTTTAAGAAGTCCAAGTGCAGGGTCCTACACCTGTGTCAGGACAACCAACAATATCAACACAGGCTGGGGGATGAACAGATCAAGAGTAGCTGTGTTGAGAAGGACTTGGGAGCGCTGCTGTATGAGAGTCTGGACATGACCCAGCCATGTGCCCTTGCAGCCCAGAAAGCCAGTCATACCCAGAGCTGTGTCAAAAGCAGTGTGGGCAGCAGGGTGAGGGAGGGGATTCTGCCCCTCTGCTCTCCTGGGCCCCCACCAGGAGTGCTGCACCCACCTCTGGGGTCCCCAGGACAGGAAGGCCTGTTGGAGCAAGTCCAGATGACAGGCACCCAGGTGATCAGAGGGATGGAGCGCCTCTACTATGAGGAGAGGCTGAGAGAATTGGGATTATTCAGCCTGGAGAAGAGAAGGCTTCAGGGTGACCTAATTGTGCCCTTCAGTACCTGAACAGAACCCACAAGAAAGATGGAGAGAGACTATAAGAGCATCAAGTGACAGTACAAAGGGGAATGGCTTCAAACTGAAAGAGAGTAAGTTTAGGTCAAATTAAGATTGAGGAAGAAATTCTTTACTGGGAGGGTGGTGGAACAGCTTGCCCAGAGAAGTTGTTGATGCCCCATTCCTGGAAGGGTTCAAGGCTAGATTGGATGGAGCTCTGATCAGCCTGGTATAGTTGAATATGTTCCTGCCCATGGCATGGGAGTTGGAACTAAAATATCTTTAAATTCCTTTCCAACCCAAGACATTTTATGATATGCAGATAAACAATATTTTCCTGCATTTATTTTTTTCATTTTTGCTGCTACAAGACAAAATGAGTTCCCCAAATAGATGCTGTTGAACTGGAAATAGTTTTGCAATCTTTACTATCAAGGGATTAATATTTATGGGAAAATATTTTGTATTTTGAGGGATAGTCTCCTGGGCCATCACTGTGCTTTTAGCGCTGCAGATGTCTCTGAATGTTTCCTCACAGCCAGTTGCTGTAAAAGTAAGTATATACAGATGGAAGTACAGCAAAACGATGCAAAGTTACAGTACCCCAGGCACTAATATTTTATGCACTTTTTAACGTTACATTTAAAAATTTTATGAGCATCTACTCTGCAAACCAACTCCATCTCTGTTCCTGGGGGTTAAAGTGTGGCTCTATATACCACAAGAATTTTAGGTGAGTTGGTTTGAGAACCCAGCAGTGAAGGGAAGAAATCTGTCTTCTGATTCCCAGTTGTGTGGTGTATCATACAAGCTGGAAGTAGTAGGTTCTGCATTAATTCCTTAAATTAAGTGCTGGAAGAAGCGTTGTTTTAGTGATCACTGTGATACACCTGAGGCCAGCTGGATGATCTGAAGATCCCTCTCTCCTTTTAATCTATAAATGTAACCATGGTTGTTTGATTGAGAGTGTCCAACCAAGACAACAAGTACAATACATGTAGTAACCAGAATACAAAAGTAGCTCAGGGAGCCAAGAGAAGCTTCCAAATACTAGTTATAAAATGACAACATTTTGCCATTAAGCCTTTCCTTATTCACAGAGCCTTTTCACAGTCTGATCAAGAAGCTATTTACACATTTGCAATGTACAGAACTTACAGCAATGGTTTACTGATATCTCAGAAATTGGAAGATAGAAGAGTGGTGTGAAGCCGTGCTAGCAAGATTCCAGATCCCTACCAGTACCCAATCATTTCCTTCACCTTCACAGGATACTTTCTATGCCATTGAGTGATATAGCTACAAAGTGCAGAGCTGATAGCATGGGCAGAATGATTTTGAACGTGCTTACCCAAACCTTAATTTAACCTTCATTAGCAATTATGAATTGGTTGATAGCTGTAATTCAGCAAAGCTTCTGATGGAACACAGTTTCAAAACATTAGCAGTAGGTGATTTACATTTAAAATTTATTGTACAATCAAATTGCTACTATTATATTAAAGGTGTGGTGATTTATCATAACCCAATTAGCTGAAAAGCCTGGTAATATATATTAGTGTCACTTTAATACACTAAGAAGGCTTAGACTCCTACTAAGATTTTATTTCATTTATTAAAGCAATGCAAAATTTCTTTAAAAAATGCATGCAATGTCTGCTGACTTCTTAACTCTTTTGTAGGAACATAGAAGATAAAAGTCATGTCCATGAGGAGTCCAATCTACCATCTCAGTCTTTTACATAATCTCGCATCCAAGCACGCAATGATCACCAACCGAGATTAAAGTTTGCAGTACCCATTTTAATACCATGTCTAACAAATACAGTTATCATCTGAAGTACTACATATGTCTATGGAAATATACAGTCATGTACAACTATTTAAAATAAAAAATTATAAATATTCTGTGGTATTTTACCCTTAAATTATGCTTATCCTTAAGATCTACAGCATTTTGGTTGTGTACCCCAATGAACAGCAGGTGAGTATCCAAGTATTTCCAAAGCCTAAATTACTAACATGTCACCAATTAAGCAAACATCTTCATGGCATAATCAGATAAATGTCCACATTACTAAAACTGGAAAGGAAAATGAGGAATATATAATGAAGTGCAAATATATACTCATTGTTCAGCCTGCTACAGTATGTCAGTTGATGCTGAAGCAGAAGGTGTTGAAGCACCAATTTTCATGTGCAAATGACTTCCTTGGTGTCAATACCTACACAATTTCAACATCTCAAATGGGGCTACTATACTAAGACAAATTGAAGAGTAGTCCCAGAGGAAATAGTGCCAAGAACCTTAGAAAAAGACACAAATTTTAAAAGTATATCTAAAGCAACAGTATCTGTATGTGGTTTAAAAGTCACTGCAGAAATAGTTGACAATGAGATATAATTCATTTTGTTAATTTGCAAAACATCCCGTATGCATAAATAGGCTCCATTGCAATTCATAATGAATTCAAAGTAAGAAGTGAAGAGTCAATAATTTTATTATGTTACAAAAGTACATGCCATTTATAACTAGATATTTGATAAAAGAAATAGAAAAAAAGTTGGTGAAGTAAGGCAGCAAAAGTGTTTGCTGGCATAGGTGTTGCTATATCAAAGATTTGCTAACAAAAGGGAAGAGAAGTTTCTAGTTGAAGAGTTAATATACAACTATGCTGAATGGCAGGCTCTACCACGTCACCATATCTCTCCAGCAATCATCTTGAATTGCTGAAGCCACCCAAATCATAGCTAGCCAATTTCTGGGGGGAAGAAAAAAAGTCTCTTGGAATAAAATCATCCACTTCCAGAAGAATGACTAATAATTGCCAAAGTAGGCATTCTCTTCACTCCCAAAAACTTTTATGAAAGTAAGATGCAATTTATGACACTGTAATACAGAGTAAGCAATTTCATCATTTCCATGTAACAGTGACAAAATATATAATCCATAGGACTGTAGGGCATAAAGGTAAACTAAACAACAGGAGAGGAGGTCCTGTTAAAAATTCCTTTGCAGTGCAGGGATATGTTTAGACAGAACTCAGGAGGACTCATCCATCTCTGACAATGCTAAACAGTTGGCTGATTTAGACTCAGAGTGGAAAAACCTGTACTCTTGAAAACCTTAAAGGGAGAGATGCGCCTTTAAAAGGCAATCTAGAAATCCCCCACAGCAAAGAATTTTATCCTGGGACAATATATGTGCTTACTCACCAGTGGCCCATAAGCTATTAGCTGCCCTCTGGAAAGCTCCTTGAGCAACTCCCTTCTTTCTCCTCTCAGAGATGAAGGCAGATATCTCTGATTGGAGTTTAAAGCACATTTGCAGTCGAAGCAGCAGTTAATCACAGATGACAGCAAAAAGCCAAGATCAGTGAGAAACCACACTGAGAACAGTTTAAAATTCCCTTTAGATAAACCCCTGGCACAAGCAGGACAAAATATTACCCCAGACAAATGACTGTCTCAAGAAGACACATTGCCAAGCATCCATGAACATCCAGTCCTTTGAAAGATGTTCCATGCATCAGATCCCACTGTGAGGTAATACCCCTTGAAAATACTGCACCAGAATGTCTGAATGTGCCTCTGGTTTAGCCATCTGCTTTCTTACACAAGACAGGTAAACATCAAAATAGCACACGGTTTGTTGGTAAAGAGAATTCAAAATAGAGCATGCAAAGGTAGGTGCTGCATAGCTTACATCACAATCTACCACGCCAGACCTGTGATAACATCTGACTTTACCAACTAGCTTGCTGTTCCTCTCCTCCTACGGCTGCCAGTGGGCCAGTCGCCTGCAGAAACAATAATTTATGTCAGTGGGTACCTTCCAACTAAAGGGGAGAACATGAAGAAAAGGCCACTTCTGCTCCCTGAGAACAGCCAAGTGACGAGAGAAAACTGAAGGGAGGGTGAGTTGGAAAGGACAAAGAAATCAAGGCTGATGAAAGTTACAAAAGAAAGGAAACACTGAAATACCATCAGGATACAGTGAGTGGGAGATTTAAAGTAGAAGCAAGACTAAGAACTGAGAAGGCTCTCTGAAGGTAAATTTCTCAGGTAGGATTTGTCTTATTCAACTTAGATGTTTGCAAAGCAGCTGTCCACATGTCAACTACTCACCCTAGGCCACCCTCCAGAAAAACAGGTTCTTAAAACCATTTACACTTTAGAAGCATCTTGGGTTTTTTCCTCCCTTGTACATGGGAGTATAGATTCCATTTTCAGAATTTGACATCTATACTTGTAACCTTTGGGAAGGAATCAGACTCATAACCGCCTAGAATGCGTATAGTTATTAAAGAGAGGAAAAATACAGGATTATACAAAGAACCGCTTTGAATTTGGGCATAGATTTATCCAAATGTTTTCATACTCTTAAAATTATCAAGGGCAGTTGCTGTTGTTTTTTGCTTGGTTGGTTTCTGAGAGGTTTTTTTGAGGAGGACATTTCATTTTCCCCATAAGTATTTTCTTGGAGAGGTGCAAATATGCTGCATATTTTGAGACATAATAATATGTCTCAACATCAAAATATGTCCTAAAAGCTCTGGATACTGAAACTAAGCATGCATTCATATTGTTGTTTTTTTTAAAATAAACAACTAGAATAACCTACATGTTTTGGTTTATCTGGATTTCAGACTGTGGTAATTGGTTTGGTCATCTCCACGTTCTAAATAAGCCATTTCCCTTTGCTATATTTTTTAACCTTTTCAGCTATTTTACTCTTTTATCCTATAGGGAATAGGGCAGCAAACTTCAGGGTAGCATTTTCTGCTATGTCAAGGTAACCTACATACTCACTGCAGTAGCCAATTGATTGTCAAGCATTTGATATACAGACATGTGTTTTTAAGGTCAATCTACACTTGCAGAGATTTCACCTTTTGCCAATTTAGCAAGAGGAAAGTGGAACAACCTTTGTCTAATAAGATGGTCTACCCCTGCAACATTTAGCAGTGGTAAATATTACCCTCTGGGGTCATATTTTTGACAATATGTTGAGATTGGAAATTTATCTCAGCAAAAAAAAGTTTTGCCCTTAAGTAAATTTAAAAAGGAGGTAATCCAGCCATCTGCCATGTGAAATGGACAAATATCAGCTGGAAAACTTCAAGATATTATGGATGTCATAAGACATTTTCCCCCCTTCCTTCTAAAAAAAAATATCTGTGGGGGAAAATGGAGAAAGGAATCAGTGAGAAAGTAAACTTATCAGTAAGGAAAAGGGAAAATATGCAGATATCTACTTTGCCACCAATGATGTTTCTAGACAAAAAAAACCCCAAAACCACAAAAAATGAAAACAAACAAAAACCACAAACAAAACCACAAAAAACCAAACAAAAAACAAACAAAACCAAAACCAAAAAACCCCCAGCAGTAAAGTTTTTACAGTATGAAGGTGATACCAAAATTATTTTTGCTTTTATATTTCCTTTATATATTCCTAGTTCTGTAGACTATTGTCGTATAGTTATATAGTTCCTAGCTAACTCCAGTACCTTTCCTCTCCTGATAGGCAGAAAGATCAAATACATTCTCCAGAGTCTCCAAGCCCTGGGAGTCCAAGGTTAAATTCTCTGGGAAGCACGAATGAGCTACTCTCCCAAAACACTTTCTCATAAACAAAGCACACCTAGCACCAAGAGGGGGGCTCCAGAAAAGGGTTTAGGCAGAAGTGGGAATTACCTTATCACCTGTGCTTCTAATTGGGAATTCCTGTCAATTATGGTAATTTGCTAAGTTTATAAAACTGTATTTGCCCTATATAGGGTGGGCATTCTTCCATATCTGCCCCTGGAGGGCTTCAATTAAAGACCAGCTTTTATATTACTTCCTATACTAATATTATCTCAAAAGTGTGTTGTTTTGTTTCTAGATCTTTTAGGCATCAAAGAATCCAAAAATATGGCTGAAAGTTAGACTGAACCATTCCCATGGTTCATAGAGTGCTTGCATCAGGTTCCTCTGTTTCTCTAAGATACAGCTGTTACGTACTAGTAATACAATAAGTGCTGAAATACAATTATCTGTTTCTTTCAGTTTTGTAACTGTAACTAATAGTTCCCAATATTATCACGCACACCATGCACGTGCACTGCTTTTCCAAATATTTTTGTACTGTAACTCTGATATGCTCTGTAAATTTATCAACCTCTAAGCTGGACAGCAAGTGCCCATAGTACTGATAAATTTCTCAACGCAATTTGCAGTTTATAGAGCAGATCCACTTCATTTCCCCTAAAGATAAGTTCTATTTGGTTTTGACTATTCATGCTCTTTAAATAATGCCATTTTTGCATTGCAGCATTTCTGAGACAAGCCATATATTTCCATTTTAAGGATAGCTTTGCAGTCTCTTACTATCAGCTTGTGTGTCTTTGATAAAGAATGTGTATCTTCTCTGCTTCCTCCAAACACTGTTAGATTTGACATAATTCTGAGATTTTTTTCACTATTCTTTGAAAAAAACAAAAGACTCCAATGTTTAAAAGAGTAGTATATATTAACAATCATAGCTACACTGAAACTGTGTGCTGACTAGTTCTATTTGTAACACTTGAATATTACTAAACATAAAGACAGAGAAGGAAGAGTCATCTTCAATTCCTTCATATTTATTTGTATTCCTTCCGGGACTTTGTTCCCAGCTAATTTCTACCTAGATTTAGCTCAGAATACAGTAAGTAGGAACTTATTTCATATTCCAGACAGCAGAATTGTGGCAGAAGCAGAGAATAACAGCATAAAATTTACATTTATAAGAGTAGGTAGGAAGGGTTTCTACAAGGCATGCTAGGGGTTTGAAGTAGTGTATGCTGCTGCATCCTCAACCAAAGGGTAAAATAACCTCAGAGATGCTCAATCTACTTACTCTTGACATGGAATTTGTGTAGAAGTGTGAAAGCTAAGTAGTCTTACTTTGCTGACTAATCAACCACTAAGATAGAAATACTTTGTTGCTTTTACTTTACTTGAATTGATTTGAGCAAATTGATCCTGAAAATCTGACTGCAGCTGACACTTGTTGAACTAAACTTAAATGAAATGACTACTATTGAAAATGTGATGAAATTTTGTAAAAGGCAAACCAGAGCACACTTTTATATTAATGAAGCATTTGGGACAAATCCCCTTTTCTGGTATCTGTAACATAATATAAAGTGCTATAAAATGGCACCGTTTGGGTTTTTTTTTTTTTTAATGTTTTATTCTTGATCAGAAGCTAAAGCAACAGGAAAAAAAAGAACATTTTGATACCAAGAATAGTTGTTCTGGAATAAAAGAGATTAAATTGTTATAGGACTGCTGATCTATGTAGAAAACAAGAAGTTTTAGGCAGAATAGGTCCAATATCCATACCATAAAGTGTAAGAAATTAGACAAGAAATTAGCAACAGGCAAATATTTTGGGTTTAGGGATTTTTATTATTAGAAACAGGTAGAAGACATCCATATTCCACAGAAACTAATAGTTTGGTCAATATTGCAAGTGAGAAATTACTTGGGTGTTTATTTGAGATCTGTCAATCCAGTTCTGTAAGAATGAACAACATATACTAGACAAAAGAGCATATAATGCAATATAAATCAATGCTGTTTTATCTTTGGAAATTGTTATAAGACTGCAGCACCAAAAACATTCCCGAGGAAACGAGATTAGCAGCCACTTGGTAGAAGGCTTGTAGACACTAATCTATTCATACCACGCAACCTACAAGGAAATGTGCAGTGTTACCCCCAGTCCAAGGCAGCCTGGGAAATATTTGCTTTTAATCTGTAAAAAAGCTAGTATTTCTCCTTTCCCTCAGTAACAGTATGTGAGAGAAGACAAGAAAGATGTGGAGTTACTCCTTCCACAGCCTCAGATTTGCCTTTTCCGGGCTGTACAGCACAGCAGGTATTGAAGGTCTGGCAAAAGAGTCTCATGATCTGAACTTTTATAGCTAAAAAAAAAAAAAAAAAAAATTAAAAGGAAATCTAACCATCAGATAAAGGTTACTGACATCCCCAGGGTGGTCAGAGTGGCTGACACAAAAGGAAGTTGGGAGTCATGCATGCAGCTGTTCTTCAGGCTATGGACATAATTTGTCTTTACAGAGGGGAAAAATATGAGTTCCCCTCCTGCACTCAAGAAATTTTAAAAAGTAATTAACAAAGTTTCTCAACACTTCAGTCTCAACAGCATTGTCAGATTCATACCAAGCTATATAAAAGCTTCACAGATTTGAATTATTAAAGATGCTTCAGTCTTGAAAAAAGCCAAGGCTGACAAGACCTCCTTGAGGTACTTATACCACTTTCGTCTGTGTTGATTGCCAAAATATTAAAGGAGCAACTCTGCAGACTGGAAGAAAGATAAAAAGTAAACAGCAGAAAAACCAGATCCCTTGAGTATCTAAATATTGCAGGACTTTCAGAACACTTGTTCTGGCACAAACACAAAACTCTGCTGCATCACAAGGAAGCCTTCAATTTTCATTGCCACTACCTGAACAAATAACACTCTAATTGCTGTAGGTGTAACTGATGTTGTTATCTTTACTCTTCTAAATATTAGCTGAACTGGTCGAAACCTAAGCATGAATTTCATAAGTAATATAATTTTCTTTTAAAACGTGCAAATGCTTTTAAAAAAAAGGGGATGTTTAATTATAAAGGAAGCAGAAGATACCTGTTTTCTTTTGTTTGTAATGAAGATAGACTAACATAGCTCAAGTTTACCTGCTTTTGTAATTAATTTTCAAGAGATTTAAAATTTTTATTACAGAACATTGAATAAGACAATGTTTATTAAAGACTATGAAGGATTTTGATTTTGCAAACAAAATCCATGCATAAATCCCTCAGCAGATATAGTGGACCAAATGACTAAATTATATCACGGCAGAAACAAAATTGCCTTTACTATTTCCAAAGCCCTTTGTAGATCTTGAAAGCACCACTTCGATAAAACAAGGGAAAAAACCTAAAGGGAAAGGGAAAACATCTATGATGTTTGTATATGCACAGTGTGAGCATATGCAGACCTATATGTTTATATATAACTTCCTGTGAAACCAAGTTGCTTCATTAAATTATGGACTGCAGTCACAGGAAGTATCCGCAATGTCCATTAATTTGCTCAGAAGGAATACCCATCCTTCCCACTCTGCACAAGGTCCTGACCCCCAAAAGGGGTCCCCAGTGATCTCAGCGTTCATTTGTGGAGAAGCATTTTGTGTCAACCATTCATCTCAAAAATGAAACTCCTGCTAGGAGCAGTAGCCATAGTGTGTCTCCTTTATTCACAAGTGTGCAGCATCTGCTCTGGCTCATAAAAGCTGTGCAAAGGATCACTGTGGATGAAGTTCTTCCCACACTGACATGTTAATGACAGTCTCGGCCTTTCAAATAAACTTGTCTTTGGTCTCTACTCAGTCAAAACATTACACCAACAGCTTGTTTTCCTGGCAACTCAGACTTTAGCCTGCTTCTGCTTGTATATACCTGTTGTTATTTTCTCATGAGCAATTCAGTGGACTTAAGTGGAGATATTCAAATTTTCAATTTTAGAAGCATACAGACAACATTTGTGGGATTGGGATCACTGTACTAACATCAACAATTTTGGATTTCTGATTAAAAAAAGAAAATATCTATATACAGATCTGAAAAGCCATGAATCAAGTGCAGCTACTCTGAGAGCTGTCATGACACACAACATGAAGAGCCTTCTCATTTAAAGTCCTTATTACTCTATTTCTTATTTTCTTCTTTTATCCAGATAACCATAAGTAAAAATGCTTCCATAAAAATATACTACTATAGGAACATTGCTTTACTTGAACTTTCTTTAAACTTATCTTGGTTTTGAAAGATTATAGCAGGAAACACTTAACAATTTACTTCCTGACAGACTTCCATCACCATCTATTTCTACCTTAAGCATTCCTCACCAGCAGCAACACTTCCACTACACCAGCACACTGACTAGTCTCAATATAAAGCTTAAATGAATGGGGAAAAAGCTCTAAAAAATGCAAATACTTTTCGAGATCCTAGAACCTGTGCCCATGTACACATATGTGAGATGTTGAGAAGGATTTTTATTATCCTTGGAGAGCCTAGAAATTACTTAAGAACTACTATATGGACCTGGCCTCCAAATGTAACCTGCAGCTATGTCCTGACTGTACATCAGACAAGATGAAAAAAGGACACCTCCAGGAAGTCTGTAAAAGCAAGCAGGATTGTATCTGTGGGTCCAGGTCTCTTGTTAAAGATGGCCTGGGGATCAGGACTATGAAGATGCACCTGTCCCATGGTGTGACCCTGTCAACTGAGATCTCAAAGCTTGAAGCAACTGCAAAGAAAAGGAAAGGGAAATGAGCTAACTTCATGCCTTGGTCTAATTGTCTGTCACTCAAAATCTGGATTTTTCTGTCACTTTTCAGAAAAAAGCAGCAACTGAAAGACAATAGAGGGGATAGACTATCTGATGATATTACCAGTGGTATTTAGGTAGGATTGTTTTAAAATGAAGTATAAAACTAAAATAAGAATGCTAGATATTTCTCTCCTGACATGTAAGCAATAAAATGCACAAGGATGCATTGCACTGTAAATATTATTGAATAGTTCCCTCTCTCATAACTGGAAATTTTAAAGGTCAAACATACATTAACTGGAGAAGAAAAAAAAAATGAAAGCAGTACCACCGCAACATGGTTCTCCTTGAGGAGTCACTGATAAATTTATTTTTGTAACTAGGTAAGCAGCCTTGGTTAAAAGCGGGCTAGTGGACTGATATAAACTATGCTTTTAAAGCTATCAGTTCTAGAAAATTAAATGCATGAGCTTTGAAAACTGCTTATAATTTTACATTCTCTGGTAGGAGATATTATGCAAAACTTATCACAAGCTTTCATTTCTGCCTAACGTAACTTTTTTTTTCCCTAGGTACTTACTGGTTTGCAAAAACAGTTTTCCAGCAAAAAAAAAAAAGCTTTTCAGAAAATGGACATCACTGACCAAGAAAGGAATCTGTCTGTATTTTCAGCAATTCCCACCCTGAACATCAGTATATAAATCACTGGGGCAAATGCGCGAATAATTAAAATACAATAAGGGTGTATTCGTGTGTATGAGTACATCTAGTTACTCTTCTAGAACTTACCCATAGCCCTTGGTAACAACAAAAAAAAAAAAAAAATCCCATTGCTTTCAAAAGTATTCAGATGACTTTTCAAGGTTCTTGCCTACAGAAGTGCCTGGCTCACTTGCTGTCTAAGCAGAGATGAATTACAGCAGAACAGAGAAAGATAGGAACAGAGCTGAGTTAACTTCACAGTGGCACAGAGTAAAATGCTCCTCCACAGGCATATAAGGAAGCTAGAAACGAATACATGGACCAGTAAGACATTCTCACCTTTCTTATATTATTGAGACAAGCTGCTCTGCTAGAAAATTACAGTCATTACGAAAATTAAGATCTACCATATTTCAATGACTATGACTGCACAGTACTCCAGATAAACTGAAGAATACAAATTTGCTGGAAAATATTTATTAACAATTTTGGTCCAGTAGTGATCACACAATTTCACATGTAAACACTGAAGCTTTTGAGTGCGATTTTTATCTCCATTTACATAGGTATATACTTAGGGTGAGTTAGATAAGGCACTCTTCTTCTATAGGCAAGACAAAAAAGCTTTTGAAATCATCACCAGGTCTAGCACACCACTTCTCATATCCAATACATTTTGTGAGGAAATGTCAAATCTCTGATTTTATACCCAGCGCTGCCATAATTCTTTTAATGACCAGGTATGTAAGAGAGGAACTCACACAACTTGAAAATGACTATTAATTTATCAATGGTAAAACAGGCAACAGAATGGAGGAGAACACAAGGGAGATCAGAACAGATGGAGGACAACAGAAATCATAATAATCTAACAAAATCAAATAAAGAGAAATATTATTTCCTCTTCAGTGCTATTGCAAATACTAAGTATGATCAGTCAGTAATGTGCAAGAACATAGGACTTTCCCAATCTCTTCTCTCCCCATTATGAAAATGCTACTTCATTTTCAAACTTTGTAGTGTAAAAATACAACAAGAATTAATCTCTATAATTCAAGCATGCATCATGATAAGTGTAAACTGATGCTTCAAATATGGAAACCCAAGTGTTTACAGATATAGTTGTAACAGTTGAAGTGTATAAATAAAACCAAAAATGAAAAAAAAAGAAAGAAAAAGATAAAACATAGATCATGTGTCTATTCTGGATGTCTATTCTGTCAAGGACGGCAAAGAATCCTTCTCACACATAGATAGATGCCCCACTATGAGAGGAAGAGAAACCTCATCTTTAACTTCAGCACTAGGGGCCCAGCTTTCAGAAACCTGCTTTTAGTTTCTGCTAGTAGTGTCTAACCTCATCAGGAAGCTCTGCTGAAGTCCATTCTCTGTCGGATACGGTGCTAAGCAGCCAAAAACTGATTTCAACATGCTTCAGGATGTCCTGCTGGAAGGAGTCCTTCTGCACTGGAGTGAAAATGGTCAAGAATTTCATCCAAAAATCATAAGGGGAAGTGTTCTACAAATAAAAATGTTCAAGTCAACTATGCTGCACTACTTTTCAGGCAATATCAGATATCGGACTACAATGTCTCCTCATCTGAGTTTTTAGCAACTCTGTCTTGTTTGTCTTTATATATATGATTAATACTTAGAGTTGTAAAAGATAATATCTACACATAATTTAGAGAGAATTTAAATAACACTTGTTGGTGTTTTGGTGCTGCCTTCCTAATTGCAAAATATTTTAAGCACACTTTTTGAGGTTTAGTAAATTGCATTTTCAACCCTAAGCCACTCAGAGAAGTATGTCAAGCTTCATAATGTCTGCTTTTTCAACTATCATATTGAAATCATTGTATTTATCTAATTTTAAATTTTAGGTTTTAAGGCTAAGTGGTTCTTAACATATCAGATGGATACAATTACTTTTTTTCCATTCTCAAATAAATGTACAGGCAGTCATCAAAATTCAGATATCTTTTTTTAGTCTAATCAGAATTGTGATCAAGTCATCTTTGCCTTTACTGTGTAGCCTCTGAGTTTTGCTAATTATTTCTTACTGGTAGTTCTACTATGATCTGCCAAGAATCATTCATGCTAAAGGGAAGTAAATAGTCAATTTGTTGATTCAATGGATTAAAAATATGATCATAAGAGATATTCATTCAAACTAAATTGCATCCTGTACTCTAATATCCATTATAACTTAAACATTTGGGTATTCAAATCACAGAATTAGGAATTATCTGTTTGCTTTAGATATTCACTAACTGATACATAGCTAATTGAATCATATAACCATTATTTTAATTTAATAATTAATAGATTAATTCAATATATTAATATGCAATATATACATAACGATAAAAATTATATTTTTAATAATGAGTTTCATAACAATAGAAATTGTAGAACAAAATTGTTCTACTTGTATCAATTTTATTATTTCAGTACAACCCTATGTGGCTACTTAGTATCTATACAGAAGTATATGTATATGTGGACATAGACATGAATCTACTACTACATAAACCAACAAAAAAATTACAGTCAGAATACAGTATTCATAATATGTCTCATTAAAAAAAACTCAACATGTTCTTAAGTCAAATTCTGAAATTTGATTAAGTGTTACATAGCTAATACTACTACTGACTACTAATGTGGACATTACAAAGAAAAGCCATTTTTTCTGCATTACAACAAAAAATACTGGCAAAATTCAAGAAGCAACGACAGTGGGTGCTTCTGTTCTCCAATAAAACCAATAAGGTTCTATTTCTAAAGAAATGTATTCTAGGAATTGTAGAATAACACACTGATAAAATACAAAGGCGTATTTTACAGTGCCCTCTTGGGATAAGGCTACTTGAAAAGCTCTTTAGGGAAATAGATTGTCTAATATTTGCTATATTACAACATTTTATCACCCACTTCTCATTTGTGGTTCAATAAAAGCTAGTTTAAAAAAAGGACTACATTCCAGTTTGTTTTTCCAAATCAATCCCTATTTACATTTCATTTTCTACAGTCTGTCTAATTAAAAAATAAGTCCTAGATCTACAAAGGGACTTTGACACCAAAACAGTTAATGTTGAAGCAACCTGGCCAGATAGTGCACTGAATTGCCTTGTGTTAGACACCCACATTTACCAAAATACAGGATGAGTCTCATCAGCAGACCGAGCATTGTCTACGGAAAAGCTTAGAAAAAGGAATAGTGCATAAACCTGGCTCTTACCAAAAGAAAAAGTACTTCATATCATTATAATTACACAAGTATATGTGTTGAGGACTCACAGATCCAAAGTTTCTCCTGAAAAAAAAAAAAATTTAAAAAGCCATTAATTTGAAAAACAAACTAAAAAAGGAGCTAGTGAGGCACCTATAAGGATCACGGCATCACAGCAATGGCCATGGCTGCAGAAGTGCAAATGTTGACAAAGAAAATAAAGCTTCAGATCAAAAAGACAACATACAAATAAAATACTGAGAGAGGGCTTAGGCATGTAGGCCACGGGACTTACAGTAAGTAGAGCACAACAGTTTCCAAGGCAGGAGTTTCAATGTCATGCCCACTTTTGCTGATCAGTACAATCAATATCAGCAGTATTTAACTACCTGCCCTCCTAAAAAGGCTCTGATAGTCCTTGCCAGCTGATGGTAGATGAGATGTGAAAGCAACAAGATCTCTAAGAGTGTGTGAGATATATATATATAAAACATGGTATAGACACAGGTACTAAAATCTTGGGATACTTGAACTGAAATGCAAATCCTATGGATGGCTCCTATGGCTCTGAAACTCTTTCAAGCACAGTCCCAGCATCTGGCTAGTTCACCAGGTTCTCTAACAAAGAGGACTGGATTTATGGGGTGAGGCAAGGGGAGGAACACCACTGCTGCTATGTCACTCTGTGTGTGAAGCTGAGCACTAAACCTTAGCAGCCACATGTGGCTGAAATTTTGCTCAGGTTCTAACAAGAGCCATGTCCTGGGGGCTATTTATCCTCTAACTCATATATTCTTTGGAAAATCATTGGAAAGATAGACAGGACATTAATTCATTGCTGGAAACAAGTCCCAGTGTTGTCAAGCAGCAAGTATGTATTTAAAAAAAAAAAAAGTTAAAATATATGGTGAGTAGGAGCACTAAAAAAGAGCAATACAGTTCTGTGAACTTAAGCTACCTCGTGGCTTGCAGAACCAGTGGCTTTTAGAGATGTTAAACTGTTTGTTAATGACAGTTTGCAACACTGTGGTAAACCAAGGCCTGTAATTTGCAGATTTTATTTTTAGAAATACTCATTGGAGCACTCTGGCATTGACGACTATGAAAAAAGAAATAAAAGAAAGGGGGGAGGAAAGAGCCCATGCAAAATTAAAAGCCTTTCAAGTTTCCTGAAAAGAGTGTTTCAGAACATGAGGTTCCCCTATTTCTTAGGGGAAGGATAGGAGCCTCAATTCAAGGGCATAGCATATGCAAAGCACATTCAGTGTGAAATGCCTGACATTGTATCACATTCAAAAAAAGCTGCCGCTAGCAAAACAGAGAGCCAAACTGAAACATACACCCCACTTCTATAAAAAACAGGGAAGGAAAACATCAGAAAAACTGATGTCAGGATGAAAAGCAGACTTTTTTCCTGCTGTCTTAACACTGTAGTCAGAACCACACCTCAAAACAAGACAGTCCAGTCACAATTAACTCTGAAGGGGTCATTAAAGGCAGAAGATACTCCTTTGCGGCTTAATTTAATTGTCATTCCTGGCAACTGGAAAGCTTTTTAACATTTTTGGAATACAGATGTGTTTTCAGCAGTTTTCCCTCTTTGCTAAAATGCTCAAGTAGTCTTTTCTGAATTGGTTTCGTTCCAGAACTGACATGTCCTGTCACAGTTGTTTTTGTCAAGAGGCACTGAAACCCCACTAGGTCGTTGTAGTTTTGTTTTCTGAACCAGACTTATTTGTGTTCACTATTTCACCTCGAATTGTCAACTGTAAAATTACATGCTGTCTTAAAAATTATCCTGACATTAGCAAATGCTCCCTCCCTCAGTTCCTGCTGAAAGCCACGCTGTTTACTAATGTGACAGTGCAACTGCCTCCCTTTCTTTTGCTTTTTACAATTTCCTCAATTCATTAATGTTTTCCTTGCAAATGTGCAGACATGACCTGTACTAAACAGCCTCCAGAAAACAATAAAGTAACCAATCAAAATTTGCAAAAAGTAAATACAACATTCTCCTTTCAATTAGCACAAGGTAAATCAAACTCCCAGGTCTAAATTAACTGGGAAAGCACTGATTGTGGACTTTAAGAGTGGGCTACAAGCTCAATCTTCTGGACCACCTATTTTCAGCAAAAGGAACGGAATAATAGAGACCATTTCCTCACATCTTCTTTGACCTCAAGAGCAATTCAACACTGCAAAACAAGAATGGGTTCATCTCTTATCTAGGTAGTATCCAATATGACATAATGTTCGACTTCAAATAAAACACAGCTCAGTCACTGGCAGCACTCTCATCACTATGGTTCAAAGTTTAAAAGCACGCACAAATCCTTACAGGCTCAGACTTCAAGTCACTCACTCATGTACAGTCCCATCAGCAGCTTTATGTGACATTAATATTTCTGTGCATTCCATAGCTTGACAACAGCATTACTTCTAGAAAAGCATAGAGGAACAGTGTCAGAAGTCCTTATGACTACCCAGAGACTTTCAGGGGACTCTGGATCAGATAATAATCAGCAGCCAAAGAATAAGAATCAGAACATTTTGGCAGCTTTATTCTCTTTAAATTACCACCTACTTATAAAAACAATTTCAAAAATCTAGCACAGGAGATCTCATTATGACTTGCAAGGGTGGCGACAGTAAAAAAAAAAAAAAAAAGAAAAAAGAAAAGCTCTTTCACGATTGGATCTTTTTATTTCTCACCACAACTGCTGTGAGACCACCTGCCTTTTATGCACTGTTTATAAAGCCAGTGTCTTAACTGCCATGAAATAGCATGATGTAGTTTCCATTTCTCTGGCTGGGAACATTTAGCATCACCGAGTTTTCTTTTCTTTGTGATGCAAAAGTTTGCACTGAAAACAGTTCTGCAATCTCTCCTCCCCTGGGTCAAATCCTGCCAAGTTCTGCCCATTCCTCTTAAATGACTTCTGGCATTGTGCAACAAGGCAGCACTTATTTGAGAAAAAACAAGAAAGCAAGACATACTTTGAAAAATTGTGTTGCAGAGTGGGGGGTGCAATTTGTCCTAATTGTATATGCATCCTCTTCCTGATTCCTAAGCAACGTGTGCATGAGTATAAACATAACAAGTGTTTATTATTTTATTTCATGTCATCCTAAAAAGCTGATTTTTTCCCCCTCTAGTTCTTTTAAAAAACCCTGTACTTGGGACAATTTTAAAATCCCTTATTTACTAATACTAATACTACTAATACTAGCAAAAATCCTCTATAGACATAATGAGCTCTGTGCAGAACACCCCCTTAGTCTGAAATCCTCCTACTTGGAGTCTCCACTGCTGTGGAGATCAAAGTATAGAGGTAACCAAACTGTTGGGTGCCAGATGGGTACATCAGTACGTAGAGTTCACAGTAGAATTTACACCAGTTTTATTTGATGCAAGCCTTACTCTTGGCACATCTTCCCTGTTTTTCATTGTTTCACTCTGCTTAGTCTAAATCATGTTGCATCACTCAAAAATGACTGGATGCCTAATTTGGAAGATAAAGTGCCTTTTGAAGCATTTAAAGATTCACAGACAAATTTGCCAAGGTTGTACTTTCACTTGCTAAGCAAGACAGCAAAAACCATTGTGTTTTTTTTTCCTTCAGCTATTATAATTTCCTTTCTTTCCTTCCTGCATCTCTGATCTATTTATAAAGGCCTTTATGTGCAAACAGTATTCATCTATCATTAATTTTTTATTCCACAAGAGTAGTTTTGAAGGATAACCAGTTAACTTCATTTCTCTTTAATATCTTCTAGGCTTGGTAGACACTGTTTTTAAAATAATGGGTTTCCGTGATTTTGTAAGCTATCTCTCAGTTCTACCTGGCCCTACACACACCCCCTTTACAACTCTTGTAACTAAGTTATAAATATAGAAAAAAAATAAAATAACAATACATAGACTGTATTTTCACTTACTGAAATATGATAACATAATGGTCTATTAATTATTCAAATCAATGTGAATTCTACCATGATGTAGGCACATACTAGTCTCCATTAAGTTTTTCTGTTCCATGCAATGGAATAGGAGAGACCACTATTTTACCAAGAATCTGGTATTCTTGGGTTTTCTTTAATCTAGAACTGAATTTACAATTAAAGTGAAATATAATATGACCAGTCCAGACTATCCTTTTTATTTCCTTATATTTCTTTCCATCTTAAAAATGGAAAATTAAGAAGTGCTGAGGTACACTTCTTAAGCCCTTACATAGCTGAAAAGAGTTGAAGTGGGACAGAAGGAAATAACCAATTCTTCCTTATTTGTTCTCTCACTACTTTGGCCACTGATATTTTAAAATGATGTCCCATTTCAATAATACCATATTAAAAAAAAATTAATATGGGTCTATTTTCATGAAAATCCCATGGGATGGGAACACTGTAGGAACTGATGTTATAATGTATTATTACAAATTTCTGGTGTTTCTAATAGAAAAAGAGATCTCTGATGAAAATTTCAGACAAAAATAATCTTCAGGCCTTTCCTTTCCAGACGTAAGTTTTGAAGGATATGTGTGTCTGTATTCCTATGGCAATCAACATATTTTACACAGTTTTCTATTTCCTATGCTATGCAACAATCTACTAAGAAACAACTGAGAGAGATTCATTGGTGGAGGTTAATAACCCGAGAAAATACCACATCTAAGACAGCCTATTTGTGGATGCCACAACAATGATAGCTACATATGCTGAAGGGTGCAAAGATAAAGATTAGGCACTCTGTAAATGTGTTTTTATGTGCAAAGTCTACAATTTAAAAGCTTCCCATTTATACAGACTCAAAAGAATCCTTTGAAAGCAAAAAAAAAGGAGCTTCTTTGAAGTGCTTCTTAATGCACCTGGCAAATTAGGAGTAAGAAATTAAACAGATTTGGTACTAGCAGGAGAAGGACTAATTAACGTAACCAGATAGGAAGCAAGCTTCAAATATGACTGTAGTAGTGTACTGACGTTAGCAACAAGTGATGAATGCATGTACTTAAAAAAAAAATTAGACCGTGAATAAGTCTCTGAACTGACAGAGAAACCAGAGACTACGAAGGGCTTTATGTTCTAGAAGTGTCAGTTTTACTCCACTAGCTGCAGAGGGATTGCCTCACATGCAGATTGCATGCAATGTGGACTGCATGAAGCTGAAGACTCTGGTAGTGCAAGGCCTAACCATGACAATACATCCCCAGCAAAACTAATGCTATTACAGTGATGTTACTACACAGATAAAGGACCAGGCAGACAGTAACCTCATGGAGCTCATGCTCATCAAGTATTTACTAAAGGTATCACCTTGTGCTCTGGCCCATTTCAGTCCAGGTGACATTTCCTCTTAGCTAACACTGGTCAATTAACAATGTGAGCAGGCCCTATGTTGCTCAGCACTCAGATCCCAATGGCACGGGAGCACACATTTAATGTTATCTGACGTTCCAAACACATCTTCAGGCTCATTTCTTGAGGATTACTGAAAACCTGGGGTCACAAAGTATAATCAAAGCTGTATTAAAAAAAAAATAAAAATGCTGACATATGATAATGTAGTCTTTGATCAGCATTAAAGCCAGAATACAGTTGTTTCCAGTTGAAAAACAAGGAAATCTAGTAGCCCAGCTCCTGGGCTTTCTATGCCCAATGCAAAGAGCATTAGAGTCAGTGGAAAAGCTTCTGTTGAGTCTGGGGTAAGTATTTACTACAGCAAGAGGTGTTCCTGGGGCTGGGCAACTTACTTGGGTTCAGAAACATCACTCATCTTGTTTGCCTTTTTTTTTTTTTTGCACTAGCATAATAGCAATGAAGGTAATCAGTGTGAATAGCAAATGGAAATGCTTGGAGGGGACTTTGGATGTTTCTTGAATGTTTTCTCTCCTCTCCTCTGCTAGTGTCTTTGAGAGTTATTGAAGGCTGGACTATACACACCAAGAAATTTCCACTAACCACCAAGACTGAGTGTATGCAATGCAACTCTTAGAGTTACACTGATTTTTAATATCTTGTTGATCAAGTTTCAGTTGAAACTTCAGTGAGAGACTCAGCAACACAACTACTGTGGTTCACCTGCCACCTTTCTTCCTTCCCCAAGGCATGAGTCCTAATTCATATTCATTTAAAAGGGAAATCTCTCTCTACTCCATACCTTCCAAACCACCATCACATCATGAGTTGCCATGAAAAGAACCAGAAAGCTCCATTTTGTATCGTACCTTGTACCACATTAATGGTTTATGAGGATGTGATTTCACTTATTTGAACAGGAACAATTTTTTTATTTCTGCCAATTCTGTGTTAAGAGGGTTTTAATGCTTGTTTAATGAAGCCTGGAAAAATGAAGATGTTACTCTGCTTCTTCCGTTTAGCTGCTTTGTTAGAATTTATAATACCTCTTATAGAATTTTACCCATTAGTTTTTCAGCAGCAACATTTTTCAGTTTCACTAGAATTGCAGCTAATCCTTTAAAAAAAGTCCTGCTCTTTGCAGGATGCATTATAAACTGTCTTCCTTAGGGCTTTGCCTTTTAATCTCATTACAATGATTTATTTTCTTTTATCTACTTTCTCTTTGAAAACAGGTATTTAAAAGTGATGTTTATAAATTTACTTATTTGTATACTGAAAATTTTCCAACGAACTACATGAATGTTTTTTTTAAACACTAAATACTGTTCAAAAACATAATTTTAGAAAAAAACATTCAGATTGTATAGAAGTGAACAGAGTATTTTGAATGTAGTATTTTGAATGTTTTTAGGACTGTTTTTCCAACCTTAACTGTTTTTCCTCTTTCCCCTGCTTCTTTTTGGAGTAATATGGAGTTTAGTTACTTTAGGGGTTGTATTTATATAAACCTTATTTGAGTTACCATGTGATGCTGTCTTTTCAATTCTCTTGGCCAGAGTATTTGGGATGTTATCAATCATTTCACCAAATATTACAATATTTGATACAAGTAGGTATTTTAAACATTCGATTCAACTGTCTACCCTGAAGGTAAAGGTTTGTCCTTGATAAAAATTAGCTTCCTCCAGGGACAGTTGAAGGTCATGGGGAGATCTTTCAAAGGACTAAAGGCAGTAACAATTCGAGTTTTATGTTTCAAATAATATTTCTTTGACCCTTCTTCATATAACAAACTTACAGTAAATGTGGGCAGAATAAATTTAATAAAATAAACCAAAAAATATACTTCACTGCACACAGTTGTTCCCTTGGGGTACAGGAAAAATAAACACGCGACAGATGTTAGTCATTACCGAAGGCCTGGTAATGGCATGGCAAAGGGAGCAGTCAGGAAACCTACAAATACTGCAACTTCTACAGAGCAGGTGTGCAGCATATGCTTTCAATGCCATTCCGAGATAATTTTAAACAAGTTTTGTTTTCAAAGCTGGTTTTTTTTCATTTCAGTCACATCTCTTGTGCTCAGGGTGGAATGCAGAGGAGGTAGAAGTACTCATTTGAAGGCACAACTAGCAGGGTACCTTCTCTACAAGCTTCCAACAGCAGCCCCACCTGTCCCTCCTCCCACTGACTTTGGAAATTTGTGTGTAAAAAACACCCTGTTGATGAATACTGAAAATATTTCACTCTAGAACTGTCTTACACAGATTCCAGAGTCTCGGTGAAGACTGAGTGTGAGGGGGTGTTGTAATTCTTGGTTTAGAGCTGCAGGTTTAGTTGGGAACTCTCCTATTTTTTTTTCCAGAGTTTAC
Source organism: Picathartes gymnocephalus (assembly GCA_013390045.1). Lineage (NCBI taxonomy): Eukaryota > Metazoa > Chordata > Aves > Passeriformes > Picathartidae > Picathartes > Picathartes gymnocephalus. Next base: position 46,697 of record WEKY01048625.1, on the reverse strand, counting down.
CGACATACATCATGCTGGCCTGGAGTCTCAGGAAGTACATTTGAGCAAGGAAAATAAATAATACAAGACTTTAAATACCATCACTGATGAGATCACAAAAGACTCTTCTAAACAATTGTTTTGAAAACTTATTTTTTTCCTCCCAGACTTACAAGGTTTCTCTCTGTTACCATTGTTAAAAGTCCCCATAAGAGTAACAGTATCCTTCAGGACTAGGTAAAAACAATTGGTGTTCAAAGCAAATCAGGATCTGAATCTGCAACATCAAAACTTTGCAGAAATATTAAAATTCATGTTCTAAAAGATGTAGTTTGATATTCTTCATTGCATCATTTGGAACAGAATCCCATTTTTAAATGTTACTGAAAAATACATTAGAAGAGTGTAATCTGGTTTGCTTCCTTAGATTTTCATATTACATAACAGTTCAAAATGAGCTTTTATTTACTTGTAAGTATAAATCGTACACTCCAAAGCCCTTCACACATTGTTTTCAAAACTCTCTTATTTTGGCTATTTACTTGGACTTCTTGATGGGGAGCAAACACTCACATAAAATATGATAGTGCAAATCAGCATAATGCATAATTTTGTGCAACTTCAGCGGTTGTAAGTCAGTATGAAGCCTTGCGACTCCTACAGTTGACAGTGTGTTACAGAAGGGTCAATATTTCCAAAATGTTTTTTAACAATAGGAACTATTAGAGCATCTGAATATTGGCTGAGATTTCTAAACATAATTGGTTTCTCTAAAAAGGTCAGTTTCTCCTTGAACAAGTTTTAAGAGCAAAATGAAAAACAACGTTCCAGAAGGGTAAAACCGACAAATTCCGGATTCACTGCAGATGGTGTGGAGGTTTGAGTTTTTCTTTAAGCAAATCTATCTTCCATTTCATAATTTCAGAACCTGGGTAAACACTAAATAAATAAACACATAGACAGTTTGGAAACCTTTTGTTAATATCTTGTTTGAAGAGTTCTAGCAACTGCTTATGGACCTGATGAAGGAAAAATATAATAAAATGGTATTCAGGGATAATACCTACAGGGCTCAAAGCCTCCAGACAATCAGGCTACTTATTTTCTGTAGCTAAGTAGATTTCAAATAACAACAGGTTATGTGAAATAGCATAACAGATAGATTTATGAAATAATAGATTTATGAAATAAACAGATTTCAAATAACAACAGGTGCCAATCACTGCTCGAGGACTGCCTGTGCATCGGTCAGCGAGTCCAGTAGGAGTGATGGAGCCCCGCTTTCCTGGAGATGGCTGAGCACCTGCCTGCCCCTGAGAACTGGTGAATGAATTTCTTGTTTTTCTTTGCTTACACGGACAGTTTTTGCTTTACCTATTAAACTGCCTTGATCTCAATCCATGAGTTTCCTCACTTTTCCTATTTTCTCCCCATCCCACTGAGCTGAGTGAGTGGCTGTGTGGGGCTTAGTTGCCTGCTGGGGTTAAACCACAATAGCCTAACCGCAGGTAATTAAATTTGGAAGAGTGCTGTCTAAAGACACAGAAAAGAAGTAGAACCAACCCAAAACTCTGGATTCATTCGGATGTAGGACTGTCAGATGTGGTTCTTCCCTTGATATGGCTATTGAATAAATCTGTGATTAAATTGTTTCTCACTTTCCATCACCCAATGTAACACGATTTCCTACCACACACCTTGTCATGTACTCTTTCACTTGGCCACAGCATTTAATCAAGGTCTTGTTGAAGATTACTTTCAGTATTATCGTCACTGGTGCCAAAAACAGATGTTCCAAGGAGACACAATACTCCAAACAGACTTCCACTACTGTACGAAGGGCAGTTGAAAAATAAAGTTCACACAAACCAGAATTTACAAAATTGATAGTTGCACTTAGCATCCATAATGTATTTTCAGACAACTAAATAAGTGGATTCCTTTGCAAAAGCTGTGCATTCCTGAGAGATCACATCATAGAAGAAAATTTGGTTCCTAGTACTTCTCAAAGTAGTTCAGCAGGCTTTTAGACACACTTCTAACTTGATAAGTGTAGCCAGCATGCAAACAATTATGATTTTATCAGTGTTGCTGTTCATTTCTCAGAGAAGACTCCACATATGAACACTGTTGAAATCTCTTTTGTTATCCTCCTGCAGAGTGAATAATTTCCCAATACCAGAATTCATCTTATAGTGTTTTAAGCTACCCTTGTTCGAGTTCAATTCTTGAAAAACTGAAATCCTGTCTAAAATACTTCCTGTGAAGTTTTTATTCTTATTTCTTCAAACGACTTTTTGAATTCATATAAAAAAGTTTTTCAAGTTTGACTAAAAAGGAAAATTCCTTTCAATTCAGCTGACCTTTTTTAGAATAGGATTCATCATTTCAACTTTTTAAAGCAATATTGCACTTAAAGAACATGTTTGTTCATCCTGAGATGGAGATTACTGTTGAAATTTCATCTGAATACAAGAAAACACATTTTTACTGCAGTAGTTGTCAATTATCAAAACTGACAGCCCAAAATGCTTGTGGAGTATCCATTTGTGGATATATTAAAAAGCCCAACTGGACATGGGCCCGGACAACATGCTCTGGTTTACCATGCCCTGTGCAAGGAGCGGGACTGAAATGATTTTAAGAGGGTCCTGACAGACTCAGCCATTCCATGATTCTGTGACTACATGTGGAAAAGGAACATCCAGGTTCTTCATTTATCAGGACATTATATAAAAATCTTGGAATATTTGTCTCAAAAAAA
>WEKY01048625.1:1809-43937 GCA_013390045.1 Picathartes gymnocephalus | reverse complement strand
AAAAAAAAAAAAAAAAGGGTGAAATAAAAATAGGCATTTACATCAAAACAAACATACAGATCCACCTATATTCTACATGAGATCACACCTGTCTGTGCAGAAGGCCCTCAGAAGAAACTGGACAAGAAACTTGCAGTCCCTTCTTCTTTTGAACCCAGGCCATAAAGGACCTATAAAATTTTCACAATTGTGTAGATGGTTTTCTTGTTTCATCATTCCCTACTGACATCGAGATCTCATAGTCTGATGAACAGAAATCCAAATTCCCACTCTTCTTTAGTTAAAATTAAAGGTGTAAGTTTAAGTATTTACATTGTATTTTTCTCAACATACAGTTGAAAAGTCTCTTCCAATCCAAAATATTCTATTGTACTATAACCTTCCACTTCTATTTCCCATCTACCTCTAGCAAGTAGATTTTGAGCTATAACACACAGTTGCCACCTTTTATCCAAAGCTGCATTTTACTAGTGAAAGAAGCAATTTCTGAGTAATAAGTAAATTAGGTTATGGATCACTTTAGGATGCTTCTGAATGACAGCTATTATAAAAAAAGAAATCATTCCCACCAAATCATTAGTGACCAAGCCATTATTAGCTGATGACAGACTGGAAGTCAAAGTGAAATGAATTGCTATCCACTTCAGTAATGCCTTTAATTCATCACAGACTAAACCAAAGAGCCAGTTTTGCCACATTACATGAAAACATCACGTTAGCCACAGCTGTAACTTGGTGCCTCCTCATGACTCAGGGCAGGCATGCAGACCCCTGCAATGCAGCACTGCCAGAGGGCATCACTGCAAGTGCAGAGCCGCCTTCCCAAGGATGCAGGTCCTCCACAGAGCCCTGCTTGATCCAAGGCGCAGCACTTTCTCACAGTGGGAAAGCACCTCGAGCTACCTCACACAGACCCTCCCCAGGCCTTCCGCCCAGTATGTTATCCATGGAAGTGGATATCAGATTAATATCATAACAAACTAAGTGAACAGTCTCCATTAAATTCATGTATAACATCACAAGTTTTGTCTCAACTTATTTTAAAGTCATTGAATCTCATTCCCAGAGTTTCTTGATGATTTTAAGTAGCCTGCCTGAAGATTTCATCTACATAGATTAAAAGCCATCTTCTTAATCCATAAGAGCAAACTCAACTCGTGTGTGTGCATGTGCATTTTTGGGGGTGGTGGTATCTACCTAACTACAAAAACAGTAATCCAGCAATCATTCCTTAAAAACCAACTAATTTAATATATTTATGTCTTCTAGTAGTAGAGACCCAAGATCAGTTTTGCTTATCACCATATTATCACACATTCTAGACCCTTCCCCAATTAATCTTTTTGGGCATTAAAAAAATATATAATCTGATAAGAAAGGGGACATTAAAAATAAAGAATAGAAAATTTTTGAAAAAAAGGACAGAAAGACAGAAAGGACAGGAATAACATGTAAAAAGAGAAAGCACCTGTCTGAATATCCCATGCTAACTAGTGTACTAATATTCTAAATATTCTAAAGTTGTGATGGAACTGCAAATATAGTTTGAATTCACCACCTAAGTCTTCCTGGAATAGAAAACATTAGACCAAAAACAATCTTTGGAGTACACATTTCTCAGACTAAGAAAATCCTCTGTAATTTCAGCTGGCATGCTTTCCATTGATGTATTTATGGCACTCTATTATCCAAACAGGGTGTTTGAACTTCACTCTGTTACAATCTATGACACATTCAATTTTCTGCCTTTGCTACTTTCCACATCAATGGACTTCATATTGTCTACAAGAGGATGAGGCATTTTTCTACTTCTTGCTGCAGAAGATACAGACAAAAACATGTTCTCTCTACAAACTAATTTTCAAATGCTTCTCTCATAATGCACACTATTTCCTTGACTTTTGTTTGCCTTTCCAGCCTCCCATAACAATTGAATAATCTCTCCTGGGTTTAATGGACTACATTACAGTGAGCTCACCATTCAGAGACCAAAAGAGTTTTAAAATAGTCCCAATCTATGCTTAAAAGTTTCAGGGGGAAAAAGATCCAAAAAGAGCTTGAATTTTTACCTCAGTTAGAATGACTAACCAGTACACTACAAATGCATTTTTTACTTTTTTTCCAAAACTGAAATCCATATGAGAAATGTGTAATTAAACAAGGAATTTCGAGGGCATTTTAGAAGGTGTGGCACTGCTTTTTATAACAGGAATCATTCTCCCCTCTCACTTTCATGATTCTGAGCCTGGCAAAAGTTCCAGCATTGCCCTTTAATAGAGCATACTTGCAGTTCATCAGAAATAAGGTGATAAAATATCTAAGAGATCTTCAAAACAAGATGCAGCAAGAATTTTCAGACATCCATCTTTGAAGGTAACTTTTTATACTAATAATTCAAGGATTTGATAGATTTTTGGTATCTCCAGAGACATTATCTATAAAGGACACAACAAATGGATGGTAAGATAGAAAGGACAAAGAAGAAACTACTGTAACATTTTTTCCTTGTACAGTCCATACTTCAAGCTTTTTCTGTTGACGTCCTTTCCTATTTCTAAAGCACTTCATAGCCACGCAACATCATTATAACATTCTAGCAGCACATCTTTGGTGACAGTATGGGTGCAGAAAGGAGAGTATCAGTAAGCTGGTAGGTGTTTCACTAGAAATTAAGTTTTTGTTATCTTACAGGCTCTTTGCTTCACTTACTCCTATCAACATATCCCCTGCCCAAAAAGAAAATCAGACACAAAGGCAGAACAAAAATACTACAATGTCACACACCATGATATTCACTGGTTATCACAGATCTCCCACTTCAGTAAACATCTCCTTTAACTGGATCCAGAATGCTTTCACCACAGCGTTTTCAGAGGGTTTTCTCATTCTGGTCAGCTTTACCTAAGAATGGGAAATTCTGCTCTGCAGCAGCAGCAAAGACAAAACACTTCCTTGTTTCCTTCTGTTTCTGTTTCCATGTCAATCCAGAGCAAGAGTCTCCAGTTACACACCCTAAGCTGAAACTCTAGAACAGGAGGAGCTGGAGATTAATACCAATCAGATCCTGTCCCTGATTTGGAACATAGATACCGGTGCTCTACAGGATAAATTTTGTTGTGTTTTATCACTGTAAGATATGTATGGCACTGAAACATGTACGGGATAGGTGATGAGTGTGAAAAGCACAGCTTTAAAAGAAGACCTCAAGACACCACCCAGCTCTTCTTCCACCACAGCCAGTTCGCACAGTAGCAAAGCACACACACTGTATTCGGACAGAGCCCAGAAGCAGTGCCAAGACTTCTAATAACTACATATTCTCCACTAGTGAGAATATCATGAAAATCTGCTGCTAGAGAAAGTCATTCTGAAACTGGATTGGTTAAGAGAAAGGTGTAGATACTCCTACTGGACAGAGTGAATTCATTTGTAAAGAAAGAGTCATTATTTCACTGGGACACCATTACTTGTATAGCACATCAGCTTTAAGTTTCAACTCATTACATGTTTAATACCGGCCTAATTTTAGTTCAATGTGGCTGTTCCTCTTGAAGTCACAGATTGACAGGTAATAGCTCTGGAAAGGACTGGATGTGACACCACGCCATCTTAAAGAACAAACACACACTGACACAGATTTGCGTGCCTTTGCACTGGCCACTGTTCCATGGGATTATTCTGAGCTCTCACTTGCAAGGTGTGGTTTACACTTGGAAAAAAAACTGTCTGGGGTAAATAAATAATCTTACCTAAAACATCCTTAGCAGTCTTAAAAGACATTTAATCCACATATCAGTAGAAAAATAATTGGCTCCAGGCCCCTAGAAACTTTAATACCTTTCCATCAAAAGTTTGGTTTTTGCACCAATACTGCATCTCTGGGGATTTAGGCATCACACATGAATATTACCAAAAATGAATGTCACTGCTTAGATTTTAATACTTTAGTTTTTCCTACATAAACCTTATCAGTGGGATAAGGTTTGAGCAGTGTGCATCAAAAAAAAAGTCAACAAACCAATCCCTACCCAAAACAGTAAAACAACCTCTGCTAGTACCCTCTGCTCTTGCACTGCTGTAGATCTTGACCTACAGATCAATTTGACAAAAATGTTCTCTCTTCTTTGGATCATACTATTTTTTTTTTGATTGTGAAAAAGAAAATACACAATCAACTAATTGTACATCCTAGTACTAAGCAGTAAAAGAGCTACTTTACAAGAGATTACACATAAATATTTCCACTGGGAGTGAAGCAAAATCAAGTTTTACAAAGATCATTGCAGTTATATCTGGTATTTTTACAGTAAATTGCATCTAGGAGTGATCCTTGAGGAGTAAGTATGAATTTAATTTTACTTATCATCTGTAACAGTAGGGCTGGTCTTGGTGAGAAACTGCCCCTGCGAGGTTGCCTCTGCTTGTCTTGACGCAGGGAGGCAAATTGGAGAATCTTTTCTTGTTCTACCTAACAGCTGTATTCTGAGTGACTAATTGGCTAGAAATCCCTACAGAGACTACAAATGCTAGTAAAAGAAACAAGTGAAAAAAATTTCCATTTAAGCCTGGGCCAAAATTAGGGGGAGACATGAAAAAAAATTAAATAAAGACAGTGATAAGATGGGAAAATAAAACTTACTACAGAAAGAAAAGAGAGATTAAAGTTACTGTTAGTAGCATTCAGGTAGAAAGTACAAAAGAAGCAAATTCTGACAGTACTCTCTTCTCCATTGTATACAAACATTCCTAACTGTCAATGAAACACTGGGAACTGGAAATCTACTGACATTTTCTTTCAGCTTGGTGCTTCTTTACTTTCTGAATTGATGGACCTTGAAAATGTGACCCCTAATCACAGATTATTTACTATGAAACAATGTGGTTAAGGTTTAAAATCTTCTGTACTTCCCTACTGATTTACATTTAGTCTGAAAGCACAGTTCATTTGAATCCACACACTTAACTAAAATCTGTTACAACAATTCAGATTTTAATTTTCAGTAGTTTTTAAATCCTTAACTATGGTAAATCACTCTTCATCTCCTGACTGACTATTCTGTAACAAAACTTGTCATCTTTTTACTTATGTCATTATTTCCAACTTATTTGCCCAGTTAATTACTCTCACAGTAGAAGGCACTTAGAATCCACTCTGCTGAAACAATCCATCCAAAACTAAAACCAAAACAGGGCTTTTAAACTTTCTACTGAACCCCAGAGTCTGGAGCTGCTTCAACTGCCATTTCAATCATTCTGATCTCTTAAGTGTAATTGCTTTTATTATATCAGCATGGACCCAGCTGCTCTTTTTAACCTATTTCTTTCAACGATCACATTTAACCTCCACCAGTAAGCATCGATTATTAGTTGGAAGCAAGGGCGAAGGCAGCACATTATGATGAGAAGGGTAATGCAGAGAGAAATTATAATCAGTTGCAAGGAGAGTTTTGTAAGTATTTTTCATGCTTTGCCCAGGAATGCAACAGCCACACACAGCCATGATCCATTTCCAATGGGAAAGATGACAGTGGCTTCTGAATTTTAAGAAAGGAGCTTTATATTTCTGATCAGATTCTAGCTCAAGCTGCTGAGAAATAATACAGAAATCATCATCAATATCTGTGTTGATGGGGGCACTTATCTGAGAGGTCAGAACTCTTGCATTGCTGAGAAAGCAGACAGGAAGATGACTGCTGCTCTCACAGCTTGTGGACTGTCCAGAAGGCAACAAATGGGAACGAAGATCAACAAGAAACAGCAGCCTGCTATACACACACTTCACTGTATCAGAGTCACTGTGGAGGCCTTATTTCATAAATGTAGTGCAAGATATTCTCCAAGACACCCTCAGTTTCCTGCAGATGCAAAACCCTTCTATAGATCCTGACCCCATTCACTGAACATGACTGTTTTATCTAATAGCAAGCCTCCTCCAGGCAGAATTTCCTTGTTACTAAAGTGGCACAGCAACAGCCTTGCCCTGTCTTATGTTGTCTTCTCACTGTCACTAAGATGTGGAAAAATCTCCGGCAAAGAATTTTTTCCTGCATTGTAGAACACAGCAACTCCACATGCAGTTCAAGTGAGCCATCTGGAAATGATGTATAAGTGATAAAAAAGAGCAGGCCTGCTCCAGTTCAAGAACCATTTACATTAATAAAATACAGGAGCAGGTTTAAGATGACTTTCACTTTCTCATACCATTTCATAGCTGTATTAAACTGAAATGCATTCATACAAGGAGTAATTGTGTTTTAGCTAAAACAGTTTGAAATAAATGCATCCAGATTTGAGTGGTGTTTGCAGTAGCTCCATGCAAAGCCACTAAATGGAGCATTACTAGTATTGTCCTCTATTAATCTTATTACCCCAAACCAGAAGGAAAAAATAGTAAAAATTCTCTCCAGTTTTGAGGAACAGTCCACAAGCTGAGAATGACATAGAGAATTCTTCCTCAGTATCAGTGGTGCTGAAAGAATTTCGTAAATAACTCAGTTCTTCCTTCTAACAGATGCAAAGTCAACAGTGATGCCATGATTATGTTTCCATTTTAAAAGAGAGAGTCATAATTTGTTAGGTTGTTGGGGGGCAGGAGGGTTGTGGGGGTTTTAAACCTCACTCTGACATGTAAATCTGGATACAACCAAGTGCCCAGACAACTGACATAGGATCAAATCTGCTTTGATCGAGGCATTAAATGAGGATTTTTCAAAAATAGAATATGGTGAACTTGAATTTCAATCTGTTTCCCAGAAAATTAGGAGAAAGAAGAATGAGGCTGGGTAAAAATCCATCCACAGAAGCATCAGAAAAAAACGTTTGTTACATCTGTGTTTGTCAGGTTTACCTTAACTGTTTCATCACACGGGGCGGTTAGAAGGCTGATTGGCTTTTGTAAACTGTTAATGGAAAGCATATCTCATGTATTACTTCCCTCTCTCTGTAGAAAACTGTTAGATTAAAAATAACTAGTTAGATCAACTGAAGCAGCATGTTGACAGAACCACTAAACAGACTGTATGGCTGCAGGAGACACATGAAATATAAGCAAAAGAATTTGAGAGTTGGAAATGCCTAGGAGCTAGCTTAGAAACAAGTATCCTTGCTGAGAATTTTCCACAAGGCTGACTTTGGTTGTTGGAACAGAGCAGCACATATTAAATTCAGATTAAGCAAAAGAGGAAACATTTTATTAATTTGTAAGGTCACATGTCCAGTGGTCCAAGCCAAATAATATACTTCTGATAAATGAAGGTTCCACGCTGCCCTTGACACCTTACACAGAATTGCACTGAGTGGAGTTGGGCAGTAACGGCATGAGACTGCATTAGGTGTCCTTGTTGTGGACACAAAGTGCTTTTATAGAGCATACCATGCCTTTTTTCTCATTAAAAATGTCACATGCAAGTTTTTCTCCTTCGCAAGGGGAAAAAAAAAAAAAAGAAAAGAAAGGGAAAAAAAAAGTGTCAGATGGTAGATCATATTGCTGTCACTTTCCTGGAAGCATCTCAGATTTTTTGGCAACAGGCACACTACAATGATATGAATAGAACTTAACCATACACAGTCTAGGGAGTTATGCAGGTCGCTGTTTTGCATTTACCCAGAGAGAGTATTCTTTCAGATACGTCTGTTAGCAACAGTTAATGGGTTGAGTAGGCGTTGAAATCTCTTTGCCGAAATGAATTCTCTTTCCCACTTAAGTGGAAGTGTTAGCCAAATGAAAATCCTTTCATACTGAAGTGTTTTTGCTAAATAGCTTCCTTTCAGTGAGTCTCAAAACAAATACAATTTATTTTTTTTTTAACTCTGTAAAAAACTATGACAGCAAAAAAAAAAAAAGCTAGATTTAGCATGTTGAAATATGAAAAAACATTTTCTCTTAGTTTACATTTTCAGTCTTTTAAAAGGTTGTAGAAGTGTGTTTTGATGTTAAACATCCTCTGTTCAAGGAGGCTGGAGGAAATAAAGATAAGAAGGTTTTAATTGAGAAGGAAATAGAGCGGTTCTCAGGGAACCTCATTCCCTCTTCCATCTAATACCTATGGTTTTTTTACTGAGGTGGATTATGGTACACATGAACATGGTAACAAGAAGCAGTAATGGAAAACTATTTCATTATATTTGCCTCTTATTAGATTATGACCAAAAAAAAGGAGATGGAAAGGCTGAAACAGGCACGGTTCCATTGGTCTAACCTTTATTCAAAATTATCTAATAGTTTTATTAACCATAAGAAAGATAAACACACATGAACATGAATAAAAAACAGTAATAACCATGTGACATCAACCTGGAAGTGGCTTTAAGCAGTTTAAGGACATAATAAGAATGGATAATAATTTTGAAAATTGGAGAATGTGGTAAAGGAAAACAAAATGAAATTTCTTAGAACATATGTAAATTTCCAGATTTAGGTCACTGTCTTCAGCTACACAAACAAGAAGGGTACATGAAAAAATCCTTCTCTTCTATGAGACAGTAGTAAGGACTCACCTAGAAAATTATTTTGGGACCTACTTTCAAGCATGATACCAAGATAGGCACGGTCTGTCAGAAAGTTCAAAGGGAACATTAAGACATAGAGTAGGATCAGAGAAACTGGAGATCTAAAATTTACCAGGACAGACTGAACGAGCAGCGGAATTAAGGGAAATGTTAATTTGAAGAATAACAGTTCAAATAAAACCTTATAGTCTTCAAATATATAAAAGGCTGGTCCCATCTTTCCTCTATATTTTAAATGCCCGAGGCAGCAAGGGATATTCAAGTTCCTAAGCGTATGGGATATGGAGCACTGTAGAGTGGAGACGCTTGAGAATCTCCATGTTTGTACATTTAGCAACTGATACTACAAGCATTCATTTGGTGGGCAGGAATAGATCTCAATAGATCTATAGATTTTGTGCCTTACTGGACTTCTGATTTGCTATTGCATGGGTGAGCAGTGAAGCAGAAGTTTACCAGTCTATTGAGCTTGGGAAACAAGCATAAGGACAAAGGAAATCCATAGGGAAATTAATGGCTCTCGCAAAAGAGGCACCTACTCCACACTCCTTCATTTGTGTCCTTCAACAATAGTGACACTGTCTTCCCGCATGCAGTTCCACATTCACAACCATTAAACAACATATCCCAAAAGCTTCCTGGACAGCATTCTCCACTTAGACTACACATAAATGTATCATATTTTCTAAATGCATTTGATTTTTTGAGGTGAAAGGCAAGATCTACGCCCCAGGTGTTGTTTTGTCCCACACGGAGGCAACTCTTCCTATCTTCATTTTTCTGAACCTTACAATTACTTTTCTGTTCATTCTGCAGTTCAAAACCAGATTTTTAAGACAGCAGACTGAACAGAATTTTTGGACAGGCACACTAGTGTCAGTAGCCTTAAGTTTCTCAACTCATCCTTGTTATGATGATTTCAGGTAGCATTAATAGCTCCTTGCAGCCCTATGAGATGGATGAGAAAGCACTATGAGCCTTCGACAATTTCAAAACAACTGGTAAAACAGTAATGTAGCTTTTCCTCAGATAGGGAGACAGTTTCAGAGATGGAAATAACATGAAGCAACCTCACTTCAAAATTATTGACTATTAACTCCCATTAAATCATAGAATCATCATAGAATAGTTCGGGTTGAAACAGCACCCCTAAGATCATCTAGTTCCAACTCCCCTGTGGTGGGCAGGGACACCTACCACTAGAACAGGTTTTTACCAAACTGGCCTTGAACACTCCCAGGTACGGGGCATCCACTTCTCTGGGCAACATGTTACAGTGCGTCACCATTCTCACAGAAAATAAGGTTTTCCTTATATCTAGTCTAAATTTACTCTCAATCTGAACCCACTCATCCTGTCTCTACATACTCTTGTAAATAGTCTTGCCCCATCCTTTTTGTAAGTTCCCTTCAGATACTGGGAGGCTGCAATTAGGTCTCTCTGAAGCCTTCTCTTTTGCAGGCTGAACAATCCAAATCTCTCAGCATTTCCTCACAGTAGAGCTGCTCTGTCCCTCTGATCAACTTGGTGACCCTCCTCTGCACTTCCTCCAACAGGTCAATGCCCTTCCTGTGCTCAGGACACCAGAGCTGGACGCAGCACTCCATCTGGGGTCTCACCAGAGCAGAGCAGAGCAGAGCAGAGCAGAGCAGAGGGGCAGAATCCCCTCCCTCACCCTGCTGCTCACACTGCTTTTGATGCAGCCCAGGCCATGTTTGGCTTTCTGGGCTGTGAGTGCACATCGCTGGGCCATGTCCAGCCTCTCATCCACCAGCACCCTCAAATCCTTCTGGGCAGGGCTGCTCTCCATCTGTCCATCCCCCAGCCTGTGTTGGTAACAGGGGTCACCCTGACACAGGTGCAGCACCTTGCACACGGACTTTTTAAACCACATGAGATTCCCATGTGCCCACTTCTTGAGCTTGCTCACATCTCTGTGTACGGCAGCCCATTCTTCAGGTGTGTCAGCCACAAATTTGCTGAGGGTGCACACAATTCCTCTATGTCATTCATGAAGATACTAAATATCACTGGTCCCGGTAAGGATGCTTGAGGGACACCACCCATTACTGATGACTGTTGGGACCCTGAGCCACTGACCACTTCCCTCTGGATGTGATTATCCAAGAAATTCCTATTCCACCTAACAGTCCACCCATCACTCCAATTTGGAGAGAAGGCTGCTGTGGGGACCATGTCAAAGCCTTAACAGAAGAAGTCCATATAAATCCAGTTTACGTACTGAAATGTTCCATTTCTGTCTGTACTCAGGTCTGATTTTTCTTGCATGCTAAGGGATTCAAAGCATGCAGATTTTACTTAATTTAACTTTCATTACTTGTCAAACCAGATCCACTATCCCTCTTGGTCTGAAGTAGATGCACTGCTCCAATACTGCATACAGAGTCAAAAACCTAAGGGAGAGAAATAACAACTATCTCATAGTGGCTTGTTGGATGCTTTCTGGATTTGCTTTTTATAGTTGTTGTTCTATAGATTATATTCCCAAGCACATTTTTTGAAAAGAGTGACTAGGACTATTTTATTTTTAAAGGACTCCATAAAAAGCAGCTGTGATGTGTTCTACAGGACTACATTTGTCTACTGCTGTGTTCATCATCTAAAAAAATATCCTGCTTTTTTATATTTTGGTGCTGTAAAAATTTGCTTACCTCAGTAGTACATTTAAGAGATGACATATCAGAAAATTAAATAAAATAATTACAGCAGCAGTCTCTAAGAACCAGTGAGGGTGAACAGCAACAGTATTTCTATAACATGAAAAAGTTATACAACAAATGTAAAAGCAGAGCATTAGATAAATTATCTGCAAAGTAGCAGTTATTTATATTCCACAGGTCTTCAAGATGGTTCTACCAGAATCACCAGAATCTTGAGCCCTCTTACTGACTATTTCGTTTCCATAATTTACTCCACACTAGCAGAATCTTTATACATCCAAGGTCAGCAAGCAGGACTGCTTCAGGATCAAGGAAGGCTCTTTCCTAGACCTGTTCATGTGTCACATGCTCTCTGTCTTGGATGCTTGGATAAAAATCTCTAAACTATTTTTAAATTTGTTGCATAAATACAGTCTTATAAAAACACTACCTTCAAATCATTTTTCATTGTTTTAGTTGTTAGGAAGATTTCTCTGAACAATATAGGCTTTATCTGCCCCTCAAAAATGCTATGCACACTCAGTGCCGGAAAAGCCCTCAGACTTTTTTCCCCCCTCTGCTTTCCCATTCTGTTCTAAAACCAAGAAAAAAGCCCCCACAAGCTAACTTTCACTTGTAAATATTTAATAAATACTGTAGGAGAAGATTCCAAGAATAATTACTTCAGATTATATTTTCCTACATAATGGATATCTTCATTGGTTGCAGCACTGAATGACAAACTACAGCAAAAGTAAGCCTAAAGCATTGAATATTTATGCTTGCCTGTGATTTGCATGAAGAAAAAATTCAAAGAAGTAATGTAAACAAACTTCTTAGCAGTGAGATAAGATACAAAGAGAATAATCTGAGATCAGCTAGCAGCACAAATGACTTTGGGTTACAGCTTTCCAGACTTGCCAAACTTTACTCTAAAATCAATTTTGTTCCTTTAATGACTTTCTAAATTTCTGCAAGGGCTTTTCACCTGATTTCAGCTGGAGTGAAGTCAGTATTAAGTAGACAAATGACACAAAGTCCTTTATGGGAAGTAGTTTTTATAGACTCATGCACAGAAGCAAAAAAGGTGAGGAGACTTGAAGCCTAATTCAAGACTCAAAGGTGAAGAGACTTGAGACCCATTTGGATCAGCCTTTGAGCAACTATGGCAGCAGGGCTGGACCAGGTGATCTGTGAAGGTCCCTTCCAACCCAAACCATTATGTGATTCTATAAAAGAAAGAGAAACTTCAGAAAGAAAAAAAAAAAATCTTAGCCAAGATGGAGAGTGGTGTTCTGGGATATACTGGAATCAAGCACCTTGATATGGGGGACATTTATGGATATGAAAATACAAAGCTTTATGAACAGATTATTTGATTTTGTAGAGGAACAGCTTGTACTGAAAGCACATAGAAAATAAGCTGCTAAGCTCGACTGCTAGGTAGTTATTATGCAGAAGTCATATAGGTAAGATGTATGATGTTGAAACTCAGCATAGCGGGACTTAGCTATTGTTAAGATTCGATAAAGCAGAACTTTATGGACTGGAGCCAGCAAAATTCAGACCTGTGATTTTGGCCAAGGAAAGCTAACCTGGGAACTAGCCAAATCCTTACTACACCTGCCCAGAAGGAGAGGTCAAAAGAAGGCCACTGGGAGGAAGACTACGGCCTTCTTCAGAAGATCGCGGCCCACGGCCACCGGAGGGGACTGCGCAACCGCGGAAAAACTTTTTAGCTCATTTTAATACAAAGCGAGGCTAGGCAATGAATATGTACAGGCATATTGTGTAATTTAATGCATATGTAATATTTCAGAAGATAAATAGCTGGGAGAAAGTCACCCAAGCAGGCATGGTTTGGAGGAGAGATCCCCTCGTGCACCCCAGCTGGAAATAAATTTCTAATTGTAAAGTCCTTATTTCTCCAAATCAGCCTGACAAAAGAACATTCAAAACAATTACAGAAAAACTAAGCAGAGTAAAGGGAAATTTTGCAGTATCAGTACTGTATTCTGATAATTAAACTGCAGATATGAACATATCTGTATGTAGTAATGAAAACTGAAAACATGAATCAATTTTATTTTCATGGAAAAAGTACAACTTGACTTCGTTTTGTGCCTACTGCAAATATATCCTGGTAGAGGAAATCAGAGAGCAGAGTCTTCCTGTATCTTCTCGGTTAATCTTCCCACATCTCTTCTGCAAAAGCCATCAAACCCTGGAAGGGCCTTGTCACAAATCTTACCTCTAACCTCACCTCTCCAACCTCTTTAGTTAGTTACCGGACAAAGCAAAAAAGAATGTGGCTTCCTGCTCTCAAAGTACAGTAAACTTAAGACTTTTGTTTCCCATTAGTGCATTGCTGTTTTAAAATTAATACCTGAAATGAACTGTTTTAGAGTTGACCAAATGGAGATTTTTGTTGTTGTTCAGCTGAACATAAAACCCTGAGGTTTTGTTTTATTAAAAGAAAAATCATAGAATTTTCTGAATCTGCAGCAATCTTTCCACTTCTCTCAATTCAGCTGATTTGGAAGCCAAATGTAATCAATTATTCACATTCCCAAAGGGCAAATGCAGCCAGGTTATCAGTGTCTCTAAAAAGCTGACAAACTGCCTGTACTCATTAATTAGCACACAGCTCCCATTAAAATGGGGAGACTTGTCATTAAGTTGTTAAATTCCTCAGCTACTTGCAGTGATTAAAATCCACATCCCCAAAGCCTACTAGGATATTGCCTACGTACATCAAGGTGCTATTGCATGAATGATGACCAATAAAAATAATTTACAGAAGTCTGAATTTAATTGACCATGCCGCCAGCTTCCCTTTCAAGGGATTGGAGAAATGAGTTACCAATTTAAATTAAAATCACATGTATCATTACAAGAACAACAGAAATTGATTGCAACATACTGATTACACGTCTGGGAGTATTAGAAACTCTTGAAGTTTTATAATTAAAGAATGATACATCTACACTTTTGTCAATCTAACACAGTATCTCTTAGTAGGAAACTACATAGATTTTTTTTAAGAGGATCATAAACTTGATCCACAGATTATTTTCATCCCCTCTAAAACACTAAAAAACTAGTTTTAAAATAATTTAAACTAAACAGAAAAAGCACAAAAATATTACTAATTCATTTTCTTGGCCAGTTTTTAACTAATTGGTTTTATAAGATGTACTTTTATTTTCATAACACAATTAAAGCCCCTTTTAAATCTCTAATAACCTCAATACTTTTCCTATTTTTTGCCATGTTTTATTATTTTCTTTGTGTGCCCCTTTTCTGACTGAACATGCTGTCCTATGCAGAGGACTGGGATAAAATCCAATGAACAAACACCTTCTGTGGGGAGCTGATTACGAGTAGCAGTACCTCACAGGAAGGGCCCTTTGAGGCAGGAACAAGCCTCTCTTTGCCTCTCCGTGGTGAAAAACACTAGCACCACTCTGCAAGTCATCCTATTCAGCTGCAGACAAGTTGGTGGAGCAGGAGATTCAGAAAGAATCCAACTTCCCTCCATCATAAATTTCTTTGTGTGCTCAAGTGCAGCTTGAGCATCTTTTTGATTACTGTAGCAATGGACAGAGATATTAATTTGCCATAGATATTCTGATCCCGTTGCACATTCCATGGGAAGAAAGGGAGTAGTGTCCCTACAACGTTTCTAATGCATCAGAAATAAGATCTCTCCACAAATGTGCACAGGACCCATGGGTCAAGCATCATACAGAATTTCACAAACCTTTTCTTCAGATGGTAAAGGAACTACTGCTGAGTCGTGCCAGCTGCCCAGACAGTTTTCATCAGTAGTAACAAGCACAGTTCCTGACCTGAAGAGCAAAACCTAGATCCCTCAGTGACAAATTCCCTTTTCTACCATGAGAGCAGGGGTCTGTGACTTCAGATGTACTGATGTCTTAGAAGTTGTGTGTTCATCTCTTAATCGTTGTTTAGTTGCTATATTCTTGCATTTTTTGTCCTGCTAAAAGGACAAAATTAAAAAGGATTCTTCTCTGAATTTCACACTTTCCCAGGACCAGTAAACCTGCAATGATGACCTACTGAGAAATACACATATTTTTGCCGAGCAATGACTGCATTGAAGCATGTGTCCAAGAATGTAAGCCTAATATATGCAGAAAAAGGACAAACTATATAAGGCTATAACAGAGACATGTAGATAAAGATTATGAAAGAAACCTCTCTCGTATTACATTCCTGTCTGCCAGAAAACTGCTAGAGGATCAAAAACATCCCCAAAAGCAGTGTAATGCTGTTGCAATTGATTCATGCAGTACTGTCAGTGACAAAGGAGAGCATGTGAAAGTTTTATTCTGGATCATAAGGGCACAGACACGGAATGTCTTATTTAATGCCCAAAGCTGTAGCTCTGGAACACTGTCTTGTTGCAAGCATCCATTTGGGGAAAAAGGAAAAACAAATAAACAAAGCAAAGTCTATTTAACTTTGAGCTCTAAGAATTCCAAATCATCCCATTTCAAGAGCCTCAGCTACTAAAGCTCCTAAACTCATATTTATATCATAAACCAGTTTCCTTCAGTTTTAGCTATCATTGATGCTGCTGGATAAATTGCTTACTAATATTAAATGCAGATGTTCCAAGGCTACAATTACACCCAGAAAGAAGCTTAAGTTCCAAAAAAATGTTTTTAACTAGCAAGTGTGGAAAGTCAGCATTGATCAAAATACAATGAAATGTGTTATGCAGGAACATTTCCAAAACTAAGCAGGACTTTCTTAGTTTTCTCAATAAATAGGCTGAACAGTTTTTAAAGCTTCTGCAGTTTTCAATCCTATATCTCCATTCTGAGCTTCTAAATCATCTCTATTTCAACCTGATTTCTTCTTGCTTATTACAGCTATCTGGCAAAGCAGTTATTCTTGTTCCTGACATTTGCTATACATACTCAGTTTAGTCACCTGATGGACCAAACAGGACTTAAAATTACAGCAATGAAGAATGGCAAAAATTGTTGGAAAGTTAATCTGCATTAAACATGTCTGAGTGACACTAGTACATCTCATACTGGGAGAGAAAAACAGCCCATCTGAAACACACTATTTTATGTGAACTTGTGGCAAGAAAATGAAGTCCAAAGAATTTTTTCTTTTATATAGACATGTCAAACAGAAAAACAAGAATGTTCTGAAACTGGAATGAAAGTACAAAGGTCCTTGTTAAGACTATTACTCATATACTCAATCATAAATGGGCTGGGGTAGGAGTGGTAGGGTTTGTTTTTTGTTTATTTTTCACCAGATGAACTAGGTGGCCAACATTTTTTATCTGTGGAAAAGATATATTCTTTATTCATATAAGAGGTTAGATAAGCCACTTGTAGAGCTTAATAGGTGTTTTTAAAAATTATTTTTAATTCTTCCTTTGAGCTTCTTTTCATCTATTTATAATCTGAAAGTTAGAAAAATTTGAAGACGGTATCCCATAAACTAAATACTTCATTGCTACGAATCATAGCACTTACCTTGGATTTTGTTTTGCAGAATTCTGTCAGCCAATACTGGGAAGTCAAAGGTAACTAATATCTCTAATTGATTGAAAAAGCTCTTTTAACTGAAAATGATATTTCAGAAATTATTTGAATTAGTTTAGTTACTATATACTATCATCTTGATTTCTGCTATCTACAGAAAGAAGAGCTTTCAGAGAGGAAGATGAAGAGCCTAGGATTTACACACAGAAAAGAAATACAGGAAAGTTTCTAAACATGTTTCTGATGACCACATTAGAAATGTCACTACTGTTAAAAGGTGCAGAAGTATTTAAATAAGCACATATCGTCAAACTCTGTAAGTTCAGGATGTTTTCCTCAGTGACAGGGAGTAGCTGGCAGTATCACCGTGTAAGGTAGGCTTTCAATCTCCAGTTCACGTTAACTTGTCAATCCCCTTGGACTCACCACTAGAAAAACCTAATGCACTGATTAAATTTTCCACTATAAACACAGGATTGTACTGTCAAATTCCTACATCACATTTTCTGAAATTTTAATGTTTGAATAACAGTATCTTAAAACACAGCAAATCTTAAAATACACCTTAGCAGAAATGGAAGAGAAAATACCAGTTAAAACTAAAGATCAACAGTAGCATCTCCTTCACACAATAAAATTTTGAGCTAGTACTTAACCTACACCAAATTTGCACTGAAAATGCAAATACCTAGCAACTAGCCTTTAAAAACAAAACAAAACAAAAACCAAAACACTTCCTGCAAAAAACTCTACCAAATATCATGTGTAGATTTGTGCTGATGAGCATACTGGGGCATTACTGACATCTGAAGATAATGATTTTTCACCAAAGTACTAGAGTTTTTAGCCACTGTCTTGCCCAGGTAGACTTCCAAACCTGCCAAGAGGTTTAGAATAAAGACTGAAATGGAAAGAGGAATGGAAGAAATTGAGAGGGGGTTTTATGGACTATACTGAATTTTCTGTAAAATGAATGGGAATTCCTGCAAAATGAATGTGAAAATTTCGAAGTGCTACCATATTTCCCTCTTTAAATTTGCAATGCAGACACAATGAAACCCAGTTTTTCACATACCTGATGCACACAAAATTAAAAATCTTTGCCAGAAGTGTGAAAGCTATCCCTCTATACTATAAGCAGCACGTGAATGGCTTCAATTGAGTCAAAGGTGCAGAATGTGTTTAATTCTTTGTCTCAGTTTCTCTCATGTTCTTTTGGAACATGCTAAGATAAAGGTGACACATTTCCATTGGTCAAGGTCTTCATCTCTTTCCTGCTAATGGCTTCTTTTCTGGAATTTTCCAGTATTCTTCTTCATTCTCCATTTCAGCCCAACTGTCACCCAATTTTCTTTAACAGTTATTGCTACCACAGTCAAAACTCCCCAAATGGGCTGTGCAACCTCTTCACCACGCAGTTCTTCTTTGTCTTGGTAGGGGAAAACTTGGTTGCCCAATACTTAATTAAAGCAGTATATAAATTTGGGAGCTTAAGAATGTTTCCAAGTTTATAAAGTCCGAGCATATATCCTACTTATACCCACAATAGGGCAGGACTTAGGCAAATAATAAGTCTTTTGCCTAAATCCTGATGTCTTTCAAAGGAAACCCATCCCCACAAGATGAGCAAGAGTCGCAACTCTCATTGACCAGGTCTTTGCAGCCCAGAGTCACAGCTTGGATGAGAAACCACCTCAGCTGAACAGATGGTGTCCCAGTTCAGGCACTCTCACTGCCTTTAGAGACTGAAGTCGTTAAGAACTAACTTCTTTGACAAGTTCTCTATCTTCTTTCTGACAGGGAAAATCATATGTGATGAATTCTGTGTCAGCTGGTGGGTGAATAACAGAACATTTAAAAAATTCAACAGTTTCACATCCTTAACTGCACTGGATGAATTGAGCAGAACACCCTCCCCCAAGTCATTACAGAATTGTATGACCTCTTTTAACCAAAATCCCCAGCTACTACAACAAAAACATGCTATTAGATGGCAAATTTTCATCTCCCCAGTCTGTACTCAAATGTAGCTGAAAGCCATCGGAAATAGCTGCCAGACCATGAAAAAATGAGAATTAAGCG
This sequence comes from Picathartes gymnocephalus, assembly GCA_013390045.1. Lineage (NCBI taxonomy): Eukaryota > Metazoa > Chordata > Aves > Passeriformes > Picathartidae > Picathartes > Picathartes gymnocephalus. Next base: position 25,153 of record WEKY01048625.1, on the reverse strand, counting down.
TCTATAAAACGTTATTTATAGTAGGCAAACCATTAACTATGGGTGAATTACTAATTCACCAGTGGTTTCTCTGTGACAGGGTCACCTTGGAACTTTCCTGAATTTCCATCCATAAAGTTCCTGGGGTTTTGGTTTTTTTCTCTTTAATAATACATTGTCCTCAGTTTATCTTTTTTCCATTTTAAAATTCATTGGTCTATTTTGACAGGATTATTTCGTCTGCTGATAATGACTAGGCTGATCAAACAGATTCTCTTATTTCTTAGACTTTACTGGTATGTATCACCAAGGTCCTACAAAGTCATGAGTCATGATTTGCTAGAAGCATTGTTCAAGTATGGGGTAAAAAAGCACTATACTACTCATTACACAAAAAATATTAACATATGTGGCTATGTACTTGGTCAAATGCTTGGCTGGGAACTAGCCATACTTCTTATTCCTCATTGAAAGAGATTCATAAAAAAAAAAGCACTATTCTGAAATTTTTCATTAAAGCAGGAACTTCTTCAGTAAATGCCTAATACACAGTGACTAAGACTTTGTTTTTGAAGAGTTAATCTGAAACTGCAGTATCACTCTATCAAGTATAAAAACTGATTTTCATTCAGTCAAGACAAAAACATAACAAATATATATAAAGTCTGATGTTTTCCTTTCTTTGAAATGCTCAAGCAATCTTTGCCAGTGACAATATTTTTTACATGATGTTCCTATCAGAATTTATTTTCATTAGAAAAAAAAGAAGAAAATCGCAAGTCTTTGATAAAATTATAAGTTCTTTCTAAGAATTGCCCCTAACATTGTTTCATGTAACTGTAGAACACTGGCTGAGATTTTAAGCTGTCTGAGACAGTTTAAATTCTGAAATTGATCAACTGGTTCACGCACCAGCAAGAAATATAATCGTATGGTAGTTTTATTTGTGTGCATTATTATTCCTTATCCTTTCCCTCTTTTGCCCCCAGGAAGCTATTGACTCACCATTTATATTATGCCAGTAAATTGCTCTTAAGTCCTGTGGGGGCTTAACAGTATCAGAAAAGTGACGGCCTTCAGTCCTTCCAGACTCTGAAGAATATGACCAGACTCAAATTCTCACTATCATATGTGTGTTGTAGCCCAAATCAAGAATCGTTCTTTAACATTACATTTGCAATACTTAAAATAAAAGGACCATCATCCTCTAGGAATTAAAAGTACAAAATATGAGTCCAATCCTAATCTAACAAACAGATTTCCAAGAAATGTTATAAGATAAAGAAAAGTACAATGTCTAGGAAGACAATACTCTGAAAACAGCACAATTTTCCTATTACATACTTACATTTCTTACATACTTTCAGGTTCTAATACACAGAATTTCATTTTGGAGGTTCAAACTTTTTCAATGATGACTTCAAATTCAAACAGAATAAAAAATGTAAATAGTACATAAATATTTAATTAAAATCTTGTGTGCTTGATTTTTTTTTTTTAACGGAAATACACCAGAGCTATTTGTCTACATTTTTTAAAGCACCATTGGTTTTAATCAATGAAGTTTTCAGACATTTTGCTGTCACAGGCATAAGCTAGACATTGCAGAGCTAAATTATGGCTATTGGTCATTTCTGCAAGAGAACACTATGGCCATTATATTCCAATAATTACCAGTACTCAACCCTCAAAATCCAATACAAGTAATTTATCTGCTGGCAGACTGCTAGCTTATGGCATAGACGTCTATTTTTAACAGACATCATTTACATGCATCTACCTTTAAATGCAACAGGAAAGGTAACATAATCACAGAAAAAAGAATATGCCTTTCTCCAGTCTTCTCAGGAATTGAATTTCTCAGAACCACTTTGACTTTCCTGGACACTGAGGATGTTTGCTAGCAATCCTACAAATAAAGTGAATATAAATCCTGAAAATAGCAAACAGGTGTTGTTATTCAGCATAAGGAGCTTATCAAAATGAGATCTGTCACTCACTTTCCTACTGTCAATTTCTCTAAGGTTTTGTGATTACCTCAGGGGTCTATGAGGAGAGTTATATGGGATGATAAGTGACTGGCAACTGGCTGGATGTATGGATATTTTTTAAGGGATCTCTATTTTGTCATTTAACTCCAAATCAATACTTAATAGACAGAAATAAGCATGAGAGAATGCTTTATTAGTCTGTGATCTGACTCCTAATGAGATTATTTCAAACTGAGGATATTCCAAACAGAGAAAACAGAATGTGAAGATTAAAGCTGAAAGACAAAAGTGAAAAATGGAGCTGACAAAACAAGAGTGAGATAATCCTGTTTCACCCTTGCAATCAATAGAAAAGTCTAGAGGCTGTATTTTTGGACAGCCGTTTTCACAGTTGGCACATCAGCCAGGAAGTAGGGAAAATACAAGGAGTCAATATATATTATAATAGTCCCAGGTTTAACGAGATTCATATTCTCTGGAAAGAAAAATAAAATCAAAGAACTGATCAGAAAAACAGACTCTTGCTAACACATAAAATAACAGCTCAAACTTAAGCTGAATTTAACTAATATGTCCTGTAACTGGTATTACCCATTACAATGCCATTAGAGAATGGCACAAAACACTGCCTTTTACAGACTGTGTAAGTAAGTGCATTGTATAATAAACACACAGCATTAAATAGTCACATTCAAAGTCCACTGGTGCTGTGGGAAAATACCCTAACTTTAATCCCAATTTTTTCTCTTAGACATTTTTGATGGTGTGATCATTTCTGAACAAGGCAGTGTGAAGCATGATCCTGGATTATCTTCTCTTTACTCTTAATTACTTAGTACTAATTTTGTAGAAGAATGTCTAGAAGTTTTTAATTAATTTTTTTTTCCATTTCTTTAGCAGTAAATCTTTTATTTCACATATCATCAAGGTAGAGTAGTCTGGATTGTCTAATACACATGCAGAGGTACCTCTCACCTAAGGAGGAATGTTCCTGGCAAACACAGAACAACAGTACTCCTGAAAGAAACAGGTGTCTGAGTATCTCCTGATATCCCCCAAACTGTAGCAACAAGTCTTTGCAAGGCCCTCATTTGAGGAGATTTCCTCTCAGCATCCTGATTTTCTACTGCTACATGTTCCTAGAAGAAGAAAATGAAGAAAGTGAAGGGAGTATTTCTAGTCTTACGGACAAAAATGTGACCACACAGGAGATGATGGGCATCAGGGCAAAGAACCTGTCACCTCCCTCAGACTTTGATACAGGTTATTTTCCTGGCAGGATGAAAAGATGGTATAGCCTGGAGTTCTCAGTGTCTCCTAAAATAATTTTGAATTTGTATCAAACTTCAACAAGAGCAGTCCTCTCTAACATGCTAGTTTTTATGTCACTAAGAGCAGTGCCTGCTAACAGGCACTTTGAATTAATTTTATTGAGATTGCAATAAAAGCATATAGTGACTATTGTTGGTCCAAAAAATTCTCCCATCATGGTGGTATCACATGGACAGGAAAGATGGAGAAGCAGAACGTTACCTCTCTTGTTTGGTAGTCCCAGATGATGACTGTCATAATAAGCAGAAAGATTAAACAAGCCACAGAATTTATGTTCTTCATTTAATTTTTGTTCTCAGCACTGCACTTTGTGGAGTGTTCTGCATGTTTCATCTCCTGGCTGATTGTTAAGGCCATGGAAAAAACCCCACACAACCATTTAGTCAATTTAATCATGTACCTCATGGTGAAAGTTGCATTATCTAAATAAATAAATCTAAATGCACCATTTACAGTCATGGCATAACATCCTGAACACTCACATCACCAATCCATGCCTTCAAGAGATACCAATACATTCTGGTAAATGCAAAAAGATTTGGTTCATGTGTCAAAAATTATTAAGGTGAAAAAACACCTGGAACACTTGTTTGCAACAGCCCTAAAAGAAGTATTTCCTTCTGTTGTAAAAGAAAAAACACTACAGATGCACAAATACCCTGATTACAGAGAGCAAAGGAAAGCAATGTAGAAGCAGTTTATGTCACTCAAAGCTCAGGAGTTCAAAGTTATGTAGTAAAATGCTTCTGTATTTGGCAGAACTGTAACAGAAACAGAGCAGCCAGAGTTGAAACTAATATTTTCAAGAGTCCTCTAGGAGAGATCAATGAAAAATGAAAAAAATACTTCTGTTTGTGGAGGAAACTATTCATCATTTACACTTCAAAATTCTTAGGTAGAGCCTAAGAATTTACACTTTAAAATTTATTTTTTATTTACCCTTATTTATTTATCTAAGCTATGTTTACTCTTTCAGATGCATACTTGTATTCATCTGGATATAAAAGTAGTAGGTAATTTTACAAATCAATTGATTAAATGTCTTCTGTGGCAGTCTATGATACTGTCATGATACATTTTTATATCCTTTGTAGGAAGAAAACAATGCAGACACTAATCTAAAACCTTACTTATTATTCATAATACTATCTTCTTAATATTCCTCGGTTACAAGTGCAAAAACATCGGAAACATCCCAGTGAAAAGGATTTCTACTCCTAAGTCTAAACATTACCATCATTTTGAGAGATATTTCAAATGTCAGAGAGCAAACTACATTTGATGTCAAGCCAAAGCATTTCAGCATGGATGCATCTCTTCAGCCTTCTATTAATAGAAGGATCTATTTTAAGGAAGAAACACTACTCATATTTCACATGGTCTCCCGTGGAGTTTCAGGAATTTGGCTTGAATTTCTCATCATGTTTTCAATCCTGCTCTTCTAGATTTACAGTTTTCCAATTACCTATATGGCCACTGAGTGTGCTCTTGTTTTCAATTAGATAAATGCACTATTTACTGATGCTTTCATTCTTGGTCTCTTATATACATCTAAATGTTTAAGGTTAAACAAATTCCAGTCCATTATTTTACAATAAACATTGATTCAAACATGATAGTATTATTGTTCACCTCAAACTGTAGCATTATTTCTTCTGGCTTACATGAACCAGTCTGCATGAGTTAAAATGCTTACTAGCCAAGACTGAGAGATGCCAACATTTTTAGCATCATGTCCATCTGAAGTACCTTTTAACATTGGGAAGTATACAAATACATACATATTTTATGCCCTAAAAGATTTAGGTGGTATTTTCAAAATGAAATAAACTCTTTTCAAAGAGATTACTGAGAATACTGAGTGACTGCTTGTAGTTGCAAGTTCTGCTTATAAAAATAATTCTCCCTCATTTCCACAGCATTCTGCAGCAACAGTAGTAGCCAAGAATGAATTTATTTCAGCTGCCTGAGAATTTTAGCACCTATATGCCTCTCAGTCAATTAAAAAAGAGATAGGTTTGCATAAATGTTTCCTTGTAAATATTTAAAACAGGTGTCTAAAAGGGCTACCTTGAGAGAAATGAATCTTTTTTCTCAGTTGGCTCTACAAAGAATCTAGATTATTAGCATAGATCAAACATTTAGAGGGTTTATAAATGAGTTGGATCTGATGACAGGCATGCCACCCAAAGCCTTCAGTAATGCCCACGGGTCTGCAAGGTAATTAAACATGGAGATATGTTAAGGTAAATTAACACCACTAGCAGCTATCCAGAGGCACTCAATTAGTGTATAACAAGTGACATCCGGGACCTACAAGCATAATTATGGGCAGTAAGTTGACCAATGCCCTTTGGATGTTGGACACTGTACTCCCACATGGACTGTGAATTTCTGATAAACTGATTAAACAGGATTTGCAAACTTACTTATTCACCCCAGATTTGTAGGGCTGGAACACCTGTTCTCCCATGGCCCCTTTAATATTTTCTTTTCCTTATGTTAAAAGGCCAGTCAGTAGAACAATCTCAGATGTGTGTACTTCCATCATGACTCTGATTCCAGGGACATGCAGCTGTAAAGCAGAAGTCATGGCACCAGCATACCCCTGTTCTGGGATCTTTTGTACTGGGTCTGTCATGTCACAGTAGTGAAGGCTGAGCTATTTTGTTACTGCTGATGTGCTTTACTTCACTTGATTCAAGAAATTATCTAGGCAGCTTGTTAACAGTCTTTTCAAAAAGGTATTTGATAATCTATTCTGTTATGAATTTCTTGGTTTAGGCACCTGTATCCATTCTAGAAACTCTTTGTTATTTATTTGACCCATTATACTTTTAAATATTTATGTACATACCTGCACTGAAAGCTACTCAGTCTTGCATTGAAGGATTTATTCTACCAGGACTCTCAACTTAAGGAGGACAGTCAAGAAGTTGATTTAAAGGAGCTTAATATTGATGGTTTTTCTAACTGCACTGAACTCAAAATCTTAGATAACCTCCAGAAAAACCTGTTTGTCATCTTTATTTTGAGCACCAACTCAAGTGATAAACCACAAATACTGTGAACATGTAGAAAGCAGATTATCTTTTTTTCCAAGGCTTTTCTACTGAAAAACCTAGAATTACACACACACAGCTGCTTTTCCTAGCTTCTTTGTCTCTGGTGAGAAAGCTCTACTTCTTCAGCAGGATTAATACAACCAACAATTCCCTGAGTGGGAAGGGGCAGGGGGAGGAAGGAAACCAGCCCCTACCCCTCCCCCCAAAATTTTAGCTTCATTATTCTGAAAAGTACCTCACAATCTATAAAACTAAGAACATAAGGCTATTAGAATGGAATAAATTTTTTTGTTCATCTGTAGTTCAGAACTTGGGGAATTAAACACAGCAGTGTACAAAATGTCTCTTTCTACTGCTAAATAAAGCTGCCAGGTAATCTCCTGTGATGCAATAAGAATTAGCTAACTACAGCACTTGTGTGTGTGTGTAATGAATGCTAAATGCTTTGTCACCCTTCCCTCTGGAAACTAGCTGACCATTATGAGGTTTCCCTGCTAGACCAGGTAGCATCCATAACAAAACCCTCTGTGGTGTGAGTAATTTTTCATCCGGACCTCACTCCTTACCAGAGCAGACTATTACTCCATTATTATCTTTCCAATGAAATGAAAGAGAAAGGAAAGGTGGCTTGTGGGAGCATTGAGGTTTTACCTCACTATGAAACTGAGATCTTACCAGGGCTACACCCATACCTGGACAACTTACAAATATTTCTATATCTATTAGTTTAACAGAGTCATCACTCTGACCTCACAAAGCCACTGACCTAATGTCCCAAGCAGTGAAAGTTCACTACATGACTAAGATGCCCAGTAGAAGAAACAGTAGAAGAGCAGTACCTGCCACACTGTTCCTTTGAATTAATGTAACTATATATGATGGAAATCTAGTCATGGGTTTAAGGTCTATTCAATTTTTACTTGACCTATTATGCTTTCTACTACAAAACAGGCTTCCTGCTATAGGATGAAAATCCAGCACCATTGGTACATGGATCGCCTCCTACAGGCAACAAGAGCATCCAACACAGCCTGAGGTTTTCTGACTGATTTTGACTCCCTGACACCCCCTAGTCAAAAACATTATGAAGTTGCCATCCAGAAGAATCCCACCAGTATTTGTGAGGGGATTCTGACAACAGGGAGGGCAAGAGATCTATAGGTGGAGGTCTAGCATGATTTATGGCTTCTCTGGCTACCCACTAGACACAGCCAGATAAGCACTGCTTCAGGAACCTTCACAGAAAAGGCACCAATATCAACTGCAGTGCCAGAGTGATGTCAATCTAACTTCAGGAACTGGCAAGGTGGGCTTCAGATTACTCAATAGGTGACAAGAACATGCTGAAATGTAAATCTGGCAAAGAGTTGAGAGAAAAGCAGAAGAGGGAACAAAGTGGAGAAAAAATATTTGGAATATTGTGCTGGGGGGAGAAAGATGAGGAACTGAAGCTTTTGGGGAAAGATACAATTGTGTATTTTCCTCTCTTGTTTTTACCAGAGAAACTGTTGTACTACTTCATCATGTATTTAAAACAAACGCAGTTTTCATCATGAAATCAGAAGCAATTATTGCTGGCTATGAACTAGTTCAGACTTGACACCCTTCCTCTACCATCTCAGTCTTCCATATTTTTGTGACCTGTTAAGTGTAGCTGTGATATTACTGGATGTTGCTGCTCTCTGATAACTAAGTTACCATGAAGAACCTAAAAGGTCAATGAATTGTCACAACTTGCGCTCCTCAAGATGTCCTCTGATCTCTTAAGAGATCCTCAACACATAAAAAGTTCTCTGCAAAGAAAAATCACTCTCACTACTGCTTAGTTTATATGAAAAAAATTATTTGACCAGGATCATAAAAAAAAGATTAATATACTGAGAATAAACCTGATATGCCAGAGCACAATCTCTGCCACCTACATGTAAAAGTTTCTTAAATCTAATTTTGAGCCCCTGGAGCATTTATATAGCATGCTTATGACCTGGGAACACCTGCAGAATACTGACTATGATAAGGGCTTAAATTGAAAGAACTAAAATTGTTTCCCTTCAACATCCCTTTGTTGCATTTTTGTTCCTGTCTTTAGCTTAAGACTCAGACCTTTTCCTATTGAGCTAGATCCTGAATCACTGATTCAGTTTTTACTTTGATGAGGCTCTCATCTTGTTCAGCAGGACTTGTAAAGTAATGGCCCTGACCTCGGTGCTGTCTCTATGGAATATCAAGCCTGTTTGCACAGGATGAAAGAACATACTGTAATCCCTTTGGGAAACCATTTATACCATACTGCGTTCACAAAACCTGTAATATTTTAAAGGAGTATTAAGAAGTTGAGAGTGGCAAGAGAAAAAAAAAAAAAACACTCAATCAACATTTTTATCCTTCTTAAATTTCAGTAAGTATATGGTTTTGCTAAAATCTGACAATGGGTTTGGTACCCAGGTCTGAAAAATTAAATCAATAAAGAACATTTGGACTTCACCTTAACTTTATGTCTCTTATGGCATTCCTATTCCACCCAGTTAACCATTCAAGTTGCTATGGCTAAGTTGACACTGGTTCCCTGAACCAGGTTCCTGTACAGGTACACATACAGGTTCTTTTCTTCTGACTCTGTATTTAGGCAAGTCTCAAATGCAAACCAATTCTCAGCGCCTTGGTCTTAGCTTCTTCAGCATTGGGCCAATTTTACTGAACTGGAGAGAAGCCACAAAATGATATGGCACTAGGTCTTCAAAGGATACAAAACAGTCCATTCTAAACAATCACAAGCCTGGCAGATTTCTGAACTACTAGGAGCACATGCATTCACATTTACACACATACACAGACTTCAAACATCAACCTGAAAACACAAATGCAACCCATCTTACATCTCCTTCAGTTGGACCCAGCTAAGTCTCTGGTACATTTTCAGGACACAAACACCTTCTGTTTTCCTTAATGGAAATGGGGCTGTTCAAACATAAGATCTTTAGACCACCAAGACAACATCTAGTTCCCCACTCTCCCCAGTACGCGTGCTCCTTCCATATTGGTCAGTAGTGTAGTTTTCCCCTCCATCCTCACTGTAGGTTTACAACTGACTATTTGGGGATGTACAATTGCAAAAAGGAGATAGACTCCCACAACTAAAAGGCTCCCTTCCTTGAAAACCAGCAGGGAAAAATATATCCTTGAAGGGTGCACCTGGTCTTACCATAAATTATCTATGTTTGATCAAATGATGCCTAACCCCAAAAATACTTATTTCTCTACTGTTTAATATCATTACTAATTCAGAAGTAGCTGTCAGAATTTAAATAAGATAAAATATAACTGAAGTTTTCCATACAATTTGCTCTTTTTTTTATTGCCATAGCTAAAAGGGAACTCTAGGCAAAGTGAAAACCACATATATAATTTCCCAAAAAAATCTTGAGCACTGGGTCTTCAGAGATCCTCCAAGACATCTGTTGTTTGTATTTTTTTCCTCTCCAGAGTAGCGTCTAGCTGTTATTTCTATAAATTAGGCCATTTCTTGTTCAGTTTCTTTCCTTTCTGCTCAGTCAGTCTGATAAATTGGATTTTTCTTCTACATAACATGCTCCACTCTCCTGTCCTAATCCCATGAGCAGCAGTTCCTTCATAATTTCACATCTTTTTATCTAGAACACTGACTTCTCTCTTCAGTTTCTGGGACATTCCATTATTATCAGCTTCAAAATTATGTAGAGAAGAAAAACATCAATACTCCTGCCCTCTTCTACCTTCCCATGTCCACTGTTTTCATGTGAACAGGAGTTCCTTCTGTTAAAAGACTTCCATTAGGAACAGAGTTTCAGTTTCAAGCAAGTGATCAATTTGCCTCTACCTTCAGTTGTTCAATAATGCAAGCAGATGAGTCCTGACAGACGCCATCAAGTACATCCCACAGATGTGGTATCCAGGGACCACTGTGGAATATATTGCACATTTTTTTCTCCACAAATCAAGATGAAGATTGCCATTAAATGATTCAATTCCACAACCACCTATCTGACCACCTTCTCCTCAGAATTATTCTCATACACGATCATGATAGTAAAAGAAAATGGTCTTCAAATATTTACATTCCTACTCACCAAAAATTTTGAGTGAAAAAACTGAGTTCCTGGAAAGGGATAATTTGATCAATACCATTTCAGGAGCACAGACAGTAACAGACTGTGATCAATAGATTGTGATCAATTGGAATACACTTTACATCACTTGGAGAAGATTTCTAAACAAAAAAAGCAAGTTCCTGACTGAACTCCCACCCACAGAGCAGTGTCCTGCTGTACAGGATCAAAGCAGGACCTGAAGCAATAAATCACCCACTCCACAGTTCTGTCTAGCTCTTTCCAGCTCAGAGGAATCCCTAGGAAAAAATGAACATGGGGCAAACTTCTAGTCCAATTTTAGTTCCAAGTTTTATTCAACACTGAATGCTACGGCGAAGATGTAATAAATCATCTTATAAAAATGAAGGTGCCAGAGCCACCATGCTGAAGTATATTAAGTTAGATGTGATTCTGACAAATCTTTGACAGTGCATGTCATCTTATGCCAGCACTAGATTCTCCAATGTATTTCCTTAGGTCTGGTTCCTTGGAAGCAAATTGTGGTAGGAATTCAAGGTTTTTTTCACATAATTCTGAAACAACATATCATACACCTTTTTTAGGAAAAAAAAAAAAATGGGGATTTCTGCAGCTGAGCATCTACTGTAAAACCAGAAATAAATTCTAGTTTTAGGCTAGCTCTCATGTTGGAGATAAACCCAAACATCATGATGGTTTTCTAAATAGAATCCTTCAGGTCTCACTGCCATGTTCAAGCATAGTAATAAGGAAATACATTTAGTCCACACCATTGGTGTCCTCAGGATGAAGGCACTATGTCCTGCTGTACAGTAGGCAGCTCCTCCAAGGCCATACTGTGACATAGATTTTATTTTGATAATTTATATAGTTTGTTGTAGTACAGTAATCTATATTGTGTTTTCTCTTTGTTTGTGAAGGCTGACTGATTCTATCACTAAGAAAAGGATATGCTGAAAAATTAATCTAAATCGAACTCTAACAAATACATCCAGACAACAAACCCAAGTGTTGCCACACCAATCCTTCAGCTACTTATCCAAACTTTGTGTATTTTTATACTTTAAACACTGATCAATTACTTATGGCCAAATGTTACGGTTTATATATAATCTGGTTCTCTTTATTGCTGTTGAGCTAACAGATGGAGGCGGAAAAAAAGGAAAAAGAAGTATTAGGCAACAATAGGTTACTTATGGCTATGGAACACTCAAAGAGTTCCTCTGTGAAAAAATTCACACCTCATTACCTACAAATACTGTTGCTCTTGTTCCTCCACCAGTCACAGATTATAAAGACCGCCACCATAATCTGATTTGGTCTGAACAGCCCTACCATAATTGTGACCATCCTATATCCTCCGTATCCAACACCTTCTTACTTATTAGAAAACACATGGTACCTACTAGACAAAAATGTAGAGAACTAAACGGATAACTGTTCTAATCTGAACATATAAGATGTTGTAAAATGTTTTATGCCGAATATCTTGGCACAGGTAAAATGTCTAAAAATTCTTCCAGATAATAACAGGTCATCCTTCATCCAAATAAGAATGATAAATTGATATTACTGAAAGATACTGATGGCATCACCAAACATCTGCCCAGGAGAGATAGGATACTATGTTTTATAGAATGAGAGTAAATAAAGTTTTGAGAAGATAGGAAGGCATTTTACTAGGCTAACTGCAGAGCTTATTAGAGATCTCTATTCTTGCATATCCCAGTTTGCTGTTTTCCAAGACACTAGGACAAAATAGCAAGACAGACTCATATCTCAGCTCCAACAGCAAGATCAATCAAACTCTGTGCAGAAATAATCTGGGAGTATGAGCACAGCACATAAATTAGAATTGCTTTAAATATGTTTTCTTCGGGGTTGGGAAAGGCAAGGCAGAAAGGAAATATAGTCTCAAATATTGCTTTTGCTTTTGTAAGTTAATAGCTGGATATAGTTTTCAACAGTCAGGCTAGATTTTGCATTAGCATTTGTTTCAGGCTGTCAATTCAGGAACCCATTTAAAAAGAAGTATTAACTGTTCAGGTTATTTCTAAGTGAAAGGGGGCTTTCAAATAGCTTTTGTCTTGAAGAAAAAAAAACCACAAAGTGATATTTTGTAAGCCCACAAGCTGTAGGCAGCTAGTTCCTAATATATCCTATTCCCTTGGGAATTCAGGGGTTCAGGAGGAAAAGTAGAGAACCTGAAACGGTTTAGGTCTTTTGACTGAAGACAGTTCCTGAGCAGGGAGGTCACTAACTACTTTTCACCAAGTATTTAAGAAGACACATTCGCATTCTGTTCTGTTGGTGGTATCATTATACATGATGGGATTTCCCATCTCAACACACAGTGTTATTACTATTTATATGGTCACACTGTAACACTTAACTGAATAATACATATTCATATTCTGACAGAATATGCTAGGTAATACAGCAGTTTATGCATATTTTGCAAATTTTGGCATTGCAGAGAACATATTCTGGCAAGAAAGTGTTCTCTTCCAGTTTCACTTATATTAGCAAAGATCATAAAATATCCTGCTCATTAAAATCTGAATCACTTCCACTGGGATTGCACTTTTCTGAAAGTATTTTCCTACAGCTGGTGGCAAGACAGAGCTGCTGGCTAACCAGAGCACTAATAGGACATTATGAAACCCACAATGCAGCATGAAGACAGTTGCATAATCAGAGCAACAATTACCAGCTCTGCTAAAAAATGGTGAGGGCTTAAGCACAACTGAGTAGCATGTAACAAACAAAAGAAGCCATTATTGTCAGTCAGTTCCTGAACTAAACTTTTATACATTATGTCATTACTTTCATTGCAAGAAGGTGAAGGATAGATCGATGACAAAGGCAGCAGTATATAAAATGAGATCATAAATCACAAGCATAACAAATGCCATCATTACCTGCAGCGCAAGACTCTGTGTGGATTACCAGTCCTTAGTTCTCAGTATTGCTCCAGCATTTCACAAACCCCTGCAGCATACAACAGATGTCTCATCTGAGGTACCTCTGCCTCTGAGCCACAAGTGCACTGATTGACATTACTTGCCCTGACCAGCCTCACTGGGACCCCCAACCTACAATCCAAGTGATTTCAGCCCATGGCCATATGCACCTGCCCCAGCAACCTGGTAGGAGTGCTGGTCTCTGGCTGTATTGAAGTGATGCCTCTGCCTGGCCATGACTCTCATGGATCCTGGCCCCGACCTGCAGGCTGGCATCCTGACCTGGCCTGGTGCAGCCCTATCACCACTGGAATTTCAGGCAATTGTGTAGTTTCAAGGTTATCTGTTACCTCAGGCCAGTCCAGCTACCTTGGCCATGCAGATAACCCAGGGAGTTAAGGCTGATGCTTAGAGGGATGATTTGACAGATTCTTGCAGGTCCCCCCTCCAGCTGGGACCTTCATACAGATTTCCCTCAGGCAGCTCCTGCTGCACCTAGTCTCAGCAATTGGGATTAACATCCTTGGTGGAGAATTTGGCCTTTTCCTCCAAAGGTTCCTCTAAGTAGTTTGTGCTGCAAGATGGATTACATTGTAAACTGGCAAGACATTTGTAAATAGTTATTGGAAAGGGGGGTTGTATGCAGTTAAGATAATCAATAGCAATGAATTATACCTGTGCTGGGTGGTCACCAAGGGCCAAAGCCAGAGCTGAGCAGAGCAGTGGTTCAGGAGTCCCATCACATCCAGATGAAAGTGCTACTGCAAGGACCAGCAATAGAGCCTCTCATTACCATCTGGCTGGTAACCAACTGCTCAATAGATTTGACTACCCATGAGAGCATTACTCTGCGTTAAGGTCCCAGTAAATAAGTTCGTCTTTCTAAAAAATACTGTCCATGGCTCTCTCTGTAACAAGTGCACAAAGAAGAAGGTAAATATTTTGATTTATACTCAAGCATTGGAGCAACGTGAATTTGCATAAATGTAGCAGCACTTTCATATATTCACTAGTTTGCTACACTGGCCTATCCAGTACTTGGGCTACTTCAGTTAGTTTAGATGAAAAGCACGAAAGTAGGCAGAAATTAGAATTTCTGTTCTGTTATCCAGGTACAGGACACCAGGAGCATGCAGTGTGATCCACTGTTCCTATTTGCAGCAAAATTTCAGGCTTCTCCGTCTCATTAGTATTTACCTCCACACATCAAAAGACCTTACACTTAGGTGTAAATTCTCCACAATTTCAACCTAAAGCAGCACTGGAAAATTCAAAGGTCTGTCTATAATCTCTCAATTAAACCTCATTGCTCACACTTAACAGTAAGCCAGAATGCACAGATTTTTAAGTTTTACTTATTTTTGTAAAAGGACAACTAATGGCCTCAGATATGAGGAAAAAAACCTGGCATTTTTACACTGCATTGAAAATTTTAATATTAAATATCCTTACAAATCAGCACTAAATAGAAAACTTTATTCATTATTGGTGATTTAGAGAGAGTTCCTAAAAAAGTACTAAAGAAAATCACATTATCTACTACCTTATTGAAGGCATATGAACATTCAGAATCTGTCAAGTCTCTAATAAAATGCAGGCTTTCTTGGAAGAAGATTAAAGATTCTGTTCAAAGTACTTCTGTGAGCAGATGACTGTAGACCTACTTTAATAAACCAGATAGGCTGAGGGATTAAAAACTAATGCTGTATTTTTCAACTGGATACAACCCAAAGTTAAAAGACTATTTTTACACCATACTGAACATTATTACATTGTAAATCTACAAATAAATAATGGAGCTATACAACCAAGGAGTGTGGAACAGAAAATTGATTGAATGCATTATTGTAAGTCATTTTGGTGATTCTGTGGTTAGTTTTGTCATCTGGAATGATGGAATTGGGTAATCAAATTTAGTGCTATGTTGTGGCTTGTGCCAACAGTGCATAATCCTTTAACAAGCTCCCTTTTGAAACACATTTGCCTCTCCTTGGAGAATACTATTTTGTTTTCACTGTTCTGAGAGTTAGAAATATTATTTCCAGCCAGCAATGAACCACTGTGTATCAATAATTGTGTATAAGGTTTGTATTAACCTTGTCCTTTGAACTTCTTCATTCCTGCTGTTTAGCCTCATAAGAGGATACATAATCAGCCATCAAAAACCTTTTTACTGAACAAGTCAAACTTGTTTAAATTGTTCAGCTGTACTGTTCTGGTGAAGTTGCTCCTTCAGAATATAAATCTCCAAATCACCTTCCCTGCCTCTTCAAACGAGCTGGCATAACCCTATATCAGTTTATTTCCTATCCTGGTTCTGTCAAAATTACACTAAAGCCTTCTCCTGCTGGAGGGTTTTTGACAAAGGTGGGTTAGATAATACCCACTTTTGCATCATACACACAGATCTGAATCCACCTCAATTGCAGCCAAAACAGCTTGTATAACAACAGCTTTTGGATTGGGTTTTTTTTCCTAGAAAGTAAAATCTCCACCCTCCTTATAACTCTTGGTAGCTCTTCTTTGCATCTCTTCCATCTTCAAGTCACCTTTAGAAAGTAATTTCATCTCACCTTGTACATTAGCCCTCCCTGCTGGTGGTAAATTTGCAATTTTATGCACCAGGTAAGGAGTGGCTAGTCCCTTGATCTATCAGTATGCTTGTACTTCACAGTTGTTGTCTTTGGGGTTTTTCCATTTCTCTTAGCTATTTCCCTACAGCAAAACCTTGAGCACGTATTCATTCAGTATTGAGATCATACCACATTACCAGTGAACAACAGCCCCAGTTGTACATATTCTCTTTGTACTTAGCAGATAAAGTAATACAAGTTTTAATGTTCTTTGGAAAGTGTTTTACCTTTTGAATTACTTTAATCTCAGACTTGGATTAATGGGCTGAGTTTTCAGTAAGTAATCCACTTTCTGTTCTTAACAAGCTCTTTGCCAACTCTTAATTCCATTTTCCCTAGATCCGTAAGCCCTCTCCTTCATTATCCCTTGCACCTCCATCCTCCTCCTTCTTCTGCTTGGGATGAAAGTCAGTTTTAGAACTTTGAAGTAAGTACATGCCTCTTAAACATCAAATTTCTTAAGATGTTCAATCAACATGACCTCATTAAATAATTCTCTTAAATTTCTCAAAGTTTGCTTTTTTTAAATAAATCAACTGAAGTAAAAGTTAAGTTGAACCAACGTGCAACCTCTTAACTTAACAGGCTTGGATTTTTTAAAATTATTTTTTCAGTACTTACAAAAGCAAACATTACAGTTTTTTGGCACAGTAATTATTTAGTAAAAAAGTCAGACTGCCATCACATCCAGTAATAACTGAACTTTATGCTGACCTTCACACATTAGCTGAGAAAATTACAAGCCCAAAGTGACCAGACTTTTTCAGTAAAAAAGTAAAATTCTTTTAAGCTATCAACTTAATTATGCAGTAGAGAGACATCAAAACTAAAGAATAATATCAGCTATGACATGCTACACTTATAAGACAGTATTGCAAAATATAGTTTGATAAAGACAGAATGAAACTAAGAGTCTAAAAAATAAAGTAAATCTTTAAAACTAAAAGTAATGCTTATGTCAAAGTACATGGGTAGTAAAATTACTTATACAGGAAGAAATCTTACTTAATATATCTCAATTGGCAACTGAGTTTTCAAGAAAGCAATCATATATGATTATGCCATCTTCTCTTTACATAAAGTAAAATAATATTAAACAATAATCCATTACTCAAGCTGTTTCTTCAAGCAATTGTCTAATTTATTTTATACCAAATACTATAGTTTTCAATAAGGTTTTCATTCTAGTTATGAGAAACCTTAACTTCACACATTGATACCATTAGTAGAAAAATTTCTCACAGCATCTTTCTGAAAGACTCTATTCATAATAAAACCTAGTCCTTGGAACATATAGAGTGTCCTATACATCCTATATACAGATTTTCTTTAAAACTAAAAGAAAAAAAAAGTCAAAACCTTAAAATCCAACTCTATACAAAAATCCAAGGGAGTTCAAGCCAAGTCTGTTCCACTCGTAACATGAATTTGTTATGGAACTATCCCATCCAACAATGATATTACACCATGATCTCTTTTCCCTTAATAAAACAAAACAATCAGAACTTGTGTTCTGGACAATTATTATCTCTTAGTCCTAAAAAATGTCTTGTCTTCACAAGCTCTGGAACTGTCAGATGCTGTTTGGAAGACACTGATGATACTAGTCAAGTATGACTCCCACGAAAAGGTGGGAAGATTTCATCATAAAAGTACTGGAATCACTGGTAGAATGAGCATCTTTGAGTCATGCAGCCTGTTGACAGTGTTAGGACCAGAAAATTCCTCATATCACTCAAGTTTTCATTGTAAAAAACAGTTTTCTCAGTAAACTCTCCCAGGTCTGTGACAGTTCTAACTGTTGTTGCAGAAGGGAAAATCATGACATATTTTCTTTTGCCTTTATTGCTTGCTTCAGTTTCTGTTTTGACAGCTCCTCCTCCTCTGTTTCCAGTACATCTATCTCTTCCTCTAATCTCAGTTTCATCTTCAACTTTGTCATCATGGCCAGGTATTTCCATATACTACACTGCCAGTCCAAAAATCTGTATCTTATGATCTCTTCTATTGTAGACAGCTACAAACACTTGAGAGGTAGTCAAAACTTCGCTCCACTTTCATCTTACCCTATAAGCCACCAGCAGCATTTCAGTTGCAGTTTAGGCCTTCATCCTCACTTTTTGAGGGTGGGGGGTGGGGGTGTGGAAAGCTTGTTAAAAAACATAAAGCCTTCATCAGATATAAGAACAAGTATGTCCCACAGTTTTGGCATCCAAAAATTTAAGACAACCTTCTTCAAGCAAAGCATCCAAAATAAATTCCTTCATCTGCTGCCTTCTCTCATTTTGGCATCTTAGTTTAAGCCATTTTTTTTCCTGCCTAAAAAGGTAATTTCGCACCACAACATTCCAAGGAATCTTACACAAATTTCTGTCAGCATGCTGAGTATGTAAATGCTCTTTTTATTTCAGATCAGAATATACAGGATTCCATTAAGTTTGTATTTTTCAGGATTAGATATTGAAAATTCGTATTGCCAATACTGCTCATATTAATTTAGTTAGAATACAGGTTTAGCAGACAATGGATCAATCTGTTTAACTGCCCAAGCATATAATATCCTAATCTGTTAGAGCAGAAAGCATTAAAATACCTGTAAATATCCTACTTTTCTACAGAAAATAATTTCTGCAACACTAGCTCCGGATTTTCTAGATAGAAATATGGGAAAAAGAAATTAACTGGTAGATTATAAAGTCCTTGGGACAGTGCTGTTGCCTGCACAGTACCAGGCACCAGAGTTTTAGGATTCCATAACTTCTTAGGGATGTACTAGTTTGGACATTTCTGTAAATTTACAGGTATAGTAGGTTGACCCTGCCTGATCCAGGCACCCACCAAACAAATTTGTCACGACAGCACTCTTGTTTTTTGTACTCATCTATAAGGAAAGGTAAGAAAAAGTAGAGAGAAGAGCAATGAATTGATCAAAATTCAGTGATGAGTCTGAAATGCAATCAAAATTATCCAAGTCCCTTCCCAATGTTCTCTTCTCAACTCCACATCACAACATATCCGGTGTGATAAATTACAAACTAAACTGAACATCAGGTCAAGATTACAGTGAAAAACTTTCATAAATTAAATGTATCATTAATCAAAGTAAAAAAAACCCCACACCTTTAGCCAATTTAGCTAATTGTATTGGCTATTTCATGACAGTTTCATGTTTATAAAGTAGCTCTTGGTTTTTGAAACTCTGATGAACATGAGTCAATATTACTACATTAAAGGATGCCTAATTAAGTTGCTAAAATAATATGCCTATACTTGCAAGTTAACCTGAAAACTTTGGAATCTGTTTAGAAGAGAAGTCTCAGAAATCTATTTTAAAAAAGAAAAATAGTATTTCAGCTTTCAGTATCTTGCAGCCTTCTATGTACCCGACTTGTTTCTATCCTGGTAATTTAATGAAATTGCTCTTGTTCATAGCAATATTCATTAGAATTGCAGATTTTTCTAAAGCCATGAAAGAAGCAAGTTCAATTTTTCCACATAAAGATGGATAAAGAAAATGTAAAATCATTTGCTTTAAGAAAGGTAAAGTAGTATTAAGCAAGAACAGACTCAAGCAGTGGAATCTACAAAAATGAAATACAGCTGAGAAAAATCTACATAAATTGGCTGAACATACCTTTAAAACAATACGAGCAGATTTCCAGTGGGTTTAAAAATCTTCTTTTTCACTTTGTTTCAAGAATATTAGATACAGTCTGAAACACACTGTCAGCCTTTCATGCTTCTTTTACACTCAACCCCCCATCACTATGTCCTACCCGTAAATTAATATACTATCTTTCAAAAATTTCTTCTGTCATTGCATGGTAACAAGAGTCATATCTCCATGCGTTATCAAGGGTAAATTTTGATGCTCATGTGTAGAACAAAGAAATATGAGAAAATTTTGCCAATTAAACCATTTTTACTTGAATAATACTCTATAAAACATCCTTTATTAAAAAAAAAAATCCTGTTACTCTGCCCTGGTGTTGGCTTGAATGTCACAAATGATGTTAAAAAATATATTTTTTTTTTCCTAGCTTGATCCTAGAATCTTTATAAAGTTATTAATATTTGACAGTTAAACTCCAAGGACTTCCTCAATTAGCTCCCTCTTGACACAATCTTTCTGAAACTGAGGTACCATTAAGAAAACAGCTCTATCCAGCTGAAGACTCTGCTAATAAAGGAACAGAAAGAACAAGGATCATGAGAAGCTTCTAAGAAGAAAAATGCAATTTCAAGTTTATATTAAGTCCCACTTCTGATTATTTTCAACAAAATAATGACCTTCACAGTTTAACAGAATGTAGTGGCAAAAACTAACTTTGAAAAATGTATACATATAAATAAAAATGCTAGGAGTTGTTAAGAAGGAGTATAAAACAGCAATTTATTAAACATTCTTTTTAGTACTTATTTATAAAACTAAAACAAAACTACCTGTGGACAAACTGCTTCAAGAAACTAGAGGAAGTATAAGGACAGTAATATCACACACTGCTCTTTTCCTCTGGACTTTAAAACCTGTTAATTAATATCTTTTGAGTTATTTCCTATTCTCTTGACTACACTATTCATAATGATGAAAAAAAAGTGAAAGCTAAATGGATGCAAGAGCCACTTCTAAATCAGAATGCTTTAATTTTTACAAATAAAACATTACCCAAAAGAGAAAGTCAAATAAGAATCAATTCCAAAAAACTGCTAGCCAAATAACAAGAATTGAGAACAGGCTGAGTAATGATCTTGCCCTTCTCTCTCTTGCCTTTCTCTAGTTGTTTACCGAATTCATTTCCTAGGACAAATCAGTTTCCACAAAAGAGATCTACTATCATGAAACTACTATAATGAAACAGCCTACTACCATGAAACTTTTTCAGAGCTCTAATGTAAGTACCTCTAAAACATGAGGAATAAGGTTATAATCTTTTGGAGGATTGCTGTGAACCTTAATTAACATATGTATAAACCTGCACTTTCCCTTTTTTAATGAAGAGTGAAAAAAAAAAATGAGAAGTATATAGCCACACTGCCTTGCCTGTGAATCCCTTGTAGGCTGGTAAAGCAAGTACTTCACAATGCTTTTAGTGAGTTTGTCCATGAGTTTGTGGACTGCTAGTCCTCAATATGCTTTTAGGACACTTTGTTGATGCTATTTTGATGGTCACAAAGCCCTGGTTAACATAAGGAATGAAGCACTGAATGGCTCAATTAGACCAAATGCATGCATGTAACATTTGCACTTTGCTCAACCATAATAATGCTTTGTGAAAGCTGGAATAGCTCTGAAATTAATATGGTCAATCTAGTAATAAAATCTGAACCCAAGGAAATAAAAAACCCCTTATTTTTCAAGGAAGTGACAAATGAGTGCTAAAAGAAGGAGCAGATTTCTATGTTCAAACATCTGCAGTGTTATTAAATCCCCAACAACTGTTGCTATCTTTAATCCCATGGAGACAAATTCACCATATCTGCATTGCTATATGTTTCTGTTGATAATCTGACAGACCCTGAGAGCCTACTGTAGCTGGACTCATACATACACAAAATAATTTCTGCAGATATTAGGATTTCCTTGGCTTCAAACGGTTGTCTTGGACACAAAGAGACACAGACTTGAAAATAGAGCAGTCTCTACATGTGGATTAGACAGTCAGCATTCCTTGAGCCAGACAAATGAAGATAAATCATAGATAAGAAAGGCTGGGAAGAAGCTTTCTTGCTGTTTCATCTGATTGCTAAATTAAATCAATTGGGGTTGAGAGACTATTGCAATCATGGGTAGCTGCACCAGTATTTTTCTAATGGCAAAATATTTCACCTTTAGATTAGTTCAGCCAATACAGGTATTCCAGTTAACATTTCATTTTTGTTACATCAACTTATCAAGATCAGTTACTGCATGAGGAGTACACTGAAGAGAAAATTTTGAATAATCTCTAGAGAGATATTAACAGTTTGTCATGCAGTTCTTTCCCATTCTTCTTCCCAAACACCAAATTAACTTTTAAAAGATTATCAGTTAAAATATGTATCCTTCCATGACAGCAATTAGCCACTACTGTGGACATAAAGAAAGGAAAAGGTAAACATGCCTTTTTTGTCCTTCTGTATAGAGTCCAAAAAAATAAAACAGTCATGAGGCCTCATATCTTTTTTTCATGTCTTGGTCAGTTTCACCCTGTAATAAATAATCCCATACAGGTAGGCTAAAACTTTGCCACAGAGTTCATCACATATTTGTCTGACCTCCAACACCTCAGCATAGTCAATGTCCATACTACAAATGTGTCCTTTATCTATTATGCACTTCCTAAAGAATGACAGTATTGCTTAGATTAAAAGAATAGTTATACCATCATTCACAGAATTGTGAATATATGGAGAAAAACAGAATTTTAAGAGTTACCATGAGATGAAAACAATATGTGAATTGTTTTCCCATATTACATTTATAGCCAAGTTGATGGGGTAAAGACTCAATAAAGAGCCTATAAAGTTTATGGAAAATTAGCTGGGCTCACATGGGTGTCTTCAGTGGTACAAAGTACAACTGGAAGCCAGTTACTATTGCCATTCCTTAGGGATCAATCACTGAATCCAGTACTCTTTCACATCTTCATTAAGGATCTCAGTGCTTGATGTAGCATTCTTGGAAAGTGTGCACTGTACTGCTGGGAATAATCAACATGCTGAAGGCCTGGTTTGCTATTCAGAAACACCTTGAAAAGCTGGAGAAGTGAGCTGACAGAAAACTCACTAAACTCAACATGGACAAATGTAAAGTTCTGCGTCTGCAAGGAAATAAATCCACACAATGGCTTTGCAGGAAAAGACTTGAGGACTAATGGACAAGTTGACCATGAACCAGCAGTATGCTGCTGTGGGGACAAGGGACAACCACATACTGAGCTGCATTAACTACATCATTTCCAGTGGGTTGAAGGACATGATTGTTCCCCTCTGCTTAGCCCTTGAGAGGCTGCCTCTAGAGTGTTGTGCTGTTGGGGGATTCTCAGTATAAGACTGACATACTGGAACAAGTCTATCAGGGGATCATCAAGATCATCAGGAGATAGAAAAACATGAAATATGAAAAAAAATCAGAAAACTTGATTTATTCAGCCTAAATTGAAGCCTAAGGGAAGCTCCTCAGCTACCTTAATGGGAGGGTATATAAAGAATATGGAGTCATAGTCTTCTCAGAGGCAGGACAAGAGGCAATGGATACAAGATAGAACACAGGAATTTCCAGTTAGATATACGTTA
>WEKY01048624.1:8727-20023 GCA_013390045.1 Picathartes gymnocephalus | reverse complement strand
TCCCAGCCAAAACCAGTACAAATTGTGCATAGATACAATTCAAGGAATGTTGCAATTCAAGGAATAATCACTGGGCAAGAATGTCCCCTGACATGCACACTGAGCGCAGGCTGGCCACGTGTGAGTCACGCATGGAAACGTGGCTCACATAACACTGGTTACATCCACTTTAGGAATCCTTTGCTGACATTCCTTGAACTCATGAACCAAAACTAAAATGAAGTTGACAACTCCTTAGCCTTCATATTCTGTGCAATGAAAAAAGAATAAATACTAAATTCTTTCATGAATTTTTAATTTCATAAATTCTGCATGGAAAGCATGGCAATCTACCAAAGCAGCACAACAGAAAAAAATATTTACACTAAATAACCAGTAAGAAGCTAAGAGAGCATGTGATAAAAGGCTTGAAGCACACAAAGAGTTTAGAAGATGAACTTGAAAATTTAATTTCATAGTTAAATATTTTGCATAACCCATTCTAATTTCTTGAAGAGATAAATCATGATTTATAGTCATATTTAAAGAGTCTTAGTCAAATTTAAATATTATATCCACAGCCAGACACTAAAAGCACTCTGAAATTGTGTTGTGGAAATTAAGTATTTAAGCAGAATTTGTTTCCACAAAAATTTTTTCTATCAAGAAATATTGTGAACTACTTCCAGTGAATATTCCTTTCTGAAACTATTTAAATAGGTTTTATTTTTAATTATAGTACAAATAACAGAAATTTCTTTAAATTCTGTTTGCAATTCCAAATAATTGGATCTTCTTTTTAAAGTATATTCACAATCATTTGTAAGAAGTGATTTCCAGAAATCGTTTAGTGCTTCAGTCATATGACTACTATTACAATAACTTCAAAAGAAAATTTGCAATTTAAGTGTAGTTGCTGAGGGTGAAAAGGAAATTAATTAATGGCTAGAAAAAAAAAGTCAATTAAACTGTTACACAACTACCCAACTACCTTCCGTGTCTGGCTTTTACAAAGAAATCACATAAGCATGCATCACGAATCAAAATCAACTGTTAAAGAATTCACTCAATCATGCTTCGCTGTTATGAAACAACTGCTCTGACCCACTCACCTTTTATTAACTGGTTATAGAATTTAGGCTCAATGGCACCAACAGCCATGAATTTTCCATCAGAGGTCCTGTAGATTTCATAAAAAGGTGCACCGCTGTCGAGCAGGTTTTCACCTCGAGGTTGGCTCCAAAGTCCCAAATTTTCTGATTTCCACAGGAAAGAACTTAGGTATGCTACTCCTTCTACCTTGAAGATTTAGAGAAAAAAAGAGAAAAAGCTTCAGTAAATTAGCTGGCTTGTTACCTAACTTTTGTATAAAACAAAATAACAAAAAGCTACTACCAGTTCTGCCCTTTGCTAAGATTATTAATGACAGAATCTCCGGTATGCAGTTTTATTTCTTAAAATTTTCAGTTAATGTTTACACTGCATATGTGAAATCATCTAGAATTAGAGAATAAGAAAAAGTATAAATGTAGTAAGGCAGCTTCAGATGGACAACATACTTTCAA
Source organism: Picathartes gymnocephalus (assembly GCA_013390045.1). Taxonomy (NCBI): domain Eukaryota; kingdom Metazoa; phylum Chordata; class Aves; order Passeriformes; family Picathartidae; genus Picathartes; species Picathartes gymnocephalus. Next base: position 18,479 of record WEKY01048624.1, on the reverse strand, counting down.
TGCACACAGCTTCCTCACTCAGCAAGTTTAGAGTCATTAGATGTTCACAATGAGTGAGTAATTTCAAGTGATGGGACAAGCTTCTTGGCTCTATACAACATTAAGCATCTGACAGCTATCAACACCTTCTAAATCAATCTCTGGAAAAAAAGATACCTTTACCAGTCACATAAATACCAAATTTTTATCTCCTTTAAATATACTGATTATAGGAAGACTGTGATTTTTAGAAGAAAATTTGAAGGAAATCAAATCAAATCTCCAACACTAAGTTAAAAACTATTCTACCACTGCCATCACTGGCAGCTACACACACATAGCAAAGTAATCTCTACATAGACAAGTGTCTGATGAATACAGCACTATAAAACATGATTACCCATTCCAACTTGCTCCTCAAAATTTTATCTATGTGGAGTACACCTGGATGAAAATTCCGTTTGTTCAGCCTCTCAATAATTACCAAGGCTGTACCAGTCTTTCAAGAAAAATCACATCCTACAGTTTTGCTCATTAGCACAATTAATTTCCTTTCAACTGTATTGAAAGTACTGTAAGCAAAAATAAGCCAGTTAATAGTGCCTGGCCAGAAACATTCCAGTAGAACAGATGAAAACCTGAGCTGTATTATTCTGAGTATTACTTGATTCATGCATTTTCAGTTGCCTGAAACTAACCTAATACTGTCTATAGAGAAAAGCACAGATACCGTACCAAAACAAAAGGCTACTAAATTTTCATCTAGAAAGATTAGTTTATACCTTTCTATGCAAAAATTTAAAACGTGCAAATTGCTGAAGCACGTAGTCAAGAGGACTTCTTCATTCAATGTGTGTTACTTGGGCTCTTCTCTAGCACTGCTTCAAGGACAGGAATACTTCTATCCTCATTGTCACATGTTAAAGTCAATTAAAGTACTTTCATATGAGAAAATATTGCATACCTTCATCTACCTATCTGCAAAATTATTGCACAGATGTTAAAATGAAGTTTGTTTTACTAATGATCTGATCTTGCAGTGCTCCTATTAATGTAAAGTAGTATTATACTAAAAGCACTGAAAGTAAGGATAATAAAAGACAGGGAAAATATCAGAATAAGCCCTAACTGGAAATTAGATTTCGGTGCTGACAAAACTCGTAGTCAGTACCTGTACAATACCTATGTGCTACTTACCCTGGAAACACTTAAAATAAAACAGCACATCTGTTTTTAACTGGTATAGGGACTTTAGAAATATCCCTGTCTGGGCAACTGGACAACTAGGTTCTGCCTGAGGCCCACTGTAATTCAGAGACAAGTAGAAAAAAATGTCTTCCATCTGCACCAGACCTCCAAAGGCATGTAAAAATAACACCACACTCTCACTAATGTGGTCACCCTCTTTTACAACATGAAAAGGACAACATGGAGGGACTCCACGTAAGTCTAATTGCAGAATGATTATAGCAACAGTTATGTGTTCCACTTAATGTCTGTCTCATGTTAAGAACATCTGCTGTCTCTCAAGCGGGCACGAGAATCCAGAGGCATCACCCCACTGGGTGACCTTTCTGCTCCACAAGCCCTCTGTTCTTTCCACTGACTGAAAACAGCTCAAATAAAAGTGGGAATGAATCCACACCAACCTAAACTATCCTCGTGATTTATGAAGGCTTCTAGGATGTGGGAGTTTTGGTTTTGAATACCTCCAGGCTGAAAAAAACCTGTAACCTCAGTCTTCTGTTGGACTGCTAAATGCTCCTGCCATGAGACTATTATGCAAGCGATCATTACCAGCATCCTTTCCTGTGGCTGTCTTTTCACAAAGAGTGAGTTATGTGCAGTCAGATGGCTACCATCAGCAGAAGGTTCTGCGGCTGAAACTGTAGTGAACCCAAACTGTGTCCCTGACTCACATGCCTCTGTTCCAGTGTGGTGCAAGAAGGCAGAGGTACAATTGAGCCTACTGTGTCACATCGCAGTGTCCACTCCACATGGCAACTATCTGGCTTCCTGTAGGATAGCCATGATCCCTACAGAGTCAAATGGGAAGAGAGAGCAACCAGCAGGACTCCAGTCAGGACAGGCACTTAATTCTGAGACAGATGGATGAAATGCAGCACTCAGTGTCTACTTTTTGCAGGACCCAGTGTCTACTTTCTGCACAGTGTAATTTCTACTGTAGAAAATTCTACCATGTGTCTGAGTCATTAACATAGACTACCTAAACTGTACAATAGCTTAATTAAAGGGTCTATTAAACAAAAAATAGTGTTAAATCAAAACAGCTGAAATTCTGTAGTGCTGAGATTTTAAAAATATTTTCTTCCACAAAAAAAACTTTGGTGTAAAAACAGGCTTATCCACCCAGTCAATTTAATTGTCTTTGCTGCTGCTGCTGCATGTATGATTTTCATCAACTGTGTCACTGAAAGTCTATTCAAGAAATAAGGAATATTACAAAATACCAGGTAAAGTATATCCTCTGATACTGGACAATATTCCTTTGATTTCACAGGTCACCAGGCACATCAGCAGGGAACTGTAAATCCCACAGTTATGATGAGACAAGAAAAAATTGGAAGACACAATTTTTAAGGGCTTAAAAAAACCCCACAACACATTCCATTCCAAATGAACTCCAAATTTCATTAGAACATTCGCAGACTTAAATGATTCTTCTTTTAACACATTCTTTTAATTCTCAGAAGTATAAGGAAAATTTGGTAATACTACAAAATAAAAGAAGTATCTTTTTCAATATTTGAAGACTTGTCACCATTCTCCACAGCTTTTCTTTCACAAATACACAATCTCCTTCAATTCCTCTTTTAGGTCATGTTTAATTTAGAGCCATAATTTTTGTTGTTGCTGCTTGGACTTCTTCAAATAGCAACTTTGAAAGATGATGGTCAGCATCTGAAACATTTTCCTGAGACTTCATAAACATTGAATAGGTTAGAATAATTGCTTCAGAAACTTTGCCAGTTCTATTTCCTGTTTGTACATCCTAATACAGTATGTATGTGTTTTGTAACAGCATGATACTGTTGACTCATGTTCAGCTTGTGACTACGACAAACCCCCAGGACTGTACTTTAGCCAACTGGTCTCTTACTGCATTTGTGCAGCAAACTGGTTCTGCCCACAGAGGACTACAGAGCAGCAATGTCCATGAATTGCAGCCAGTTTTTTCAGGTCATTGCTCAAATCTGAAAAGGTCATTTTCAATTCTAATCCAAGTCCAACATACTTGTAGTCCGTCACATACGTGTATCATCTGTAAATTTACTAGACACAATCACTCATCCATCACTCAGCTTAGTGGAGAAAACACACAAAAAAACCCCAACAAACATCTATAGAATGCCACTTGTTAAGTTTTTAATTTTGACAATCAACTATCAAAAACTTCTGTTGCAGTAAAAACATTAGTCCTGTTTTGCGCTCTTTCCATATATTTTTCATCTAGACCATAATGCCATGGACTGCTTCTGAGAACATCATGTGAATTTGTCAAAAACTTACTGAAGTCAAGAAATCCAACATCTCTTGCTGTTCTACTCTCTTGAAGACACTTCAACAATGGGATTTGTTTCAATTAATGTACTTTTTTTTTTTTCAATTTATATTTAAGGCCAAATCTTAAGGTTCACTGTACAATGCCTCAAAGGGAGGCCAAATTTTAACTGCAATATTCTTTAAAAAGAAAAACAGGAGAACAAGAGAGAAACAACACTTGTAGGTAATGTAGGTTTCAAGGATAAATGTAAACAAGTATTCTTCCTCTGTGTGTAAGTGGGTGGCCTTCCAGTGGAAAAAAATCCATAGTATTCATTATTAAGCTAATTTAGCCTGTCATTTATTTTACAGCACATTCACAAAGTGTTTGAACTTGACTTCTTGGCAATGATCCATGGCAGTGTAACTATCCTAGTGAACAGTGCTTCTAATAAGACAGGACCAGTCACAAATTCATAATATGTATCTTGAATAAAGCTAATGCAATTTTTATTCCAACAGCATTGTCATTTTTGCTGTTACGCACTATGCCAATTGTTTTATTATACACCCTATCTCCATACGCCACATTTATTCTTCAAATATATACAGCTAATACTTTGTGAAGAAGGCAAAAGTAGGGAGAGGGGGGAGGCTGCAGTATGTGTTCTCCATGTCATAAGGAGGTTATGGCAGCAGTGATTAATGAAAACTGCTTGCATGTGAAAGAATAGCCATTTTATGAGATCATTTGCTTTTCTTTCTCCAAATTCTCAATTTTAAACCTTACAAAACAGCTCAAATCTCCTACCTTTCACAGATTTAGAGCAGAAGAACACCCAAGCAAACCTAAGAAACCCCAAGCTCCTTGAGACCAAACTTACCATACTTGCATCAATGACCTGCCCTCTGCCAGATCTGGCACGTTCAAAGAGGGCTATAACAATGCCCATTGCACACATGACACCTCCACCAGCAAAATCAGCCAGAAGATTTACAGGTGCATAAGGATTTTCATTCTTTCTACCCAGCTTTGAGAGCACACCTGACAAAAGAAAAAACAAAGCAAGATGAGCATAAAATTAATTATAAACAATCATTTCTACAATTAAAGTTTCATTCTTTTGAATCTGTGCAAATAAATAAGGCATCAAGCCATCTTCTAATGTTTTCTGTTTGGCTGACTCTTTAACTCACAAAAGAGTAAAAATATATTAAATCACATAATTGCATGTGAAGGAGCAATTAATTAAAGAGATTAACAGAACTCTCACAGATAAACCTCGATATTTTGGCTATATAGGGACAAAATTTTATTTAAAAAAACCCAACTCTGTGTGCAGTAGTTCTATATTACTACTTTGTACATGCATTGAATCTTGCCCATAAGAGGCATTATGAATGTGTCTCAAAGCAACTTTGGTAAACTGTTCTTCTTTGAATATATTAAAGCAAGAATGAAGCTTTATAGTCTTATGTGGTCATAACAAATGAACTAATGATCATAAAGGATCTCATACTGACAACTGTGCTTCAGTCCTACTCTCCCTCTCCAATTACCTTTGGGAAAAGAAAGTTGCATATAAAACAGGTGACTAGCACAGGAAGGTTATCTCTGATTGCATGCAATGTAAACACAGGGAACCTATGTTTATGCCAGCAATTACGCAGAAGCGAAAGGAATGAGAGCAAAGGTTAAGCCAGTTTACTCAGTCAGAGCTTTGAATTTGTTAGCATTTCTCTGCCATCCTGAACAACCTCTTTACTGTGACCTTACTCTCTGTAGTTGCCTCATAGTGATTCCCTTTGGGAAAGCAAGAAACTGCAGTGTGACCATCCCTCTCCTAGCTCTGAGGCTTGAGGTCTGAGATTTGCAGAGGACATGGTCAGAATTTCCTGAGAATTGCATGGTTCTGATGCACTGTTTAGTTAGCTAATGGTCTAATGCACTTGCTATGTGCAAGCAACTGAGTGCACGGTATAAAAGGTTTCCAAATCCTGCAGTGCAAGAGTAATATCCCTGTTGCTGCCTAAAACCTTCCTTTTAATAGTGCAAAAGTTGTCATAGGCACAAGAAAATGTATATACTGATTTCTCAGGAGTTCCTAAGACAAACTATTTTTTAGTTAAAGGAAGTCAAAGCTCATAAGGAAATAAGTCAGAGTACGGGATCTCATTTTTGAGGAATAACATCTCTCAAACACTTTTTTCTATTTCCTTTTAATGTAACAGGCAGAAAAACTTGATCTGTGAAATTACAAACAAAATATCACTAACCAAAACACTACTGATTAAATCAGCTCCAGAGAAAAAAAATCACTCTATTTGTAAAACACAAAGTACCACAAACTAAGGTAGGGATGGACCATGCTGTTTCTGTACGGACTCTTTCCCTTCCACAAACAACAAATAAAAATACCTTAATACTTTGAAATCATCTTGACATGAAGTCAAAAGTGTTTCAGACAAGGCATCTTTTCTTCAACCTTTTGTACTCTCTAACAATTTTCCATGAGGGAAGACTGAACCCATCCCTAAAGAAACTTAATTCCACAACACTATGACTCCTCATAGCAGGTGATACCAGATCACACCAGGTTTGCATTGCCTCTGCTCTCGCCCTTTCCTGGGGCTAAAAGAACTCCTTTATGCAGTGGGAAGCCAAGAACTTTTGGGCCACTTTCCCCTCCTCCTTCACAGGCTCAGAGAAGCATCAGTGACAGAAGCAGTGTGAAGAGCAGGAGGTAGGGCCATGCATGGATGGGCAGCACCAGAGTTGCATGATTTGGTTTGCTACTGCATACTTGTAAAACCATACCAGGTAAAACCAGCATAATCTTCACAACACCTTAATGAAATGTAGCATCTCCAATTTATTTGATGCCTACTTCCTTTCAGTTGGTATCAGTGGAGACATATTTACAAGCAGAAAAGCACAAGAGCGTAATTGTGTTGTGCTGCCTAGCTTTTCTTTGCTCAAAAAAATCTGCTCACAAGCAGGCAAAATAATCTGCAGCCCTTTCAGGATTATAAGTATACAGATTTTCTAGAGGAGGGGCTCTGAAGAAAATATTCACTCCTCTCTTCAGATAAATATTCGGATACTTTCTTCAGATAGAATAGCACAAAGGAAGGGGAATAATGTACAGCCTGGGAAGACACGCTCATCCAGCCTGTAACAGCTCACTGCTGCTGGCAAAACTAACAGCCTGTCCTGTACATGTTTCCTCCTTTCTTGCGCTGACTGGTTTGTTGGATCCCTTAATGAACTCACCTCAATAACCTGGCAGAAAATATCCTCATTTCTTCTGACCAGTTTGTGACTTGTGAGGAAGTTTACACAGTGGCTAAGCAAGTGCGAGAGCTGACTGAAAGCATCAGGAAAAAGCACAGTGAAAGGAAAGCCCCACTTCACCGACAGAGACACTTCAGATCAGCTGTTTCATCAGACTGCACCTCAGATAAATTTTGAGCTATCTGCTTTCAACAAGTTCTTGAGTCTTGATTAAAGGGAGGAAAGAAACTCTATTTAACAGAAGTTTTACAGCCTACCTGATAAAGCCAAGTAATTGATGTCATGACCTGCAGACTTGGCATATTTTCCTGTCTGGCCAAACCCAGTAAGTCTAGCATAGATGAGTCTGGGATTCTCCTGTAGAAGGACCTCTGGGCCAAGCCCAAGTTTTTCCATAACACCTTAAAAAGACATAAGCAAGAAATTCTAATTCACATTTAATTTTAATAATACTCAAAACATAATGGCTCCAAGTTAGATTATGTAACTGCACTTTATCAAGTAGCACATTCTACTTCAGTGTCCATGTTAAAACATAAACATTATAAATTACCAACATACTACATAAATTTTTAATACAAACCAAGTGGAAATTAGGCTTTAGGAGTTTTTTTTCAGCTTTTTTTCCTGTTTTACTTCTCCAAAAGACTGACAGAAAATCAGGGACCACTGGATGAGACAGAAAGCTACCAAAGGCTTGTAAAACAAGAAAAAAAGAGAAAGAGCAAACTCTCACATTTTCCATAGTAAAATCACTTGAAATTTCATCCATATTTCACTGGAATATACTTTCCTCACCACTTCTCAGTACCTTGTGTTCCTGTGTGTTTTAACTCGCTCATGTGAATGGACCATGCCACTATTCCACAGATGATCTGCAGGAACCACACACAGGTAAATGTGCTCTTTCTTAATGCAGGGAATTCTAGATTTTACGCAGGCTTTTAGAAATCAATGATATATAAGTCCAATCAACATGGATTTACAGAAGTCAAGGCTAAAATTTTAAACTTGCAGTCCTAAAACAGTGGCTTTAAGAGAAGAAACTTGAATTGCAAATAAATTATACCATCGTATTGGTTCAGTGCAGCTTGGTCAGACTTTTACCTCTGATCTATACTGGCACCACAGGGCCACATATTTTGGAATGAAAGGGATCACTTCAATGCCTATTCCACCCATGCCAATTACTCCAGCTTCCTTCACAAAACTAATCCATAACGTTATGACACCTTCAATTTCATTAAGATCCATTTCTATTGTATGAATTACTGGCAGTGGCAAGTGATTACTGCCAAGAAGCAAGCAGGGAAATTTGGCAGAGTGCGTGATTTTCAAACACACAAGTGTGAACAGGGTGACAAATAACCCCTTTGGTGTCCCAAAGTCACTGCTGCAAGGTCAAAGGTACACATGCCTTGAAAGAAACTGTTCTGCCACTTGGGCCCTCACCTTCTCCCGATTTTCCACCAACCTCATCATGGGTCACAAATTCTCCTAGTTCACTTACAGGCCCTTAAAACCTACTATCTATTTACAAAATTGCCTGCACTCCCAGCTGAGAAAAAAATCCAGCACAGTGCCCATAAAACCAATGAAAACAAAACTTCATAGGAAAAACCAGGAGATCAGCTGCAAGGAAGAAGTGGCATTTAACTTCTTCACTTTTTTTTTGCTCAGCTTCTGGGGAGCAAAACAAACAATTTTAAGGTAAGAATAAACCTGTTTTCCAAACGTAAAGAATTACTTGTGACACAATCTGTCCATGATGTGCGATGTCTAACTGATAAAGTCTCCTATTTCTAAACAGTCTGTAAAATCCCCAAAATATTTCAGCTAGCTGCTCAACGAAGCATGATCTCAGAATCACAGAATGGTTTGGGTTGGAAGGAACCTGTACAGGTCACCTAGTCCAACCCCCTGCTGTGAGTAGAGACATCTTCAACTAGATCTGTGTACACAGAGCCGTGTTCAACCTGACCTTGATAGCATTTTTCCTAACAGAAGAGCATCCTCAAGGAACACTGGGGGATACTGACATTACCATCGGATGAGTGCAGGTGTATGGTTTAAAAATGAAGGGAGTATAGTCAATCCGAAAAGTTTATAAATCTTAAAACGGCATCAATTTTGCTACTAAAAAACAGATGTTAAGCACCCCTAAATGTGGTAAATTAGTAAATATGCATACTGTAATAAAAAAAATTAATCAAAAGTTCTCTCTAAAAGACAGTTTTGAAAAATTCTATAATTGAGTATTTGAAGGATTTGTCTTACTTTTTTAACCTAATGTTAAAAATGAAAAGTGCTTGCAAAAACACAAGGAAGGTTTTCATAAAGTAGATTTATGACTGGCAGGAAGTGATTAGTTTGTGGAAAGCAACTTCCTAAAATTAAATATGATGTTTAAATATGAAGACTGTTGTTCACAACCCGGATTTGATCCTGAATCAGAGTGACCCTGTATAACGGAATCATACTACTCTATTTAGCACATGCCCTTATATTCACCTGTCTGGAATATGTGCTTTGTAAATGTATAGCCATAAAGTCAAATCTCGTCTTCAGAAGAATTGTAAGCTCTAACTCTGACCTGCACGCCAACCTACTCACGTAAGCTGGACTTTAGCAGCACGCCTGGACATCACACAGGATGGTGCCCCCAGCTCGGTGAGACCTCTGGACTTGGACACCGTCCTGCTCATTCGAGGCTCCAAGCTCGGTGTGACCCCTGGGCTCGGGCACCGTCCTGTGCTCATCCAGGGCCCCCATCTCGGTGTGACCCCTGGGCTCGGACACCCTCCTGCTCCTCCAGGGCTCCCACCTCGGTGTGACCCCTGGGCTCGGACACCCTCCTGCTCCTCCAGGGCCCCCACCTCGGTGTGACCCCTGGGCTCGGACACCCTCCTGCTCCTCCAGGGCTCCCACCTCGGTGTGACCCCTGGGCTCGGACACCCTCCTGCTCCTCCAGGGC
>WEKY01048623.1:178098-189946 GCA_013390045.1 Picathartes gymnocephalus | reverse complement strand
ACCTTTGAGGTGTTTTTTTTCTTTTCCTCAACAGCAATTTAATAACATATATAACCTAGCAATTCTTACATAAAAATTTATATTTCAAATCTATTCGTAATGGGGTTAATCCCATCACTACTATCCTTTAAAGGTTTTTATAGAGTGAAGCTTTAGATCAAGGACTTCATAAGAAATCTTGATTTTTTTTTTTTATGTTATGACAAATTCAGTTATTATCATCATGAGGAGAAACCTACAGTTTTCATGAAAGCATGAAGTGAACATATTTTATGTATTCCCTGAACACAGAAAATAAGATTCTCAACAATAAAATCATTTAGCAGCAGGTAACCAATAACGCTAGTCTTCTCTACTGAGCAATACATCAGACAAGAAAATTTGGAAAACATTATCTTTCTCCATGTTACTTAAAGATTTGCAGCAGATTTTGAAGATTACTAAAGGAAATTGTGACAGATTCCATCTGGTGTTAGTGTCATTTCACTAAAATAAAATAAATTCCAAAACTAAAAATCCCATCCTTCGAAAGAAAGGTTAAATTCATCTGAAAATATGTGTGTGTCCTTCAGAATTAATCCTACCTTTGTAAAGATATGGTTTATGTTTTCTTGACTTTCTTTAATACTTGTTGCATTTATATGTCAATCACTTTTTACTAAAAAAACCAGTAGTTTAAAGATGCATAATTACAATCTTTGGCTAGAATGTAACTACCACTTTTGGCCATTTTTTTTTCCTGCTTGTTATTTACTTTTTTCTGGTAAATCTAGTGTCTGGGTTCTGAAGGCCTCTAGTGTATTTACTTTGAGCTCCTATTCCCTCATTTTTCTTAGAGAAATTTGCTTTTCTTAGTTTTCTATCACAGAAGTCCATTGCCTAGGATGATTATGCTCAGATTCAATTTGTAGGATTTTGTCCATGTAATTCATTTATCTTGAACATTTTCAAATAATGGAATAATATTTTCTTAAACATCTATCATTTAATTACAGTTTAAAGATTACTTTGGGATTTAGCTTCTATAATGCATAGCCTGCGCAAAAAAAACAGTGAAATGAAACATTTTGACCATGAACTTATGCATTAATTAAACGCAGGTTTGAGAAGTAAGACAACTTGTACATCTATACAGTTACCTATATAGTTTTGTACAGCAAATAACTGAGGTAATGCTCAGGAAAAGGTTTTGTGAACAATAATTAGATAAAGAGACATCTATTTATACACAAATGTCTATATTTTAATAGCTTTGTTTAAAATTTTTGACATTTATGGCTATTGCTGAACATGAGTTTATTTCAGTAGGAAACATGCCTTTAGGACAGTAAGTGTTCTGAGGACTGCTGTTTGAATCTGTCCATCTTACTCAAACTAAAAATAAAGAGGAGAAAAAACCCAACCCAACAACAAGAAAAGAAAAGTAGCCTTTGGTCCAAAAATGTAATGAATTTCAGACTCCTCCCTCAGACGCATCAGGCAGTAGAAAGATACTACACTTTCATAACTCAGTTAACAGCCAATCTACACTATATTCTATATAATTCTGGGAGTTTTTTATTAATTGTACAAGAGAAACTGCTATGGTGAAATACAAATCTTTTTTTGTCAGACTAAAGATTAAATTATTGTATCTACACATAATGGTTCACAAAATAAACAGATAATGTTTGTAAATATGAATGTTATATGTATATCCCTGATATCATAAGTTACACTAAGTAAAGATTCAAATTTATTCTATTTGTTCTTGAATACAAAATTCAATACATGCTTTAGATGTTATGGGAGCAATTAAAGGGATTTATGTGGAAGAGAACAATCTTGCCCTTGTCACATGCTTTTAAATAACCTATTTTGAAAGAAATAAATTACTTAGGACACAACGTTAAATTGTGAACCAAAGCATAATTAATCTGTATCCTGACTCTGCTTAGTCGTAGGAAGGAACAGGAATTGTTTAAACCCATATTCTGAACTGACTCAGCTTACATGGCCTACAGAGAAACAGAGAGAGCACATCTTTCAGATATCAAAGTACTTTATAACAGCATTACAAGAGCTCTACTGACACCCATGATTAGCTGGAGCACATGCTGACATCTTTCAGTTAACATCATTCCATTGTGCTAGTATACACGAGATGAGACAAAATAAAACAGCCCAGAGGGCCTTTTCTAACTTGGGAGGAATATATATATTCCCTTGATTTCTCATTCATGATCCTGAAGAAAAGTAAAATAAAGGTAAGTCACTCTGTAATTCCTGCTTTTTTTTTTTTTTTTTTTTTTTTTTTTTTTTTTTTTTTAGTGTGTGTAGAGTCCATGTTGCTTCAGAAGTACACATCTCCACCTCTCCACAGTACTGGTTATGAATCAGAGCTCTACCCTGGCCTTAGGTTTGAAACATCCAAGCAGAAGGAGGAAAAGTTATGAATCTGCAGTCAGAAAAAATCCTAAGGAAGGACTGCTAGAGACAAGTGATCCTCCTTTCTCTAATGCCACTCTTACTCTGAGTAGTAGTCCCCACAAAACACCACACGTTTGAAAAAATCTTAGGACTCAAAGTTGAATAAGGAGTGAAAAAGGTCTTCTACAAAAGCAGCACCACACCAGGTAGGTGTATTTGTTGCAAGCTTGGTGGATTTCAGAATGAAGCTCTAGGTGGCAACTAGATGTGCAGACTCCATATGCTGGGGATGGAGGCATCCGAAGAAAATAAGACAGCTATGTTAATCTAAGGTGGCTCCAGTTCAGCAGACAAACTGCTTCCCACATGCTTAGCTATCCAGTAAGACAATCTGTTGAAACAGCTGATTTCTAGCTCACTTTGTTGTCATACGGACAAACAAGGATTCTTCCTGAAAGGCCTCATCCTGGCAATATAAAAAGAGACAGCTTGGCTGGAAAAGTGTAAGAAGAACTAGCACATACACTGGGGCAAAGATAGGAAGCCTTGGCTTAAATAAAATCCAGTGCCTTAAAAAATAAAGGGTGTTTTCTGAGGATAGCATATCACAGAAAAATGAAGAGGAGGAGGCTGTAAATATGTATATACACCATATTGAATTATAAAGAATCAACTGCAGAGATCCAGACTTTCCCCCCTCTTTCAGTTTGAAAGGAATATCCTTAAGGAAAGATGACAGAGGCTAAAGTTGTTTGAAGGCTCAAAGCACTGACCCATCACTAATCTAATAACAGGTTAAGGTATTGACTGTGTGTACTGGAGGAACTACTATTAGTTCCTCTGATGGCAGATTCACAAGTATGTTTTGGAGGACCCCTGAAGCTAGTCTGGCTCTTTTCACTTCCTTTTGGTACTCCAGTCAAAACTATTGACTTCAAGATGTGCCTCCTCCTTCTTCACCTTTCCTTTATGTTCCTGTTTGTAGTAGCTCACAGCATTTACAGTTACTTAACTGTGTTTACAAACTCCCAATTTAGTTATTTGGTGACTGAAATCTGACTGCTGTTTGTAGTGAGCCACACCATCAAGAAGAAGTTAATGTTATTTTGCTTTCTGTAGGGCAAGTTGCAAAATATGCATTTTGTCTACATTATTTGTAGCTGAACTCCTTTCTACACAGGGACAGAAAGCCTGACACATCTCATTAGCGTGAGCTTCAAGACAGTGACGTATACACTGAACTTCAAGGTCAACTGCTGCCTCTGATCTCTGAGATCACTGAAGTGAAATACCCATCCAAGGAAGGAAGAATTAATCACTACTAACTTAAAAAAAAGTAAGTGGAACTGATGCTTATATCCACTATGTGCCACCCATAGGGAAATCTTGCAGAGTTCTTCACTACCCCATCTGTACCAGGAACCTGTGGGGAGCAGGACGGCCATCTATTTGAACAGTGATTTGGGGAGCATTTTCCCCTATTAGTGTGTTCTTGGAAACTCCTTACCTAAAGGCTTCTTGTAAGATCTAGGAACTGAAGCAGAACTTCACTAATTACTAAATTTCATCTCAGTTAGCATGTTTTCTCAGTAGATATTCTCGATTTCTGTACTGTCCAAAATTTAAATCCAACCTAAATGGTGGAACTTGATTGAATCACACCAGTCTCTAAGGCAGAATAAGCAATTATTGTGAGTACAGTTTGAGGAACAGTGGAAGAAATGGTAGATTAAGTCTGTATTACTAGTACTTTACACTGCACAATCCTAATGAGTTAGTTGAACTGAGGATGTGGTATGCACTTTCAATTCCACTAACAGGTAAAAAACACTACTGTCTAGGACTTCAAATGTAGGCTTTCTGGGTATTTCTGAGGGAAAAGAAAGCCTTCTATGCTCACCAAAAAAAAAACAAACAAAACTTTTTAAGCTGTGTTTTCCACAATGTTTCTATTGGAAACTGCTTAAAGCACCTATCACCAAGTCTCATTGTCATCAACTAACAATTTATCACTAATAAATATATTTTTCAAACATTTTACATCTATAGATCATCATAACAACCCCTGCTGTTAAACAAATAACCCAAAACACTTTCATTATTACACTTCTGTTCGATTCTTGTCACCACAGATTGATGGCTTCTCACTGATAATTCTAAAAGTGTCACTGAAACTGGCTTTTCTACAGCAATATGAACTGACATTTCTGTGTAAATTTCGTGTCACCATAATAATTTTTCAATTATCATTCACTGAAAATGCAGGACATTTTCTGGCTGGGAATTAATTGCATTAAAAACTGGCAAACTATGTACACTGATGGTAGCTGCATAGACTTTGAGCCATACTGCTATTTGCCATGGGATAAAACCAATGAAAATACAATCTATAAAAAATACGCCCATCTTATCTTAAAACAAGATTTGAAAAATAACGTGTTTACTATATCTGTGCTCCTTTGTCATATGTCAAGTACAGAATTTGATACAATGGTCATTGCAATGGGATAAAATGAGAGCAACTAAGCCAAAGGTTGAAAGTATGAACATCTACAGTAACACAGAAAAAAATAACAATAATATGATGTTTTAAATACAACATGATGCTACAAAAATAGTATAATGCTAAAAATATTCATTGTTTAAGATCACTAATAAAGTTTATGCCACAATTTCATGATACAGGCAGTGGAGACATCTTCCCTGGGGAGATTTAAAAGGAGAAAATATGTGGTGGGAAGTGAACTGAAAAATCTAGTAACTTTCATCTTTAATTTCTGGAGGGTATGATCTACTTTCAGTTACCCTGGTGTAAATGCCAAAAAAAGAAACCAGAATTGCAAATTCAGATCTTTCTTCAGTTCTTCAGAACACCTCTTATAATAATAAGGACACGTCAAGTGATGAAAGACTGAATATTCCTAATTTGGGACACTTTTTGTCCCATTAGCCACTCTGCAGAAAGCAGATCCTTTAAACAGTAGTTAATATACCTAGCACACTGTTAGTGAAGCAATATAAAAGGCTATGATTCAAACAGGAATAGATTTCTAAAATGTGAACTCAATGATAGAAAGTTATGTCCAAATTTTATTTTCCTGCATTGTCCTCAATCTGAGGAACATAATTTTCTAGAAGTGATCTCAAAGCCCATGAAATGGGTTATATAAAAACTAATAGTTACTAAAAAGTATTGTGGCAGTGAGTAGGAGGCTGGAAACCTCTTCTAAGCCAACAGAAAAACCAAGAATTAAAGGAACACACAGACAGAGGCTTGGAGGAGACTGCATTTCAAAGCTGGGGAAAAAAAATCTCCACTAGATTGTAAAAAAAAACCCCTACAAAACAAAACAAAACAAAAAAGGAAAAAAAGAAAATAGATTGTGAAAACACACTCAGAATATGTAAGTCCTACAGCTGATGTTCCATTCCACTGTTTCCATACACACCTCTTCACTCATGACAATATCTATCAGAAGTGTACATGATTGCACTGTTCACAACATTTCGTATTTTGTCCAGCATGATGTCATCACTGGTGAGAGAAGAACTGCACCATCAGTCCCATTTTTTTACATGCTAAGAAAATGTGGTATTTTATAAAGAACCTTGGGCAGCCTGAAAATGTCTGCAGCAGAGAACCAGAGGCACAACAGTGGGTCTAATTTTGTCAGTGTCAGATTCCGTCTTTAAAATGCTGGGACAGAAACTCCTTATGCTCTGAGTGGTACTGCATAATCACAGAAAATATAGTGATCACATCCTGCAATCAAGATGAGCAGTAAGACCAACAGGTAAAGACAAAAAATATAAAACTGACAGAGAGGGTAACTTGCAAACATTTGCTTCAGCCCTTCATGTACTTTTAAGTATCTACGTTTCAGCACTCATCTCAAGAGTTTGTGTGTGTCTGTGCATGTAATTATGGTATAAAACTGATAATATCAAGACCAGATAGAATTAATAACCTTTACTAATTTTACAGTACAAATAGCAATGTAAATATAATTCAGCTTCAAAATTTATGTCTGATGGTGTCCTGCAAGCCCATCCATTTATTCAAGGAGTGAGTTTATTAATTTTTCTAATAGCTTGGAAAGCACAGGTATGTGTGCTAAGGCTGGCAGTTCAATTCAATTCACTTTGCATCACTTTCCCTTCAACATGGCACAATATTGTTGCATCTCTGAAACATAAAACTGTATTTGAAATTATGTGCTCAACTAAAATGGTGGAGAAATTAAGCCCTGTTATTAAAACCCTTGCAGTGAAACTGAGACTCAAAATCGTCTTACAATGCCTACTGAAACATCACTAAGATCTACCTACACAATATCCTGCTAAGGTCACTCCCACTGGATGTTCACGGACTGCAGACATGAGGCATCTGCTAAATCCCACACACTTCTCAACAGACTAACTCTATCTGGAATTGCCCAAGGGATCGCCAATACAATACCATCACCTGCCATCTAAATATTCTCATGCATTTAATAAAGATTACTTCAATTAATCTTTCAGGCAGTTAAATATTCTTAACTTACATTGCAGCAGTTAGGTGGAAGTACTGAAGAAAATCCAATGATAGCCAACTGAAATACATATCTAACCACAAAAGGAGAGTTGAAAAGGGACTGCAGGATTTCTGCACTAATTCTCTCAATGATTTCTGCATAATATGCTTGCATATTGCACTAAGATGTGTGCATGCCACACATAGAAACCAAGACAATTCCTTAAGTTTAAAGGCATGTCCCTCCCATTTGACCCACTAAATAAATTTTGGTGATACTCAGTGATTCTGCATCACTAAGACAGAATTTAATATTTTGCACTTGCATAAATTACTGAGTTTAGTTCTACTGACAGAGCTATTGGCTCTTTCCAAACATTTGCTTCTAAATAAAGAATAACAAAAAAAAGTTCATCATTGGAACCAGATGTGATGAAGTAGATAACAAGTGAGCATCTCCTGGATGTTATAGCAGAAATGGGAATATGCCATGAAATAACAACACTCATACCAACTTGAAATTGTACCATGTTACAATGAAGTTCCTGCTGTAGATGATAACTCAACAAATGTAAGTTAAGTAAAATATTCTTTATGATTCTACATTGCCAAACTAAGGACTTATTTGCTTCACTATCTCAACCACCTGCTTTAAAATTTCATCTGGTTAACAATGAACTGAGACCAATAATTTGTTCTTGGCAAGAGTCAAATAATTTCCTGAGAGTTATTTAATTCTAATTTGACAACCTCATGTGATGGAAAAATCACTTGTTTCTCTTGGCAATTTGTCCCAGCAGTTAATCACCTCCCTACTGAAAGTGTTTGCCACATATTTAATTTGAAATTTGGCTTCAGCTTCTACTAACTTGCTTTGCTAAATTAAAAAACCTTTTATTACTAAGTGTTTTAGACACAGTTAGCAAACCATCTCTCAATCATATCTGTGATAAGCTAAATGTATTCGGATGCATCTGAAACTGTATATCGTTTTCTCCTACCAAAAGCTCAGTTTTAGGGTTCCTTTCATCACTCTTTATTTTCAATATGAAAAAGAACAACCACAACCAAGTATCAGTTCTGTCACTGCTTTACACTGTGGTGAAATAACTCCACAATACTTATCTATTACTTTGCTCTACTTATTCAGATAGGTCAATTACTCTGTTGTCACTGTTGATGTTCATTCTGAACTAATTTGAAATAACAAAGTAGCCTAATTTAAAGACTTACCACTGATATCTTTCCTTTATTTCAAATCTCCTTCCCCAAAATGTTTACTGACTCATTGAGCAATTGATTGTGCATTTAAAAATCTGTATATGATCAGCAATTAATTTGGGCTGGCATGAAATTAAACATTTTACAAACTTTACATAGTTTACTGTGCTACACTTGCATTGCCATACATCAACCAAACTTGTCATTTCAACAAAACCAAATTCATTGGTTAAATGTTAACTCCCTAGAAAATCCTGCTACTCTTTCTTAACTACATCTTTTCTCCATAACTCTCTATTTATTTAAGTCTCCTATTACACAGACTGTTATTTTGCCCATAACTGATACCAAATGAATCAATCATGAAACTACCTCTCACTTGAAATATTCAGAAACGTTGAGTCCTTCTGTCTTCTGGTGCCCTGGTCTCTATCAAGCAAGAAAGTCATGAGGCTGGAGATACCCTTACCCAAATAATTGAAGAATCATGACTGATAACTATCCATACATTTTAAGGCAGGTATTTCTCAGATATATCATCCTCAAGACAAGATAGTAACATAGATTCACGTTAACACAGCTGTGTTTAATGTGTAAAGAGCCCTAGATATGTGATTAGTTTTGTTTATAATTTTATACTTTAAATACTTCTAAAAATATCTCCAGTGAAAGATTATATTATTTTCTTTTAAGCTGAGGTGGAGGAGGAATGGTTCAGACAAACACTAAGTGAACACTTCTCTTTATAATCTGAAGAAGGATTATTCAGTCTACATGGCAATTTTTTTCATGATATCACAGAAGTGCCTTATAATTATAGTGTTTCCTGGATGCAAAATTACATCGTAAACTAACATTACCTTCCTGTAAACTATGCAATATTATGTATAGAAAACATGTAAAGAAAGAAAATAAAATGTTTCTATAATGTTCATAATTATGTCCCAGACATCATTAATCTGGCTGCTTGACCTAGATTTGTTATCTGATTTGCATCTGTGGTCACCTTCATATGGAAACTGATGGAAAAGAAATCATACTATATGATATCTGGGTCTAGCAATGATTGCCGATTGTTCACTCATTCATAGATTTTCCCTATGAAAAGAAAAAAAATAGTTTCTTCTTACAAGTCTAGTTTTGCCAGAACTGGGGGAGGAAAAAAAAAAATTAAAAATCAGGCATAGGTGAAATTAATTTTCCATGGGAGGAAAAAAGTAGATTTGTTTCCTTGAACAACAATTTCTCCAAAAGAGCAGGCTACTAATAATTCTATGTTATTGATTCCAGTTTGTTGATTTAGTTATAATGATTTATAAATGATTTAGTAGTTGGTTATTAAGCATGGCAAGGCAATGAAAAATGTGCCCATGCTAGAAGTTTCATATTTTTATTAAACAACCATTAGATATATTCAGTGCTGTGCATGGAACTGTGCAAAAGTAGTTACAGTAAAGGTTTAAGTACTTAAATTGTACCTAGAAACACAGCTTGAGAAGAGAATTCTCTATATAATACTGTAGTCTTAACACTAACCAGTGCTTATTGACTGTATTGGTTACCTTGGAAAGAGCTGTAATTCTCATAAAAAAGATTCATAGTCTATGAAGAAACTTGATAGAAAAGTGCAAGAGTTTCTCAAAAAATTGTGCCACAATTAACAAGAAAAAAGGATATTTTTCTCCAAGAGCTACTACCCTATAGCTTTACAAAAAAGTGACTTTTAATACAAGCATTATCTACATTGCCAGATAAATTTAACAGCAGTAAGAATTATCTCCCACACTTCATTCCAACAGGATATAAGAATGTAATCTTAAAACACCTATTAAAAGAACAGGTTTTGTTGTCTAAAGTCCACTTCACGATACTAACATAAAACTGCAAATACGTGTTCATATGAAGCACATTATTGAAATATGCAAATGTAATGCAAATACTAAACTACTGATATATGCCTTTCACATATTCTCAAAAACTTGTTCAACAAATTATATAATAACAAAAAAAACCCCAGCATTTAAGTTGCATTTATTTCAATACTTCACTGTCATAAATAATTACAAGAAAAGAAAAATTAAAGAAAAGCCAATGAATCCCTGTCAGCTCAAGCCGGGAGGTCCGCCCAGCAGGAAGGCACGAGCTCTCCATGCTCTGCCCCCAGGAGGACCGTGCAGCTGCGCGGGGCTGCGGCGGGAAGGTGCTGCCAGCCCGGCGCCAGTGCCAGCCCGCAGCACGGCGTGCCCTGCTCTGAGGCCAGCACCAGGCCAGCAGCACTGAGCGCCGGGGCGGCAGGGGAACTGCCCCTGCCTGGGCAGAGGAACTCCTCCCCTTACTGCCAGAGCTCAAGCAGGAGGTGAGCAGGCTGAGGAGTATCAGGGAGTTTGAGAGAGAGATAATACTGGAGTCCGGAGATGCCACTGGAATTGCACGCTGCCTTCCCTGGAACAGGCTCAACAAGCAGACAGGATGCATGACAGGGTGGATTCCCTATCCTCTCTCCACCTGCCCGAACACTTTGACTTAAGGGACAGGGGTAATGGTGGCGAGTTCCTACCTGGTGCAGTGGGTGCATGTCCTGCATGACTACCCTGCTGTCCTGGCATCATAGTTACGACAATAATGAGGGCGATGGGCCATTTAGTTTGAAAGTGTCACCAGTGTTAAGATCGCCTATGCCCTGCATCAAAACTGCTTCCAGAAAGAAAAAGGATGGGTCACTGTGATAGGAGACACCTTCTGAAGGGAACAGAAGGTTCAATATGAAGCCTAGACCCACTTCTTAGGGAGATGTGCTGTGTTCCTGGGGTTTGGTTTTAAGATGTGAAGTGAAATTTTCCTATTCCAGTATCGCCCCTGGATTATTAACTATTATTTTTCATGTAGGAAGTTGCAGGAAGAAGGCTGCCCAGGGAAGCGGTGGAGTGACCATCCCTGGAGGTATTGAAAAGATGTGTAGGTGTGGCATTTAGGAACATGGTTCACTGGTGGGCTCGGAAGTTCTGGGTTAAGAGCTGAATTCAATGAATTTAAATTCAGTATCTTCCAAGAGAAATGATTCTATGAAAATAAGTCAGTAGTAATTAAGTTATCAATCAACAATTTGAAAAGTTGCTATTTTTTCTTCCCAAAATGATGTTATAATTTTCAGAACAGAAGCACAACTACCCTACTTCTTACAAGAAAAAGAAGAAAATACAAAATTATGAACACAATCTCAGTAACCATGTATAAGGGTGCACTTACAAGCAACAGTCAGCTTACATACAAAAACACAAACATCCTCACACCAATGAGTTGCAGAACAGACAGTTCCTTAACCAGATTTTCTTCAGTATGAGCAATGGATGCTCAGCAGTTTAAAAATTAGGTCATTGAGAATCAACTGTTTAAAAATATTATCATAATATTGGTACAGTAAAAATATCAGAAAAAAAAAAAAGAATAATAGTGAACAAACCATATAAACACTGGACAACTGACAGACTCAAGAGTGCAATAGCATTCATGTCATGATATAAGCTATTTTTGGAAATTCCTCTTGCTTTCTGCAATGGGTAATTTGTGTGCTGGGGCTCTTTCATTCATTCATCTAGCTAGAACATGTCTACCTGCAGAAAAGGCCAGCCTTCCAAGTACCCTATCAGGACAGCTACTCATGGGATTAGTGAGAGATAGAAGATGAAAAGGCCACTTTTTTTTTTT
>WEKY01048623.1:154424-178087 GCA_013390045.1 Picathartes gymnocephalus | reverse complement strand
TTTTTTTTTTTTTTCCCATGGCACAGATAAGTGGTGTTTTTACACTCTCCTTTTGTTATTCAAACAATATGAGTAGAAATTAGGTTGCTCCTTTAATACAAAGTCTCATATTTTGGTTCTCTCTTCAACGCAAGGTCATACAGTGTTTTGAAGGGTACCACTCTAACAAGAGCACAAGCAAACAATGTATTTTAAGGAAATGTTTATCTGGGAGCTATGAAAATTGAAGTGCTAGGGTAACTACAACTATATTCTTTCTCTTTCAAATGCTACCACTCCTTTTGATTCACCTGACTCAGCTTTTGCTGCTGGTTTAGATGGATGCAACACGGATTGAACAGTCCTATCACAGAACTTGGTGCTCTCCTGTTTAGAGTCCTTGTGCTGAAGCAGTGATGGGAAATGTATCATACCAAGACTTCACAGGAAAAAATTGATAGAAACAGAGGAAGAAGAACTTTACATAATCCTTCATAAACTTCCTTGGGGATAGGAGAAGTCAGCTCCTCTGACTTCCATCCAAACAGTGAGGACATTTACCATAAAAACTGACAAGAAATAAAACCTTTTCCATTCCTACAAAGTTGTCTCAGGTAACGGCTGACTAAGGTTGTCTAATGCAAGCCAGAGATAAAAAGTTACTATATTAAAAAAAATTGAAATTTGTTACAAGAAAAACATTTTCTAAGAACTCAATACCTAAATGTCACAATATAGTATTACCAAAAAAAAAAAAAAAAAGAACCACCAAAAAAAACCCCCAAAAAACCCAAAAAAAACCCAACAGACATAATATATGAAAATACAGAATCTAAGAGATATATGCATTTAATTATTGTTTCTACAGGTTAAGAAAGCTACTTTGAATTCTTCCAGACCTGACTATATTAATGACATAATGACAGTAATAATGTGCAGTTACATCAAAATACATTTCTGAAAGAGAGGATACCTGAGTGTGATGGTTCTCACAAAATGTTGCTGCATACTTCAAAAACACTGTACTGATTGTCAACAAAAGACCAAAAAACCAACAACAAGACAACAACAAAATAAAGTAAGACTATTTTGGGACCTTTCGCTGCTAATTCATGAACTGGAGAAAATGTATCTGGCTTTTTTACTGAAAAAAAAACCCAAATCAGAAAATATTAAAGGTTAGAGAAAAAATTAACTAAAAGAAAAAAAAAGGTGGAAAATACCCAACAGATGGTACATTTGAGCTGAAGCTTCTGAACTCAAGGAATAATAAAGCAAGAAGAAAACCAGTACCTTTTGGGGTTTTTTCATAATATCTGTACTTAATTGAACTACTTACATCAAGCTGCATGAAATACCAGGAACAATCTTTTACAGAAGCTATATCTGTTTGCAAAAGTCTAAATTAAAGGAAGTACTATGTTTTTTTTCAGAAGCCATAGAACACAACTTACATAATAATAAATAAATTACTGATAACAGTTGTCTGCAGCTAGAGGAATAAATTCTGCCCATCAAATTTTAAAATATATCAAGTTTTAAAGTCCAACAAAAGCCACTCAAATTTCACAGTACCAAATTGGATTATGTGTCCTGAAATTACTTCACCAAGTGAAATTCACTTGTTCTGTATTTAACATCGGAATATTATAAGCCTGTGTGAAGCAAAGTCCTCAACAGATCTATGTAAAAATAACTAGAGGGGCAATAACACCAAATACTTTATGTGACTCCAACCATTCCTATGCTCTAGTATATTAAGCTGTTAACACTTTATAATGAAAGTGCATAAGGGAGATTATGGTACAAATTGGTGATAATAAACACAATGCTATTACATTGTTTCTCATTTGTTGCAACAGACTTTTTATGTGCAATTATGTAATTGTGATTCCTAAAGAAAATTGAGATCTTCCTTTCTTTGCTGTTGAGAGGTTCAAATTTTACATAATCCAAAAAGCCAATCATCATAAATTTGTCGCTTCTAGTCCATTTTATTCTACAGATATGATGTGATGAAAAGTTGATACAAATTCAGATTTCAAAAGTGGATTACTTTGAAGATACATCAAAAACAGCTACTAGATGACACACCATAAATTTGTTATTGTTGATATATTTTTAGGTACTTCATCACTAAAAGATAGATTCATACATTTGGTAAGAAAACATGAAACCAGTCTGGCAGCTAGAAACCATCAGAAATCTCAGAAACATCAGTGTGAGATCACTTAGCTTTGAAATACTTACAAAAATAACGAAAAAAACCCAATGTATGAGATATTTTCCCTGATTTAACTTTTCCTTTTAAAAAATGCTGACTAAACAAAGCTTTTGTTAAGATGGATAGCAGTTATTTCCTGAAAAGATGCACTGTTACTTGTAAAAAATTGAAAATTGCTATTCGAGTCCAACTTTTAATGGAATAAAATCAGCTATTATTTTTGTTTGCTCTGAAATTCTGATTATAACTGAAACAGGCACAAGTAACCTCTTCTGCAGTGAACTCTTTGCTCTATTTCCTTCATAAACTTTCGGTATTAGAATTAATAGCCCCAGAAAACTGGAGAAGCAGAAAAAATGAAGCCCGCATGTGATCATATAATTTTGCTTGCTAATATGGCAGCATTTACTAAAGGGTATTAAAAAGAAAATATGGACACTTTTATTGTTTTCCTTGAGGCAGAAAATACTGCAGTGAAGAGGTTCATTACTAAATATTTTACCACTGTCCAGCTGCCTTACAGTCAATTATGTTTAGTTAATGTGCATCTTAATGAAGACCTTGACATACAGTTATAATCACAAACTGTCCACTCCAATGTCAGTCTTCAGTTCATGATTGGTACTTTGTTGGAATAATATAACAAACACTTATAATTACGTTTCAGTTCATTAAATTAAAATAGAGTTTAATAAAAGCAACTTGCAACATGCTATATATTTTAGTAAAGACATAATCCTATTCTAGAGATGAAGATTCAAGAAGTAATAAAAATATGAAAAATGCACAGACTAAAACTATTAATATTGTACCTGGTCAGTACTGAGGATCACTTTCATTTAGTTATCAAAGTTATTATGCAAATATTCCCCATAGTAAATCAACATACTACATCAATGCTGTTTTTTGGAAGAGAAGATATATGGAAAAAAAATACCCCCAAAACACAAAGGTACTTCTGCAGCAGATTTCCCTTTGATGCAAACATGGAGGTTGCTATGCCTGAAAAACAGATAATCAGAGATCTATGAAGATGATTCAAGAAATGAGAATACTGTTAAATGACTGAAAATAAGATATGTGACAAAACATGCAGTACTGTTTCAAATGAAGATTTTCTCTGAATATATTCTCTAAATTGCCACTTGTGATACCGTGAGAACATCTGAGTTGCAGGCTGTGAGCAGAGTATTAACTAATATCAACACATCCCGATTTCAGTCACCAGGGATGAGGGGGACATTGCCCCAGGCCACAGGAAGGGAAACACTTCTCAGGAAGTATCGTTGACTACATCAGCTGAATACAGATTGTGCTCCGTGCACTTCTTGCCCATTTTTAGATGAAGGTCATTCCATTAACTCACACTGGCAGAAAATAAAGAATGTCTTTTTCAAGGCATTAGGAATAATAGGTAATCTTTGGTGACAAAAATGGGATGAAAGGCTGGTCTTCAGTTTTACTGCTTTATGAAGGTACAACTGAGACTTCAGTAGATTGCTACTTCATAGTGTTACTGAGAGGAGAAAAAAATCCCAACCTGTAGTATAAGGAAATCATATTTCAAAATATCCTCCCAATGGAAGATATGTCTAGTTACTGCACTAGGAATTGGAATATTGTTGCTCTGAGAAGAATATGTGAAGTTTACATGAGTATTTTTACAGCAGAAAATTGCTATTTATCACATGCATTATGCAGTTCCCTAATTTTATCTATTACCATGGACCTCTTGTGTTAAATCTTTCCTAGTTTCCTCATAAGGATGTTCTAATGCAATAGACTGTAATTTTTACAGAAGTGAAGAGAATAATACTTCAAGATAGCAGTTCCAATATTCATAAGAAGATATTATCAAAGTGACAGACTTAAAAGACAACCTATCTAATTTTAACTATTAAATATCTGGGTGCAGGGCAGGGGAAAGAAATTAAGAAACTATTAATTCTCTTGAACTCCTAATTAAAATAACAATGAAATTTTTCCCATCTCATCCTCACCTGAGCCTAAGTGATGAAATGCAATAGGATCTTGCTTACACTCTTGGCATCCTGGATATATGCATGACAATTGTATTACCACTGTAGACTTCCAGTCAGTGAAGACTGAGTAGGCAAAACACAAAAATGCTGAAAAATTCAGGTAGTTGGAGAATTTAGAAAAGCTAGGTCTTGCATATTTAGCACCTTTCCTTCTCTGACGAAAAAAAGTGAAGCAAAATGTGATCATAGACTTGAAAACCCATTTTCCATTTGAGTGTGGCTCTTGTTCTGAAAGAGGTAAAGTTTAATCATTTGAAATCCAAGGAAAGCCACAACAGGAAAAATTATTATTTTTTAAATCAACACAAAAGATTGCAAATGTGTGCTCTGATAGCATTTTCTGATTGTATTTGTTGTGGTATTCATTGAAAAGAAAGGTTGGTTTACATGTGTATCCAAAAAATATCATTCTTCCTTCAGACATATCTCTTGAATGCCTGTAAGTGCTGCAAAGGTCTTAAATCAACAGGAAATAGATTTTTTCTTTAACCTTTGTATTAACTCTATGTTAATTTTCTCCTTCTCTTCCTTCTATAAAAAGAAATGGATAAATTTCCTTTGCCTAATGACAGAAACAATAAAACAGGTTTGTTTCACCTTCCAATACGAAGTCTTGTCATGGTACATGAAATTGAAGAAAGGACACTTCTCCCTTCTGCTGATACTTCGGTTTATACTGTGTTTCCAAAATTTGGCCTATTTGGGCGAGCAGCAGATGCCACTTCCCCTATAACTACATGGGGAATAGTTATTTTTGTTTTCTCACAAGTTCAGAATGCAGTCAGTGCTGTAGAATGACAGAAGTCTCAAACACATGCAAAGATTTAAATAATTGAACATTTTGTAAACATCATTCTTCTATTGTTCTGCAAGAAGGATTAGTAAAAATGCGCTAGTCCTGTCATCCAGAAACTAAAATTGTTCACAAAAAGTTTCCCTGGCATAAGCAGAATACTGAGAAAAAAACACTGATAGTGGTTAGGCCCTGTCTGCAAAATAAAGCTATTTTCACAGTGAAATATCTCAATGTGAAGCTTTCCTAGGGATCAGCACAAAAAAAAAAAAAAGAAATCTATGAAATATGTGAATAGTTGCATCGACCTCAACTAAAAGGAAATAAACAATTATGCCTGCTCTGCTCAACTACATAATTTTCAAATTGAGATAGGAAATTCATGAAGGAAACACTGATTTTAGTGGGAAGCTACAGCCTAAAGAATTGTAAGTATTTACCAAGAATCCCCAGGAGTGACTATTAAGTGCTTGAAACAATTTTTTTTTTTTAAATCCAATTTCAGTTTGTAATAGACATCACACATTTTGCTCCTCTTTGTAGCACACAAACCTGCAGGCACACACATGCAGACACAAGCACACTCTTTCACTGGGAAAGAAAATAAAAAATATTTTTAAACAATTCAATAATTAACTATAGGTTGACCCGGAAAACCTTGAGAAGAGAAGAAAGATCAACTAGTATTTTCAATGATAAAGCGAAACATTTTAAAAGGTTGCAAGCTTGTGAAAACAGTAAGGGCACATTCCTTATAAGGTACTACATAAAACCAATGAGGTAACAAAAATCACACAGTGACATAAAATATTGGCCCCTGTAATTGCCTTCATGTACTGCACATACAGGCTGTGTGCTTGAAGCCTGCAGCAGAACTGACTTAAGGAACATTCTGCAGAACAGGGCTCAGCAGGGCTAGGAAGTCATTCAGTGAATCTACTGAATAATCAAAGCTGTGATTACACAAGTTGTTCGTCCTGCAGTGAACAGTGATGTAGCATTTTTGGTCCACAATTATGCAAAACACTGAAACCCATGGAAAACATGTCAATAAACAGCTAAATTGAGAAATAGTTTGCTTTCCAACCATGCAATGCACACAAAAGACCTGAGGAGAGCCGACCTTTCTCAGTGTTCTCCTGGTCTTCCCCACAGTACCAGGCAGTGAACAATTACCTCCTTGGCTTTGCTGGCCAAATACATTTAGAATTGTATCATCACTATTGTACAGGGGCTGACCTATGTAAAATTCAGTGAATGACCCTAGTCTTTCCCATCCTGAAGACTTACCAGTAGACAAATAGTGTAAACCAATTGGGCTACGAAAACTTAAACTTATAGTAGGAAAGAAAGTATAAATTTTACAAATATTTGATTGGCATATTTTAAAATTGAATCTAGAATCATATAAAAAGGTCTCATGTAGCAACTTTCCTGCTGAGCTATATTTCTAGATTACCTCTCAAAGAAGACTCTAATGTACAATGCAACTCCATAGCATCACTTTATCTACATTGAACTATACCTCAAGTTCTAAAATAGTGGAATTACTAAGATATGAATTGTCTCTTGATTTGAACAGAGAAGTTCCAGTAAAAAATTCTATTTTTTTTACTATTTAATGTGCATATTACAAAAATATGTCAGGCATCTTCTGCATTGCTATAAGGTAACCAATTGTGTTTCTAGAAAGGGGCACCCAGGACACCATATGTAAAAATCTGTCATGAAGAAGGTAATTCTAGGCTTCTCAGATTACTTAAGAAGGGAGCTTATTCAAAATCAAATGCAATGTGGTTTTCAACTGTTTCAGTTTAGAAAGCAAGAGACAAAAAAACCCTCCGTCATCGAAGTCAATAAACAACCAAAATAAAATTATTTTTGATGACACTTGATCTAAACAGCATTCTTTCAGAAAGCCTGCCATGAAAAATGTCTATTTTGTTTGTAAGTCTAAGATAATAAAATGTCTTTTTATTTTCTTTTCTGTTCAAACAAAACAAGCAGTTAGGGAACACAAGTATTTAGGACTACCCTAATTCTGTCAACCAAATGCTTGTAAAGTTTTCAAGTGATTTTAATTCCAAGTTGTTGTTTTCTGAGTCCAAAAACATTACTTTTTCTGGAAAACTACTGCCACTGGGAGCATGAACCTGTCCTCAAAATAAGATTCTGACAGGGCACTACTAATTTGCTAACTATTGAATATTGTAGGCATTCTGCAAGCTTTAGTGAGTGCAATAAATATAGAAGAACAAACAGGCAATTAACCTCATTCTCTTTGCAAACAATGTCCAGAGAACACTCTTTGTGCTATCATTTACTATATAAAAACAAGTTAGTGCTGGTGAGTTTTCAAGATACAAACAGGTATCAGCAGCAGCATTACTTTGAAATATCACACACAGCTCTACAAGCTGGAGAATGGGCCCATGCGAATCTCATGAAGTTCAACAAGGCCAAGAACAAGGTACGGCACCTGGGTCAGGGCAGCCTCTGGTATCAATACAGGCTGGAGGAAGGGGGAATTGAGAGTAGCTCTGCTGAAAAGCTGGACATGACCTGGCAATGCGCACTTGCAGCCCGGAGAGCCAATCCTACCCTGGACTGCATCAAAAGAAATATGGCCAGAAGGTCGAGGGAGGTGGTTCTGCCCCTCCACTCTGCTCTCACCATAGCTTATCTGGAGTACTGCATCCATTGCCGAAGTCCTCAGTACAAGAAAAACATGGACTGGCTGGAGTCCACAGGAGGGTCACAAAAATGATCAAAGGGCTGCAACACCTATCCTACGAAGACAAGCTGAGAGAATTGGCGTTGTTCAGCCTTTAGAAGAGAAGGCTCTGGGGAGATCTTATTGTGGCTTTTCAACACGTAAAGGAGGCTTATAAGAAAGATGGGCACAAACTTTTTATAGGGCCTGTTGTCAGCAGCACAAGAGTTAATGGTTTCAAACTAAAGGATTGCAGATTCAGACTGTATATTAGGAAGAAATTTTTTTATGATTAGGATAATGAAAAACTGAAACAGGCTCCCCAAAGAGGTGGTACATACCCCATCCCTGGAAACTTTTAAGGTCAGTTTGGATGGGGCTCTGAAAACCTGATGTAGTTGAAGATGTCCCTGCTCATTGCACAGGGACTGGATTAGAATGCCTTTAAAGGTGTCTTCCAACCCAAACTATCCTACAATTCCTTGATAGCAATAGACAAGTTCTAGGCAAATATCTTTTACTTAGGCAGAAATAATTCCGTACAATATTACAGATGAGGGGCTGATTGCCTAGAAAGCAACTTTGTATACAACGATGTAGAGTCCTGCTGGACAAAGAGATGAACATGAATCAGCAGCGCACCCTTGGGGCAAAGAAGGCCAGCAGCCTATATTAGTATGAGTATAACCAACAGAGACAAGGAAATGATCTTTCACCCTATTTACCATTTGTGAGACTCCATCAGGTGTGCTGAGCCCAGTTTTGGGCTCCCCGGTACAACAAAGAAATAGATGTACTGAAATGAATCCACTGGGAGTCACCAAGCTGGTCATGGAGATGGAACACAGGACCACATAGGAGAGCTGAGAGCTGCATCTGTTCATCCTGGCAAAGAGAAGGCTTGGGAGTCTGCAACTACCAAGCTGAAGGATACAGAAAACAAAGTGTGCAGAGCAAGAGTCAATGGACATGGGAGGCTTCAATTATATACAAGGAGGAAAAAATTACCCTGCAAAAGAACAAATTGTGGAACATGACCCAGAGACACTGCAGGATCTCCATGCTTGGAGATACTCAAATTCTGGACGTGGTCCTGAATTATTTGACCTAATGGAGTAGATGACATATGGAGTTTCCTTCCAGCCTACACAATTCTGTGAGTCAAAGATCATTTTTGCTTTTATAGTTCTTAACATTGCCTCTCTGTAGTCAGGCACAAGTTTATTTTCAGTATATTAACTGAATAACAATTTTTATACAGTTTTTCTTAATGAATCCTATCCCAGATGGTAACGTTGGTCCTAAAGAAGACACAAAAACCCTAAGTATGTCTCAGGACAGAGTAATAAAATTGTTTAATTGTATCTTAATATTAAGCCAGAATAGATTATTTTAATGCATAAATTCAGCGTTATAAGAAGTTATCCAAAATATAAAAGTGCTTATAATATCAAAAAACGATAATGGCAATATATAATGAACTTGCAAGGCATATAATGAAGGGAAGTTGCCTAGTGTCCAAATAAATGTTTTATTTGTAGATGTCAAAACCACCTTATGGACTCCCAGATACTATTGCTGTTTCATAGCAAAGTTATGCAATTACATAAACCCATTAACATTTTTTTTCTCTCTTGTTGCTAACTGTGTTTTTAAAAATATTCTTTTTTCCTGTGCAAATTAATGTGAGTGTGTCTGTGTAGTTTAACAGATTGGTTGCAGTAAGCTCAAAAGAACAAAGCCTTTTTTCTTTCATATATCATATAGAAGAAGTGAAAACTTTGTCACAGAAAGCTTACAGCGACTCAGAAGAGAGCTTAAGGAACAATCAGTGGATTTTTTTTTCTTTTATCTGCAATATCTGGCCCTTCTGGTAAATACTTGGAAGAAAAACAAGAAACAAAAGTCCAGAATCTCTAGAAGTCTGTCTAAATTCAATAATCCTGAGTGACCAAGGAAGTGGTTTAGATGATTTTGGCACAACTAACTAGTCATTAAGGAAAGTTTTGATATGTCTTTACACAATGAAAAAAAAAGTTTGATACAAGGATGCATTTAAACTAGGTAGTAGGGCAGGGATTTGGTGCCCAAATGTACATGTCAAAAGGCGCTATCTATATGCTTCAGCATCTTATTTTTCAGTGTAGTGCTCTCTGGGCATGCAGGGTTTTTCCTCTATCATTATTCCATAACCTAGGGACACCTAGAGTTTTCTCCTTTTTTTTCTACCGCTGCTTCAGTCAGAATGTTTCTATCCTTGAATTAATTCCTCCAGAGACTACACCTAAGCTGTCACTGCTAGAATAGGAACTGAAGCCAGACCTCCCACAGCCCGGGTGAAAACCTTCATCAGCAGACACTGACTCATGATGCTTCTCACCGCTCTTTGCTCCTCAAATTGGCAGTTCCTGGCTGTGCAGAGGAACAACCGCCTTCACAGACCTGCACAGGTGCTGGGACTGCCCACCACAGCACACACCACACCCAGGTGCCAGCCTCCATCCCCAGAGCTGCAACTGAACCCCTTCAAGGTGAGAAAGAAGCTCATATGGAAAAGCCATAACCTCCAAGACAGAAAATGTAGGTACCACTCACCATCTCACACTAGCATACATATATATCTTCTTCCAGTTAAGAGCAACAATAAGAATTTATCAGGGTTGCAGAAGTTCTGTTGTGCCTATCAGGTTGCAGATGGCAAATGGAGGAAGGTGCCATCCTGAACATACTGTGATAATATGAAAAAGGAGCTTGATCTCCAGGGAGAACAGGAGTTCCAGACAAACCAGCTGTGTTTATCATTTCCTACGGGCTTCTTGCAGACAGTACCAGGCAGGCTAGGCAGGTAGTTATTGGTTTCCTTTAGACCTCATCCAAGGCACCTATTTTTCCCCAAAAACATACAAAAAGTCAAGAAATTGTAATGTAGGTTTCTTATTTAGCTACCAGAATCTTTTCCTCTACCTTGAAACTGGTATCCACTAACAGTCAACTGTGAATTTTACATTACTTTTTTTTTTTTTAAATTTACCTGGCAACTGTCATGTCCAAAATCTGTAACAAGATATACATGACCTAGCTACAGATTTCACAAGTGTATTATGTCTCCTGAAGTCTACATCATCTGTTCAGTCCTGAACTGCCACAAAATAGGATTGTCACCCAGCTTTCAAAAAGGACATGTGCAAGAGACTTATTTTACTCCAAATGATAATAAAGATACTAGAAAAAAAATAAAGTTCTTTGCCTATGTCAAACAATGAAAATATAGAACTTGTATTACTAAAAGCACAAAACAACCGTGGGACAGTAATTTGTTTTTTAGATACTGCAACTTATTCACTGAGTAGATGTTTCAGTAGGACCCTATAAAATCATAAAAACAGATATCTCATAATAATCCTTAACAACACAGTGCAAATGTAGACAACATCACCACGTAATTCCATAAGATGAGGCTTTTAGAGGGGAGAACTGACTATACAAGCAGGAGTCAGATGACCCAGATTCAACCCAGCTCTTCTACTGGCTCTGGGCTTATCTACCCAGGGAAAACAACCTATAATAGCTTCTCCTACAGACACTCTAATTCCATTAGTCCACAAATTTCTATGTTCAGGTAATTTAGTTCACTTTAGTTTAACTGAAGAAAGCATGGAATACTCACCATGTTTAAATTTCATGTGCCAGCCTATTTTGCAACAGGTTCAGTGTATAGACAAGACTTGATTATAAGGTTCAAAATAAATGGTGCTTTGATTTGTTCAAAGTGTAGATGACAATAATTCATGTAACATAAATCAGAATAATATTTTGAATCTGTAAATATACAAGAACTATGTCTAGATCTTTAACTAATGTCATACATATCTGACACAGACCTGTAACTGGCTTTTTTTTTTTTCCTAAGTTGTTTAATAATTATGTAAAACACTATTTTCTGACTTCTACTCCTCCATAACTCAAAGAACCATTAGCTAGTTCCAGATAGAGAAAAAATTAAAGATATATTTCTGGAAAAAGAAGGGAGAAATTTGGCCTCTCTATGGGAAAATTAAAGAGGTTTCCATTACCTATGCACAACATTTTTTTGTTAAATTGCATGTTAGAATGAAGTCAATAAATACACTGTATTTAGAAATTATTTTAAGTGCACTTTTCTACTTTTATGAAGCATCTTTGAACCGTAATTTAAATTTAGAACACTTCATAAGTGAATATAAAAAGCTTTGTGCTACACCAATACAACGTGGGGAAACCAAAATAGGCAATTATGCCTTATTCTTGATCAAAACATAATTTTAACTTATAAAGGTGCTTGGTTTCCACCTGAATTATATGTCTTAAAGCTACAGGTATTCTTACTACTTATTTATGTTTTTTATGCAACTGACATGCAATAACTACGTTTCCTTGCATCCCTGATGTTTCAATAATTAAAATGTATTTTTGCTTCTTTGTGTATACTAAAGCTAAGACTACTTAGTCTGAAGAGTTTGTTATCAATTAAAACTTCACCACAAAAAGATAAGGTATCATTGTCTCATGGAAAAAAAAAATCAATTACAACTGAATATCACAAACAAAACAGCAGTAGGGGAATTATTAAAGACAAATATTTCTGTTGAAGAGTGTTCCTGCACAGAACTTTTAATCTTTAAATCTTAGAGATTAAGTAAAAGCCATACTGGCTCTGGCTGGGTCACTTGAAATGTCATCATAGTTGCTGGTAGAGGGATGTGTTTTAGATTTGTGATGAACAGTGCTGATAGCCCATGGATAAATTAGTAATTGCTGAGCAGGGCATGCACAGCATCAGGGCCCTTTCTGCTCCTCAGCCTGCCCTGCCAGTGAGGAGGCTGGGCGTGCACAAGGAGGTGGGAGGGGACAGGGCCAGTACAGCTGACCCCAACTGACCCAAGGGATGTTCCGGACCATATGGCATTTGTGTTCAGCAATAAAAGCTGAGGGAAGAAGGAGGAAGGGGAAGACATTTGGAGCTGTGGCGCTCCTGTGTAACACTTAATGTCTGATAGAGCCCTACTTCTTTGTCAGATAGCTCTGAGAAACATGACATGATTAAGCATTGAAATTTAATAGTTACATAATTTTAAAAATTCTTCACATATTGTCTTGTAATAGTGAGATTTTTCTCATCCTTTTTTCTCTTTTTGATAAAAGTTATTTTTTACATTAAACAGTAAGTCAAGGTCTGTCTCAGAATGGTAAATTAGGTTTGCCTTTATATCAGATAAAGCTTCAATTTGGGATACTAGAAGGAAGAAGAATAAGGACACTTTTAAGAAACTGATTCTTTTAAGGACTTCGAACATTTAACAGTTAATACCAACCCAATTTCCATTCTGTCAAAAACACATTTAAAATATGGCCTTGCAAGTGAGTGAACAACTTATTTAGATTTGTTGACTGATTCCAGGAAGCTACCTTCTCCTCTCCCTCAACACTATCTTACAGATATTTTACAAATCAAGTTGTCATAACAGTCTTTCCCTTCTCCACTAAAATCAGACTGATTACTGTTATCATTTACTGAGAAAAAAACCACATCTGGTTTAGCAAAATGTTCACATGTTCAAGTGAAATAAAATTTGTGGCCATCCTCTCTTGCATACAGAGTTTGTTTGTTTGTTTGTTTTTTAATTCTAAATGTATATGCAGATTCAATGTCTGTTTATTGCTAGGGTAAGGCTAATAGCATTGGTAAGGCTTTTCCTAACCATAGTCTTAGGTCTTCCTTCAGAAGAGGAGGAGTAGGATATGCAGGAGGAAGGAGGAGCTGCAGTTTTGTAGCAGTCTAACTCTCTTGCTTCTAACATTATTTCACTTGTCTTCATGCTACCAGATCTTCTTTTCATTCCCTATTTTACTGGCACTATTGTCGGACGAGGCTATCAAGGCTTTAGATGGTCCCTTCAAACAGTGATGAATGTTCCTGGTATTCCATATGTTTTGTGACATTTGAGACTTCCAAATACTACATTTAATCAGTGCAATATGCTTCAATGGTTCTCATCGTCACACAATCTCTAAGTCAAAATAACAAAACAACCTCCCCCCAAATCCTTTTAAATGTGATACTTTACCACAGTTGCCAGCATAAATTTTCTGTTAGTGACAGCTCAGTTTTTCTTCCAAATCCACACATGTACCATTTTAAAATTTTCATTATATTTATGGAACACATAGAACTATGCAGAGAGTTATAGTATGTGAACACTCATAGCCAGATTTAAAATATGCCAATGTATTTCATTGAAACATGTGGAACACCACTAAGAAACGTCTTTTCTTTTTTTCTTTTTTTCGTTATCTAAAGACAGTATAATTGGAGTCAATTAATAAAATGCCATTGAATTAGTTGATTAGAAGAAATATTTGAGTCTTATGGACTTAGTATATCTTACTATTCATGTCAAAAGACTACCTGTTTAACTCACTCCATTAGAAATTCAATAAATTTCAACTCCAAATATAAAATAATTAGTCTGTTTTTTCCAAATCACTCACTGGAACTTGAGGATGTGGTGAACATTGTGGTGGTGCTGGGTTGATGGTTAGATTTGATGATCCTAAATGTCTTTTCCAACCTTAACAATTTTATGATTCTATGACTGCTGATTATTCATTACATCTTCAATACTGTAGGATGTCCCACCTTATTTCTATTCTTTATATATAGATATTATATAAAAATATCAGAAAACTGTAGTTCTGCTAACATAAAGCCTTATTGACTTGAATCAGCATGTCAGATAAAAGTTATGCATTGCTCTTCAGAAAATATTTAATGCTGAGGGTTTTTTAATTTCCTATCCAAATGCAGCATTGCACCATGGGAAGTTCTCCATATTCTAAAGACAGATAGTAATTACTTTCTTTGATGCCTTATTCTAGCTGGAAAGGTCCATTAATCTTTTGTATAAGCCTTTTACCAGCAAAGAATGATGGTCCAATATAAGCAAAATTTTCCAAAAAAATCTATATTTTAAAGTCTCAGGCCAGTACGAGGACTATTTCCACCAGTATTGCTGGCAGCTGGTCTGTCTGTCCAGTGTTTCTGTTTTCTGCACAAGGCTGACAAGTACTGATATGGATCAGAGCTCCTAAAGTTTCTGCCTCAGGAAGGACGAAGGGCAGCCAGACCTGCAACAAGACTGTTTGCCTCCTCAGCAAATACGTGTTGAACTAAGACACAGCTGATTGTGTTCCTGAATCGCCTACCTGCATATTTGGCCAGCTGTTCTTATAGGCAACCAGCCCCTGGCCAACAACACGGACACTAACACTGCTTCCTGCAGGCACCAAAACTCCTAGAACGCCTGGGAAGCACCTCTGGCAGACATTCAGACTGGCAAAAAGATATGACTTTCCTGTTTCTACAATAATTTGAGGTGGTAAAAAAAATGAAGGTAAACAGTTAACATGGACATGAAACTACATACAATATTCCAGTAACACTCAATAAAATAATCTAGTAAAGTAAAAGGACAAAAAGACCCCACAATAAAACAACAACAACAAACAAACAAACAACAACAACAAAAAAACCACAACCAAACAACAGCCAGAAAAAACCCACACAAGCAAAAGTCAAAAATCCACAGATAAATTATAAAAACCAGAAATTAAGAGACAGAAGATTATATATCATAATCAAACCATATAAAACTTTGTGCACCTTGTTCCCTCAAGGTAATCCAACCTCAACCTATTCAGGCAGAAACAATTCTACTGGCTTCAGAAAGCACAGAGGAGGCCACATGCTGTCTGTCTCAGAACAAAGTATCTCCTAAATACCCCACTAAAGCCCTTCTAAAAATTCCAGAGTGCCTACTGTAACTCTTCACATACTATTTCGCAAATATCAGGCACCTCAAAGTGAATGTAAGGCCAAGTTTTCAAATTAAAATAGAAGCTCTGGCTGTTTTACTGGCCTTCAACAAGCTGCAAGATTCAAACATCACCTTGCTGACTCTCACAACAGCTGGCAGAAGCTTTCTTTCCAAAACTTCATTATGCTCCTTGAAGCACAGGCTTAAAACTGTCTTGCTAGAATGCCCTCTCTTCCTTTTGCTAATGTAAAACAGTGCTCAACAGAAATACCTACTGTTGTTTCTCAAATCATCTGATGGATTAGTCAACTCCAGAGCAAATTTTTTTCAGCATATATTGAGAATCTGTTTCAGACCTGCCATGCATGTGAAATTCTGGAGGAATTTTCCAATTGTATCAGTTACTCTAATAAGAGATACTTTTCCATCTTTCAGCAAGGTACCCAACAAGAGAGGGTAAGATGACAATGTGCTGTAACACCATCCTGCCTCCTTCAACTCTTCCTGTCTCGCTGCTCAGACCTCAGACTGTCAGCCCTTTGGGGCAGGAGTTCTTTCTTTTTGTCCTGCTTTTGCACAGCACAAAAAGATTTGAGTCCAAGACTGAGCACTAGGAATATGGCATTACAAAATAAATCCTTTTATTCAGGAATAACATTTAATGTCTGAGTTTGAGCTGACATAGGATTTTAGAGAAATATGTATGTATTAATATGCATACATTTCCTACTATGGATTCAAGAATTTTACTGTTCAGAAGAAAGCATACAGTAACTTATTACATTTATTTGATGAGATTTATTAGGATTTATTAGATTATCCTTGTATTATCTATGTAATAAACATTCACATAGCAACAGAGTTTATACTTGGCAGACTTGGGAAGAATAACCATTTGTCTTTAAATATGACTTTTTAAGAACTTTTTCCAGGAAAAAAATATACTATCTGAATGAGTAAAAAAAAAAGAAAAAAAGAATAAAAACTATGATAATTTTTGGATGATACTGTCAAAATTATTCAAGAAAATTGTATTAAGCAGTAAACAAAACTGGGAAACATAAGAATATTAAAAACTAGAAAAGTAAAATTAAATACAGCTGTAAGGCTGATTTACAAGTGGTTTTGTCTTACAAAGTAACTCCAGTATTGCAATGCAAAACCTAGAGGTGCTAGAAAAGAGTGAGTGCAAAATAGTTATATAACAGAATACAGCAATCAAAGAACTAACCACCATAAGGTGACTGAGTTTTGTGTAAAGGTCGGGCAATGTGGCATCCCTGAAAAAGGACCAACACAGTAGCTTCACCGGTAATTCAGTCTGTAACCTTAGGCATATTTTCCTCCTCCTCTTTCGCCTTCCTTTTCTTTCCCTCTTTTTGGCAATTTGAATATCTGCACAGATGTGGACAGACACTGAACTCATTCTGACTGCACTGCACAACAGCTGAATGGGAATCATCTCCAACCAGAATGAGATTTAATGACAGTGTGCTGGGGTGTTCAAGTCAACAATGCATGCTAACATCTCTCTATATTTACTATCTCTGTTTTCCAACTGGACCATAATATTTGGTTTTGTAATGTAAATAAAAATATTTCAGACATCAACAAAATGATAGCCAAAAAAAATAAAGAAGTAAATGGAGTGTAGCCAAAGATACATAGCATGTGACAATGTTACAGTATCAATAGGTATCTTTGGGACAGGCCTAAAACACAGTCCCAATTTGCAGATTAGAAAATTACCCACTGGGGAGTATGTTTTCAGGTTAGTACCGTCTGTGTCTTCATTTATTTTGGATGCTCCATCATCCAGCTATAACAGTCCCTGAGACATTACAGTTCCTGTAGACAGAAACAGGCAGTGTTTATACTACCAAATGCAAAAATATAGTGTGACAGCTAAGGGGAAGTCCAGGCTTCAAAGATTTTAAGTTCAGATAAATATTTTTGTGCCTGGTGGAAGCCAAGCTGCCTGCTGCTGTAGTTATACTTTTATCAGTACTCATACCAGCTGTATGAATACTCAAAATTAGTTTGAGCATAAGATTTGAGAGACCTTAGTATCTCATGTGTATCTTGATCTGGACAAGGGGATCAAGTGCTCCCTCAGTCATTTTACAGATGACACCAAGACGGGCAGGAGCTTTGATCAGCTGGAGGACAAGAAGGCTCTGCAGAGGGATCTGGAAAGGCTGGATCAATACCAAGAACAACTGTGTGAGGTTCAACAAGGCCAAGAGCCAGATCCTGCACTTGGGTCACAACAACCCCATGGAATGCTGCAGGCTTGGAGCAGAGTGGCTGGAAAGCTGCCTGGCAGAAAAGGATCTGGGGGTGCTGGTTGACACCTGTTGGACATGAGCCAGTGTGTGCCCAGGTGGTCAAACAGGCCAATGGCATCCTGGCCTGGGTCAGAACCAGTGTGACCAGGGATGATTGTCTCCCTCTACTTGACATGGGGAAGACACACCTTGAGTGCTGGGTTCAGTTCTGGGCCCCTCAGTGCAAGACATTGAGGGGCTGGAGCATGTCCAGAGAAAGCAACAGAGCTGGTGAACGGTCTGGAGCACAAGTCTTATAAGGAGCAGCTGAGCGAGCTGGGGTTGTTCAGCCTGGACAAAAGGAGGCTCAGGGGAGATCTTATCACTCTTTACAACTACCTGAAAAGAGGTTGTAGCCAGAGGTTGGTGTCTTTTCCCAAGTCAGAAAAAACAGGACAAGAGGAAATAGCCTCAAGTTTGCTGGGAATGAGTGTGTGAAGGTTGGATATTGGGAAAAATTTATTCACTGAAGGAGTTGCCAGGCATTGGAACAAGCTGCATAGGAAAGTGGTTGAGTCAGCATTCCTGGAAATATTTAACAGACATGCTGATGTGAGGCTTAAGGACAGGGTTTAGTGGTGGACTTGGCAGCATTAGGTTCATAGTTAAACTCGATGATCTTAAAGTTTATATCCAAATTAAATGATTCTACAATTTTATGATGCTAAGACGATCACCTTTCCAGTTTTCTCTTTCTGTATCTCTCAAATCAATTTGTTATCTTTGACTAATAACCACTTTCATTCACGTACTTATATTACAGAAAAGTCAAGGAGTTTGTTTCCTTTCATAAGCTGGAGAGCCTCTGGTCTTATTTCTGCAAATATAGGTTTTGAAATGCAGCGCTTATCTAAGAAATCTTGTAGAAATTGCTCCTTTGCTAATTAACACAAGTCAAGACAGATAGGAAAATACTAATAGACTGCATGCAAAGCCTTTGCACTATGACAATTATGCTAATGTTCTATGATGCTTTTTCTTATTTTCTTTTTAATTGTAGAGACACAGAACATAATCCTGTGAATATCCAAAATTGATGGCACTTATTATCAAACTGAACACTAGGCAATTTCCTTTCTGAGTCCTTACTTTTTATCCTGTGAGTATTTTTTGTTGTGTTTTGCTTTGCTTTTTAAACAGCTGTCTCTAAAGACTCATAGGCATGAGCAGCTCTAGAAAAGATCCTCTCTTCCAGTACTTGGCTCTGTAATTCAGAAGATGCAGCCAGCATCCTCTCCCTACAGACATTCGCTAAGTCAAATGGGAAGACTCCTGTGAGTCATGGTACAACCCAGGCTAAGTCAGCCGTTCTTTCTGCACTTCTTTCATAGATTCTCTAATCAGGAGTGTAGCTGCCATATGCACAGCATGTGAATTACACACAGATTTGTATCATGTATACCTACGATGGGCAAAACCACAAACTCACCAGCACTATCTTTGTACAAAATCTGAAAATTTTGCAAAGTCTGTGCATAGTACTATAAATAAACACAATGCCTAAAAATCAATTCTCAGAAATGGAAATTCATGGAAGAGTCGTGATCACAGAACTGCAGAATAAACTTCCACCAAAACTGTTAATTGG
This sequence comes from Picathartes gymnocephalus, assembly GCA_013390045.1. NCBI lineage: Eukaryota > Metazoa > Chordata > Aves > Passeriformes > Picathartidae > Picathartes > Picathartes gymnocephalus. The sequence goes on along the minus strand of WEKY01048623.1, from coordinate 158,568 downwards.
TAAGCAATGCAGTCCTATTTTCACTCTCTGTATTAGCATTTCAGGGCTCTGCTCCCCTCTCTTCATTTGTGTTTTTCAAATCTGTAATTCTTAGGATTTATTTCCATTGCAGAGTTACACCTGGCAGCTGCTCAGCTGCATTGCCAATGTTGTTTGTACTCATCCAACAGCACCTGGGACAAAGATGGTAAAATACCTACTGTCAGCAGGCCATTCTGGGGTATAGACAGACTTCCTCAGATGGTTGATTAACATGTTAGTAGGAATTTTTTCTCTGCAATTCCCTGCCCATGCCCTGACTGACTATCTAATTCCAACAAGATTAACGGGAATATGAACTAGTGGTTACTAGTTCAATAAAATTCAACAGCCTACCATGAGTGCAGAAGTATTGTGGATGTCATACTTAAGCTTTTCTTAAAAATGTGCTTACCATCACATTTAAATTGCATGTGGCTGTGCAGACACGTAACTGTGTCACTTGCCCTTAAACCAATTTTTACAGTTTTCACATTAAAACACTTGGAAATTTTGCTGGGGCAGTACAGGATTGCACCCAGCTTGCTCTGCCAGCAGGTACACTGGCCACAGCAAACTCAGAATGTCTGTGAACATGCCCACCCTTCCAGACCAAAACATAGCTTAATGCAGACTGCCTTTTCTTTGATATTTTAAGCTAAAATGGCACAGAAGTTGCTGGCATAGCTGAAATACAGCACTGCTGTGATTGGTCTGTGGTCTGGACCACCAGTTCTGATGCAAAGAACAGTAACCTCCAAAAGAAGCCTTTTAATACCTGAGAGCTATAACATTTTACAAGGCTGCAGACACATTTACTTTAACTTGTCTGTCAAAGCACATATTATCATGAAGGCTTAAGTGCAAACCCTTCTCTCCTTTAGGTGGTCAGGACATAGACAAGTAGCCTTTTTAAAACCAACCAGTCAGCAAGTGAATCTAGAAGCTTTTTGTTTTGCCAAATCAGACAAAACATTAAAGCAAATTAGTTTAAAATAACAAAAAAGCCTACATGCTTACCTAAGCTTCTTAATCTTATACTTAAATACAGCCTGTGTTATATAAGCTTTCCTTTGAGTTATGGCAATATAAATGTTTCAGTTTGAATTTCTGTAGAAAATATCACAGAAGGTTGTTTGCTCACTTCAAGGTTTCCAAAAAGGCCAATCCTGACCAGATAAAGCGGAGACCACTTTATGTAACGAAGGGTACTAACACTGGGCGGAGACACAAAGTCCTTCTTTTGTCCCGAAGTGTTTTTCCATTACAAAATCCAACAGGCCCCTTTGACTGAAGCAGAGCTGTTGTGGCATTCACAGCTGACAGTGGTAGCTCTTGTCCTTGCAGCAGAGCCTACAGAGCTACCTTTACTCTCTCTCTCCATCCTTCATTTCCAGACATACTGGCAACACAGCTACACACCTACTCTCAGAACTGACAATTATTTTCCAGTGTTCATACAGAAAGCTATTACAGGACCACTCATATTTGTATAGTGTCTTTCTCCTAGTAGCATTATAGTGACCTATACTATTTTGAAAGCAATATCCTTCTCCCATTTTGCCAGAATGTCTTTTCCATTTATTATGACTAGAAGAGCAAATAATCACAACTTTTATGCTCCTCAGACCAAAGGTCCTAATCAATGCATGAAATACCTTCTGCAACAGATTATAGCTACATTTTGAAATCACTACTTATAAATTTACTTTATAGTATATATAACTTTAGGCTAGGATTGGCTTTATTTTTGCTGTATTAAAATATGTGCAAAAGCTAATATTTACTATTGTAAAAAAACATTATTTCAGGAGATGAGAAGGCTTAAACCACTTCTGTTACTAAACTGCTGGAATAGTCACAGTGCATTAGTACTTTCAATAACAACTAAACTTGATTTAAATATTGCGTACCTAAGAACCTGTGGTCTAATTTCCAAAAACTGAAAGAATTACCTCAATGCAAAAGGTTCACTGTACTCAAGAACCAATCAGGAACTCAAACTTCCTCTCATCTGCCTAATTTTAAAACAACCCTCCACCCTAGCATAGTTATCATCAAAATTGCCATCAACATATGCTGCAGTAAACAAATCTTCACCAGAATGAAAAATAGAAAATGTGCCCTTTCACAACAGGCATAAATACCTCACATAACACAGCCATCAAATGCATGGATCCTGTGCATGTGTATGTGGAAGGCACAAATACTGGTATAAAATTATGTAGGGCAAAGAGAAGAGACCCTCCTATACCAGCAGAATTCATATATGAAACAGTAAAAGACAAGACATGGAAGAACAGTTTTCACAAAACATTTCTTATATTTCTGATCGTTCAACCTCTTTCTCAACGGAGACATACAAAATACTTTGAAAAGACAAGCTTTGGGACTAAAACTTATAGCTTTGCCAGATACTAAAAATCACGGATCTAACAACGACACATTATTATAACACTCACATCCTCTCCCTAGATAACTTCCCCATGTTCCACAAGTAATAATTATCTGTCTCTTTCCGTCCCACAGAGCTAACAAGTTGAATACCTCTAGCTTTGCTAGCAGCTTCTACTCTCCCACAGGTAAAAAAAAAAAAAAAACAAAACCTTTCCATTGTTTCTCAAACTGCATATTAAATTTTTAACATGCAGTGTTTTATTTCAGTTTTGAAGTGATGGTTTTGTATCCAGGAACTGGTTTATTTCTCCAACACCTCTTGCTTATAAAACTCAAATGCACACACACACATCTATCCAACCATATATAATGAAGACATATATTTACATGTTGTAATGTATTTGTGTACATGCATATTTATGTATTTTTAATATAGATATGTGTAAAATTTCTTAGTACATCTTCATAAAAACCTTGTCTTATAAAATCATTAAAGTATCTTCAAAGCTTACATTATCACATCTCAGAAACATATACTGGCTTAAATAGGCAAGAAAAGATAAAAATTATTAAAAATTAGAACTGTAGATAACAATGGCCTAATCTCATTTTATTAGGCTTGTGTGGCCAGGTTTTGGTAGTAGGGGGGCCACAGTAGTGGCTTCTGTGAGAAGCTGCTGGAAGCTTCCTCCATGTTCAGCAGAGCCAATGCCAGCCAGCTCCAGGATGGACCCACTGCTGTCCAAGGCTGGTCCAGCCAGGAATGATGGTAATGCCTATGTGATAACACATTTAAGAAGGTAAAAATAAAGTTATTGCACTGTTGTAATTGTGGCCAGAGAAGAGCAGGGTGAGAGTATGTGAGATGAACACCAATGCAGACAGCAAGATCAGTAGAGAAGGAGGGAGATGAAGTAATCCAGGCTCTGGAGCTGGGATTCCTCTGCAGACCATGATGAAGCAGCTGTGCCCCTGAAGCCCATGGAGGTCCCTGGGGATGCAGAGATCCACCTGCAGCCCTTGGAGAAGACCCATGCAAGAGCAAGTGGATGCTCCACAGGAGGATGTGACTCCATGGGAAGCCAGCACTGGAGCAGGCTCCTGTCAGGGACCTACAGAGGGGTGGAGAGAGGAGCCCACACTAGAGCAGGTTTTCTGGTAGGATTTGTGAGCTTGTGGGTGATCCATGCTGGAGCAACCTGTCCTTGAAGGACTGCACCCATGAAAATGTACCCACTCTGGAGCAGTTCATGAAGAACCACAGCCTGTGGGAATGACTCACACTGGAGAATTTTGTGGAGAACTGTCTCCCATGGGACGGATTCATGCTGGAGCAGGGGAAGAACTCCTCTCTTGAACAGCAACAGAAACAACTTGTGATAAACTGAACATAACCCCACTCCCCATCTCCCTGTGGTGCTGAGGAGGAAAGTATAGCCCAAGAAGGAGGGAGGCGTCGTGGAGGAAGGTGTTTTCAAGATTTTTTTACTTCTTATTATCTTGCTCTGATTTTCACTGGCAACAAATTCAGTTAATTTCCCCAAGCTGAGTCTGTTTTGTCTGTGACATTAACTGATGAGTGACAACTTTCCTTGTCTTTATATCAACCCATGAGCCTTTTGTTACATTTTCTCTCCTCTGTCCAGTTGTGGAGGAGAGTGATGGAGTGTCTTTGCTGCTTACCTGGCCTCCAGACAGGGTCAAACACAGCTCACTTATGCATCTCCCT
>WEKY01048623.1:93386-153280 GCA_013390045.1 Picathartes gymnocephalus | reverse complement strand
TCCAGCCAGGAATGATGGTAATGCCTATGTGATAACACATTTAAGAAGGTAAAAATAAAGTTATTGCACTGTTGTAATTGTGGCCAGAGAAGAGCAGGGTGAGAGTATGTGAGATGAACACCAATGCAGACAGCAAGATCAGTAGAGAAGGAGGGAGATGAAGTAATCCAGGCTCTGGAGCTGGGATTCCTCTGCAGACCATGATGAAGCAGCTGTGCCCCTGAAGCCCATGGAGGTCCCTGGGGATGCAGAGATCCACCTGCAGCCCTTGGAGAAGACCCATGCAAGAGCAAGTGGATGCTCCACAGGAGGATGTGACTCCATGGGAAGCCAGCACTGGAGCAGGCTCCTGTCAGGGACCTACAGAGGGGTGGAGAGAGGAGCCCACACTAGAGCAGGTTTTCTGGTAGGATTTGTGAGCTTGTGGGTGATCCATGCTGGAGCAACCTGTCCTTGAAGGACTGCACCCATGAAAATGTACCCACTCTGGAGCAGTTCATGAAGAACCACAGCCTGTGGGAATGACTCACACTGGAGAATTTTGTGGAGAACTGTCTCCCATGGGACGGATTCATGCTGGAGCAGGGGAAGAACTCCTCTCTTGAACAGCAACAGAAACAACTTGTGATAAACTGAACATAACCCCACTCCCCATCTCCCTGTGGTGCTGAGGAGGAAAGTATAGCCCAAGAAGGAGGGAGGCGTCGTGGAGGAAGGTGTTTTCAAGATTTTTTTACTTCTTATTATCTTGCTCTGATTTTCACTGGCAACAAATTCAGTTAATTTCCCCAAGCTGAGTCTGTTTTGTCTGTGACATTAACTGATGAGTGACAACTTTCCTTGTCTTTATATCAACCCATGAGCCTTTTGTTACATTTTCTCTCCTCTGTCCAGTTGTGGAGGAGAGTGATGGAGTGTCTTTGCTGCTTACCTGGCCTCCAGACAGGGTCAAACACAGCTCACTTATGCATCTCCCTTACTCTGGGGGAGGGTACCACACGCTTTGAATATTCTTAATACAGATTTGTCTTACCTATTTTAAGCCTCCAGAGACAGAGATGCCCTAGAGTTTTTCCAAGTATTTAGCTGTCATATAAAGAGTTTTCTTGTCCCAGATTCCCAGAGTTATGGAGCATGCTGATTATTTTTGTTCAATTTGTTATCATTTGGGAAACAGAACTATCATTACTCATGCTAATCTTTCCTATGTTAGAAGACAAACATTTTTTGCAGTAATATTGACATATATACCTCTCAACCTTTCTACTGAGTACTAAGAAAGGTTCTTTTGTCCTTCTAATATCTGGTGCTGATTATTGTTTGTCTCCTCTGGAGGCCATCCAATTAATCTGTTTCTTTCTTTAAGCCTTATGCCAAAGACCAGGGAAAATGCTTTTGTGAAGCCCCACTCACTAAAAAAAGCTCAGTAGCAATTCCCATGTGTTGCAAATGACATTCCTGTCTGCATGTCCCAGGGCTATTTGCTCTTTTTTATGCAGAAGAATCACATCATTAATTAATTTCAATTTGTGGTTATTCTAACACCCAGATATCTTTATACACTACTGATGCCTACATATTGATTTTCTATTTTTTACACAAACATTTGATTCCTCATTTCTAAGTTTTAATAGCTAGCATTTATCTTTATTGATCTTCATCTTACTGACTGAAAAACATTCCTCCAATTTATCACTCATTTTGATCTGAGACTAAGTACTTAGTACTCTTAGCATCTCCATGCTATCCACAAAACAATAAAATTGCTTTCTATTGCAAATACAGGATCTTTTTACCATTCTCTAGTTGTATCTTATTATACTTGTGAATCAAATGGAACATACAGTTCTCTAGGTTTAATGAATTTTGTGATCACTGTTTAGTTCATGGAACATACCATTTCTAAATAAGGTGTATATATTCAATCTCTTACCAAAAGTGTTCACACAGTACTGGAAAGAGGACTGATATTAAAAAATTTAAAGCAAAAGATAATTCAGTATAAAAAGAAAAAAAAATTGTAAAGAAGAAGAAAAAAAAACTGACTCAGAAAGCACAGGTTATGGCAAAGAAAAGAAACTGCTATGACTTTCCACAACATGAAAACCTACTGCAAATCAAAAACTGACAAATAATCCCTGATGAAGACAAAAGTCCATAGGAAAAAAAATACCAAGAGGAAACAAACAGCACCTGTATACAGGAAATTCTACAAATCTTTCACCAAATCCACAATTAGAGGTCAATACAACCTCCAAAGCAGATTCTGGGAAAACTTTGTACTACCTTCAGATTTTAAAGTAAATACTTAAAAATACATAGACATGAACACAGTGCATAATTTCTGAAAAAATATCTATTGAGCTGGATAAGGCTTTTCATATTAAAGAAAAACATATTTTAAAGAGAAAAAAGTGTAAATGATAATTTTGCTCAGCCTTGAGCTTCTTTCATAATGGTACAGCTTCAGGCAGAGGAGGGATAGAGGAGTGATAGGGACAGAAGGAGATAATTTATGAAAGACAACTGTCAGACACATCATCTCCAAGTAAAGGAATGTTGATCCAGCAAGGTCAGCAGGAAAAAGTGAGGTGTAACAACTGGAGAAAGAAATTTAACTGAATAAAAGGGTATGTTAAAAGATTTCCAAACTGCACAGAGTAAGAATGAAGAACATATATGTAGAACAAATAAAAAAAGAATACATATAAATACCCCAAAATGCTGTCTTGCCAGTGAGTGCAGTATACTGCAATAAACATTCCTACACTCTAAATCTTATGCAACACTTACAGTAAATGGTAGTATTTTTGGTTCAAATCTCCCAAAACTCCATTCAAGTATGATTCATTTATTTTTACTAAATCTGTGCAAGGTAACTATAGTTTGTACCACTTTACAAATGGTTTGACAGACAGTGTGCCTTGTCTGGTCTCACAAAATAACTACGACAGGATGAAACCACTTCAAATCCCAGCTCTTCTCATCATCTATAATATCATCCTTCCTCTACACTTTTCCAAGTATTTTCTGAAGACTGGCACTAATATCAAGACCTACAGCAGAATATTCTGTTTTCATGATGTGTCCTCAATTGTACCACTAGGTATATAAACAGAGCCATACAATCCACTTCTTTTGGAATAAAAACTGAAAAGTGCATTTATAGGTGGGTAACTGAAGCTTGGCAGTATCAAAAATAGATGCAAATATATTCTGCCAGTTTTACTATGCATAAGCCAAATGGAAACCAAACACCCCAGCTCATATTCATGGCAAAACATAAGTCAAGTCAATCAACAGTAGAAGTAATTGCTTAAGAACAGTTCACAAACACTGATCTTTGGCAGCCACCTTCAAACCCTTCCTCTCACAGCAAACCTATTTACTTTCTAAATCAAAGAGGAGGATTCAAAGGTTTCCATGTTATGCATTTCAAAATGACTAGAAATGATGCATTCTGTAACCACTGAGTGAAACAGTTCTGGAACTGACAAATCAAGCATTTCACAAGTTAAGAAGTAAAAAATTTGTTCCAACATGGGGAGCCAAAAAGCAGTTAATACATAGAAATATATGAATACAGGAGAAAATATCAGTATGAATAAGCAGTAAGCAAATTAACTAACAGTTTTCTAGGAAACTCAGGTCTTGCATTTGATGGATCATTGATTCTTAATATTTCTCCATAACTCAGCACCTTCTAATAAATGAGCAGCAAAGCCTCATCTATTACTATTAGAATTGGATAGTGGCACAATAGGCTGACACATGTTTCCACCTACACAAGCACATGAATTTTCCCACCACGCACTGAGCAGGGTACAGTGATCAGCTGTGGCTTGGAAAGGAGCTGATACTGCAGTGCAGCGCAGCAACTGAAAGCTGCTGCTGTCATGTTTTGAAGCTGTTACTTCTGAGGGTAAGGATGGATTGAGATATGCTACAGCTTTCTCAAACCCAGTCTTGGATTCTGATAAATTTTCCTACCTACCTCTCTAGGATGGAAAAATAAATAAATAACAATAAAAAAAAAAAAGTGTGCAGATTCTAAGAGGCAGAATATAATTTCTCTCTGTTTGCTGAGAGAATAACAGAGTACTTCCAGAAGAATGTTTCTTCATATTAATTTACCTTTCAAAACTGAGACTCAGGAAAGCACTGCTACTGCTCAGTGCAGAACTAAAGCTAACTAACAAATGATTTCCAATTTTGAGAATCTCTCAGATTTCAGTATTATTCCCATTTTGAAACAAAACTTCAAACCAAGGCTTCCTCCTTAAAAGCAAACTGTAGGAGGTACATAAGCATTGGAAAACTGAGAAAAACACCATGGTTCAAATAAGATAAGCACCCTGACTTGAAAATCAACTTTAAGTCATCAGTTAGTATATAAAGGACAGAGATTTTACATATCAGTTTCTTCTTTGCACAAAGCTACAATCAGTTATATGTTTTAGGACAGTAAATTCTGTTCTACTTGTCTCTTGAGATTCAGTAATGCAAGTCACACCAAGAATCTTAAGGGTTAATGAGAATAATTCTTCCTGATCCATGACAACTATTTCAGTATACTATACTTAAGGAAAATAAAAATACTATTTCAAGAACTCCTTAAAAAGTCATACATTGTCTCTTACTCCCTAAAAGACTGACCCCAACTCATGACGTTTTTCTTTACAGAGGATAAAATTATTCTAAGAGAAGGGTTAATCTATCTCACAACATTTTATCTCTGCTCATCTTGTCTACCACTATGTATGTACCATAACTTAAGGTTGAAAAATCAAATTTTAATGCAATCTAATATGCATATATGTGGCTTCTCCGTAAGAGACTTCACTGACCCACTCTTCACCATTAATTTCAGAGAAATGCCACTCATCTCCTATTGCTGACCTGACTCTTTGCCATCCTGTATTAGGGCTTTAATTAGAGCTACCATATGATTAAGCAATAAAGAAAAACCTGTGGATCTTACATAAAGAGGGAAGCTCATGTGGCATGAAGAGACAGGCAGGATGTGCTCTGCTGCATCTGAAGCTACAGCTTCTATCTAGTGCTCTTTCCAGTTCCACACATCTGGAAACAGCATGAGAACTTCTTGTCAGTGCTATTGCAAACTCCCTACATGCACACACAGGCATCAAATCCTGATTCAGTAACAACAGTTTGCACCTCAGCCATTCCCAAGTACTCATTCCCTTCATTGCTTCAGCAGCACTGAATTGCTATCCACCCTCTTTCATCCTGTACCTGGATCACTGACCTCAGCTCCTCCCTTCTTCATACCTAAAGCCTGTCAGCCACCCAGGCATTACTGCTCTCACTTGCCATGCACCTTTCAAAAGGATTTCAGTAGTCCTTGCAGGTCCCATCTTCTATTTCACGTTTCTTTAGCTGCAAAGAGTGCTTACAGACAGCTTGTACCCTCAGCTTCAGCAGAAAATAAGCTGCTGCCATAAATTAAAGCTACTCAGCTAATTCCACTGTAAAGAGTTCATATTTAGAGGGAATGGTAAGACAGACCATGACACCTGGAACAAATATTCCAAGATTCTTGGAAATATAAACCTGACTCTCTGAAGCATTGGGACGGATGTTTTACTTGAAGATGTAGATTCATCCTCACTGAAATGGATATGGCTGACTCTATACAAAACCACTCTTAAAATAAATAGTAGCCCACTAACAACTTTTGTCATACCTAGTAAAGGCCCACAAACTGTGCCCTGAGTTGAAAGCTGCCAGAAGGCAGGAGCCTGGGCCTGGAAACACATGAAAATAAACCCCAGCAGGCCCCAGAAGTGAAGAGGAGGGGATTCCCATTGAGAACATCACAGCCTGCCCAGCAAAAACCACAGGACAGTGATTGTACAGCTGTACTTACTGTGGGCTAGGAGAAGCCATAAACCATCAACCTGGAAACCCAAAAGGAGCCTGGAAGGGTGAGCACAGGACCAGAGAAAAGACATTAGGGTGGCTTTTAACTAGAACTATCTTTATAAAGACTTTAAGGCTGTTACTAATGAGCGTTTTTTTCGTCCTCACCTCTTCAAGCTCATTAGAAGACTAAAATAAAACAAAAAGGATTCTAGCTCCTTCAAGGGCTTGACACTCATCAATTTTAACTTTGGAATTCCTGCAACACTGAAAGGCTGGTATCACAAATATCAATTGCTTGATACTCCATATATTCATATATTTTTGTCATATAAGTATGGCAGGAATGAAAGGACTTTAAATCGTGTAGCATTCCACACCTTCTCACATAGCCACAAATGACCATGAGAGGTGACAGGCAATGGATAATTGGGTCCATGGTAACTACCAAGTCCAAATGAGGACATTTACTTGTTTTAAGCCAGCAGGCAGGCTGAATCTAGACTTTATCTGTATATATGCCTCCTCTGTATACACATATATAAATACACATATGTAAAGCACATGAGTCAGCCTGGAAGTGCCAGGAAAAATGCTACTGAGTTTGTTGACTCTGGTTGCAGAACTTCAGAATACTGCAAGGATATGAGACATCTGATGGACTTGAATTCATCCTTCAGCAAGATGCAGGTGGAAGTAACTTCTTGTGTATAAATCCCTACTAGGAAAATAATGAGAAACTAAGACAGTACTTGTGCTTTTGTATTGCCATACCTCACACTGAAAACTCCCCTGAAAATGAGGTGTCTCCTGTACCATACAAACTCCAGGGAAGGAAGAATCAATTTCACCTTCTACAGGGCAAATGATTTCCATGTTCACTTAATGTTTTTGTTTTGTTTTGTTTTGTTGGGGTTTTTTTTGTCTTCCTTGAAGTACTGAATATATTCTTTTGATTGCAAAGCTCTGCCTCCAGCATTGATTCAGAATTCATAGAAAATCAGTTATGAAGGCAGACAGGGTAAAGCGTTCCTTTACATAAATCTTAAAAATAAAGCAGCTTCATACAACCACTTAATGAACACCCAGAAACTACCAAAGTTCAGAGTCTTTCACAGATGGAATTCTGACTTGAACTCTTCATTGGTATTAAAATGAACATTAACCAACAGAAATTAATTCCCCATAGTGAGTGGGGCTTTTCTGGCAGTCACAGACTATTGTTGAAGGTCACACTCACTGCCAGGGACAGCAGCTGTACTGTGCCAGTGCTGTGCTCAATTTCATCATTTTTACTTCATTGTGCTGCTTGTTTTCACACTTCTAAAGGTGTCTTTCTATGCCAGTTACTTTCACAATAAAAGCCTGACTGTGATCAAAATGTTGAGGCAATTTTTTCATGAATTGCTCACAGTGGGCATAGCTGGACACCTGATGCATTTTAGAGGTTGCTAAAGAACCAAGAGAATACATTTTGGGACTTAGCTTCCTATTCAACTTCCTCTGTGTGATAGTAGAAGATGAGTGCAGGAAATGTGGGCAAAAAAAAAAAAATTCAGGAAAAGAGACCTCTTTGCCAACAAATTCTGATTTTGGACAGAAAGATAAATACTCTTATCCCAAAGAAAGTCACAAATTTCAAAAGTTTAAAGTAAAAAAGGTCAAAATCTCCTTGACCTTTTTGCTTAAAATATTTCATCTGAAGGTTTTTATATACCGAGAGAAAGCAAGTATAATTTTAAAAATTGCTGCTATTAACACCACAGAACTCAATACATTTTCCATCATACAAAGACGAATATCCTCATGTGGATTAGAAATGTTAAGGAAAAATAGCAGGTTGAGGTTCACAGTGATATACAGAAGAGAAAACATTACCCAGCAGGCCATTATATGAAAGCATAGTCCACAAATACCTGGGGAATATTTACTAATAAAGCAAATACATATTTTTATTCCACATTCACAAGGAATATAAAAGACAGACACCAGAATGTGTGCCAAATACTACGCAAACCCTTACAAGTTTTGTGATTTATCACATTAAAAAAACATATGTTTTATGTAGTAACAAGAAACTGACTTTACCTTACATTTGTAACATTTTTATTACACTTTGGTCCAATAATCCATCTGTGGTCCTTCTAATGCCTTGACTACTAGAGTATTCTACCACAATGCTTTAGAAATTTGCCTTTTAAAATCAATTTATAACTCAGAAAGATCACTTAAACTCTTATTTAGGGAAAAAAAAATCAATGAAATAAAAATGAATGGGGAGAAGGTAGTGAGTTTTCTGGAATAAAAAACAAACAAACAAACAAACAAAAATAAATAAATAAATAAATAAACCCACTACTAGAAATGATGTAAAAAAAGTATTTATTTTATTTTGACTAAATATGTTCCATATGTGTATGCATATACGTATATATAATATACCTGCACACACGAACTGGTACGAGATTAGATAAAAATGTTAGTTCAATTATACTGTAAAAACAGAAATAACTTTTGCTTAAAAGACTAACTGTAAATTTACCCCTGCACTTTCTTCCTTATGTTACCCAGTTGTGTTTCCATGGTTACTCAATTTTAAAAATCACTGAGTCTTACCAGAGCATGAATAATGATAATATTCCTTTATCAATATATTTTATGAAAAGATAAACCAGGCTAGATTTCTAAGATCTACAAAGTAATTTTCGCTTCTTTTTTTTATTATTATTATTTACATTGCATTAGGCATGCATCTAAACAAAGCAAACAAATGGAAAAGAATGTCAAAGAAATATTGTAATTAAAAGCGATTTTGAACTTTAATTCCAAATTTAAGTAATAACTTCCTCAATTTCTATTTAATGATGTGTATATTTATTAAAGATATTTTTGTTGGTATCATTGACATTGAAAAGGGAAAGGAAAGGAAGAGACAAGTGGTTAATATTTGATAAAAGTACGGCTTTGTAGGTTACAGAAAGTAGTCCAAGCAACTACTGTTGACTGAACGTTGATGTTAGGGACAAGTTATTATATTAATTCTATTCCTAAATAGGTCACAACAAAAGATTTGTTGATATTCTTGGCTGAAATTGGTGTGTTGTAGCATGTACACAGATGGAAATCTATCCGCAAATTTAGGTTGTCATGATACAGATGCATAGAGAGAAACCTTTTTTTCTGAGCCACCATTGTCAAAGTATTAGTCATTAAAAAAATTCCTTCCGTGTTGAAGGATAGTAGAGATAAAGAAAGACAGACAGAGTACACTGCTTTAAGTAGATAATAGACCGGGGTAAGTGCATCCTCCTTTCCCCACCGTCCCCCCTCCCCAAAGATATCACCTATATCAGTTCATTTATTTACACATTATTTTGAAGGCACTAGAAAATACCTTCTAAATGTAGCGTTTCAGTGTAAGCCATCTACACTTTCCCTTTAAAGAGACAGGCTTATTTACAACTTACACAGTTTTTGAAATGTGATTAAGACTGGTTTAGCAGCATATATCAGCCAGTTCCCTCATGACCCTGGGATGCATCTCAGTCCCACGGACTTACACACGTTCAAGGTGGATTCAAACATAATCTTCTTCTACAATGGGGGGACTTCATTCCCCCAGTACCTGCCCTGAAGTTCAGGGCCTGGAGAGATGTGGAAAAAGAGATTACCATAGAAAACTGAGACACACACACACACACACACACAAACACACACACACACACACACACACAAAACCTACTAGAAATGCTCTTAATTCCATCCCCTGTCTACAAAATAACACTACATATTACTCTGTTAAAAAACAAAAAAAAAATCAGAATTGGTATCTCTTCAGCTACATGGGACTTGGATACTAAATTCTGAAAAAGACTTCCAAGAATGTACACAAAATCTTGGTCCCAATCATCCCAAATAACCTGATAAATAAAGGTTCAGTCTGCTAACTCAATTACAGTAAACCATTATCACCTCCTTATCACCAGATTCAATTTTCAGTGCTTACTCACTTTTATTCTAGTCCCCAAAACTTTTAATACATCTGCATAAAAATGCAACATACTCATAGAGGAGCAAAACCACACGTAATGAAATGTGTTAGAATTTTATTAGCCTGAATCTCACTCAAGGGTCAAGCTTATGTCCTTTCACATACGACAAAAAACAGTTCTTAGAGAAAGCAGAAGTATCTGACTGAATCAAAAGTAAATTGATACTTCAGGGACTGAGGAGGTTTTCTTGATTTGTTTGGCTTGGTTTTTTCTCCCACTTCTGCCAATGTCTCGTTTGCATTTCAAAAAAAAAATAAAACAAACACAAAACAAACACAGAAACAAAACAAACACAAATAAAACAAAACAAACAAAAAAACCACCAAACTAAACCAACCAAACAAAAAACCCCCAACAAAACAAAACAAAACAAAACAACACAAAAAAGAAACACAAACAAAAAAAGCAACCCAAACCATAGAATCATTAGTTCTTTTCAGTGATGACAGGGTTGGAAACTGTTTATGAATCAGGATGCTCAGTGACCAGCAAACTGTTACATCACTGTGAGGGGCAAGAGACCACAGCAGTTGCCGAGGCAGCACTGCTCTTTAGAGCGAGGTATCTCCAGGGCCTTTCAGGATAACTCCTTTCAGCACTGTCAGCTGACAAAATGTAGACTGCTGTACTCTGAGAGGTTCACAGGTAGCACGAGGCTCCCATCACTGTGGTGGTTTAACCAAGGGCCACTGTCACCTCCAGTGGCACAGGAACTGATACTCATGATATGCCATGCACTGTCCTGCCTCTCGATGGGAAAAGTGCCCAGAACATGCACCAGGAACCAAGGAAAGAGGAGAAGGAAAGATGGCAAATCACTTACCACTGCCATTGGACAAAACCAGTCCTGGTTCCCTGAACAGGCTGTCGGCGCCCAGGCCTTCGGGGCTGCCTGGGGGTCTGTGACGGGAGGCTGGCACTGCCCTGGGCTGGACATGGCCAGTTCCAGATTACTCCATCCCACCCACCACAGGCCATGGCTGAGCCCCTTGCCCACAATTTCCTCTGGGAATTTGTATTTAAGAAAGAGCAAAACCACCAGAGACCAATGAAGTAGGGCAAGGAAAAAAAGAAGAGTAAGAAACAGCCCTGCAGACACCAGGGTCAGTGAAGAAAGAGTGGGAGGAGGTGCTCCAGGCACTGGAGCAGAGATTCCCATGCAATGCCTGGAAAGGACCCCAGTAAAGCAGGCTGCCACTCAGCAGCCCAGGGAGAGGACCACAGCAGAACAGACATCCACACTGCAGCCCCTGGAGGACCCCCAAGGAGGAGGATATTCCTTAAGGAACTGTGCGCCACAGGGAGCCCATGTTGGAACAGGTTTATCCTGAAAGACTGTAAACTATGCAGAGGATCCATGCTGGAGCAAGGAAAAAATGTGAGGATGGAACTCGAATTTTAGCATTCAGTTTCTAATTAAAGGTTTATATTTGTCTTTAAAAAACATTCTGTTGCTTGTGACTTAAAAACTTTCAGGAAAAATACACTAGACAACAAAAAACCAACACAAAGGAAAATGTGTAATCTCCAAGTAACTTATTGGACCAGCTGTCCTAAATTGGCTTTTTACCAGAAGGAAAATAAGTCAGGAATTGGAGGCTCTCATAAAATGAACTTGTTTGAAGGAGCTCATAGCACAGGAAAGGAAGAATGCAAGAGCCATCAGCACGTTCAACATAATGGAAAGAGAAAAAGAATTTTGTTTCCACACTTATGATTGACTAGACAAGGGAAAATACATTAATAGTATCTAATGGAAGATGTAATAAGGTCAGCTAAAATTCCAACAGGGTACAAAAAGGAGTAAATTCCAAGAAGCCAGTAGCTTACCACAAACTTCAAGAGGTCCCTCTAGGAAAACCACATCAAGTAATTCATGTTAAAAAAAAAAAAAAAAAAAAGAAAGAAAAAAAGAAATAGTTCAGTTTCATATAATAAGTACTCTTATAGGAAAGATAAGGCTAAAATCAAGAGGCTGGCCCTCAGGGCTTTTTTTCAAAGTGGTCTTGATATTTTAGAAGGTATGAGGGCCATGATGTGCTCATGACAGATTCATTTTTCCATTAACTCATTCTTTGGTTTACTTTGCTTACAATAATTTCTGTTTTAAATCACTTAAAGGGAGCTAATGAAACGTTTTATTCCTAAGGATGGTTTTTTAAGGGCAGTTATTTTTACAGCATAGTTACTAAAAGAGTAAGCCAGAATGACTATTAAACCAAGTAACTAAGTCTGCAAATTCCAAAGAAAAATACTGTGGTTTTTGCACAGACTCATATTTAAATATCAGTGACACGGTGACTTTTAAGATCCCATTAAAGATCTATCCTCCAAAATGCTCTGCAAGCACCACTCTTTTGCATCTGGATGTCTGTTCTGGTCTTCTTCCCACAAGTCTAAGATACCTCCAAGTACCAATGTAAATGTTTTGATTATTCCGTGACATCCAGAAAATGAGTCTATCAATGACAAGACCACACTATAAAACAGTGGGCAAACAAAATGTTCATCCTTTGCAAAAGCACACTGTTTGTTCTAAAGTTAAAATGGAGGGGAAGAAGAGCATACATGAATTAGATGGGAAGAGCTCCAAACACACACATTTAAAATATAACTCAGGATAGTTCAGTAATGAGCAGAAAATGACATATAATAAAACATGAGAAAGCACTGACTTTACCATTGTTGATTTCATAGTAGAAGCATTTTAAAGGTTATTTGAGCCCAAGTATCATACAGCCTGATCTAAAAGAGATGAAACAGTATCTCAGCAAGGACATTCTGTACAATTGCAGTCCTTGGTGCTTACCCTCCCTGGTCTATAACTCAGCTGGAGGCTAGAAGATATAAACTGTGCTTTACAGAGCAATAGTAAATAAAAAAATCCCTCATTTTTAAAAGGTTTCTGCCTATGTTATTATTCTTCCGAATTACTGAAACCACAATAAAACTTATTGTGTGGTATTAATGATTTCTATATTTTTTTGCATTATATATTCAGCTCAAATACTAAGGCTTATCGAGCCATTTTCTTTTTATTTTGTGATAGTTTTTTATCATATATTAGCCATTTTTAACAGGTGAAATTTTAAATAAACTAAAATATATTCCTCAGTTATAACTGATATTGACTAACCCTTTGAAAACAGAAACTCCTTACTGACATCTGTCTTGGGGTGAGAAGTGTCCCTTCATAGCTTCACTAACCACTGTGATTATTTCAAACAGCTCTTGATCTGCCCGCCAAGCAAACAGACCTAGGTGTGACTGCAGACTGAAAGTTTCTCTATTCTCACAGCTATTTGCTGTACTTATTAACAAGACGTGTCAGGCAGCTCATCATGTGTTGACTGGTGAAACTTAGTTAATTAGAAACTGTGTAAGAGAGCCAAGAATAGCCCTGTTTTCAGTCATTATTAAAGTTACTCATATTTCACCCTGAGATCATTTTATTCAAATATGACTTTTTCCATGTAGAGAAATCCCAAGATTTCATGATAAACCCGACAGTTACATATATAATCTATTTAAAAGCAAAGCATGTCTGTAACAGTCTATTTTAAACATCTGAGCTCGTGCTTTATTTATTGCAACACCCTTGTTTTCAACTTAAATTGTTATCAGAAGACTGCAACTCCTAACTCAAGGAAACAAGATTGTTGACAAAACAGGTTTGAAATGTAAGAATTTGCTTGGTTACCCAAAATGAGCAGCATTAGTATTTACAAAGAAATATAAAATCTTATTATTTTCACTTCGTCAACATCTGCTTGGGCCCCAAGAAAAATACTAAACTATGTGAAATATCTCTCTAATTGTAGCAGGTTTTCTCATTAACAGACAATTTCTTCTCACTGACTTTGAGTCAGAGCAAAGTTCTAAGTAAAATGTTCTAATTATTAGAATTATGCAAAGATAGCTTACATTTATGAAAATTAAATCATTTAGCATTCTGTATATGGTTAACGAAGCATAATAAATATTAAACTAATGACATTGTAAGTCCACAGAAGATAACATGCCAAAGCAATTCACAGCCATCATTTGCTATAAAGACGAGTCTAAATTTTCACAAGTGTAGTCAACTCCCTAAGCAGATATGAGGGATTTATTGTAATTATTATTATTATTGTTATAGCTAGTGGGTGTCTTTCACAAATTTTTAATTTTGTCACACAGCAATGTTTAGACACCCTATGAATAGCTAGACGTATGAAAGGAAAACTGTAAGATTAATATAATTTATAATAAAATTTGATGATAAAATCAGATCAAAAGGTCTGGTTACAGAAGTTGATGAACAAAATGAGAATGTTTACAGAAAACATATTAGTCAGCTCTTCATTTTCCTTTCAGCCTTTTGGTGAAGCTAAGGCATTTTCAACTGAAATTAATAACGTGTTTTATCTGTTGGACAGTATTTTGTACACAGAGGAAACCATCATCTGTCTATCTACAAATTAAGTATTTCAGTGTGAACTCAAACACTAGAAGCTTTCCTTCCTCTTTTCTCCCCTCCTCAAAGCCAGTAAGAATCAAGTTTGGACTGTCAGCCAGGAGACACAGTGATGTCCTGCCACTTAAGGGAGCAGATCCCTTGTCTTTGCTGCCTGCCAAAGGACACAGAAATTCTGCACGAGGTAGGAAACTAAACACCCACACCAACTTCAAGACACCATGTTCCTTTCAGTGCAGAAACTGGACCTTTGCTCCTTGTGAGCAAGCAGAAATCATGTCCTCCAAGAACCTACGCCCTCCCGAGCAGCAAGAGGACAGTGTGCAGCTCTGGCAGCACCACAGCAGCCCTGGCTGCCTCCAAAAGGTCCAGTCCCAGCCCCAGCCCAGCAGCTGAGGAGACGCAGCTTCCAGCCTGGGAGGGACAGGACTGCACTGGCTGAAGAGCAGGAGTTGGAGCCACAGCCCTTGTGGCCCAGCAGAAACAGCTTACAGAAGTGCTTGGAGTAATCAGATTAGGCAATTCCTTGTCAGTGAAATGTTATTGCTCATGGGGCAAAATTCATGACAGTCTCACAATTTTAATAAAGTTGGCACATGCTTTAAGTCCTGATCTGGGAAATATCACTTCTCTTCCAACTCAGGTTATGAGACCAATAATGTATCTCATGTTATATACTAGCGCTCCTCCATATACTCTGCATCCAATTAGTCACATAATAATAGAAAAGAAAAATCAAGTAAACTTCTCTTTTGCCATAGAACATTACACATCAAGAAAAATTAATAATTAACATGTTACATTCAAAGATTTTCAGAATGGATAAAGCTTAGAAAACAAGAAACTTTTCAGTAAGAAGATGACTAAAGAAAAACTTTGAAATATGCCTTATGCTTATATATGTATAAAAATATAGGTATAGAGATATAATATCTTACACATCATTATGTATATTTATTCATTCTACAGCTTATAATTATATGGTTAATTGATGGTAATATAGTTTATCATAATTATAATTTTTGGGTTACACATACATGTGATTTTTCAATGATTGTGTAATTGTTCCAAAAACAAAAGCATCCCCTTTCTGGAATTCTGACATCTTATTAAAAGTTTGTGTTACACGAATATTTTAATTTTTTTTAATAGTTATTAAACTTTCCCTTTCCCAAATATTGTGTTGATTAGACAGGAAGATAGCTTGTCAGGAATTACTGTGCCAAATTTCCTTTTGAATCACCCAGTGGCAGACCTAGCATCATTCCTTTGGTAATTAATCCACCATCTAGAAAGGAACTTTACCACAACATCCAGTTATTAAAATAACAGGATCTATGCCAAATTAGTTTCGCCCAGATCCTGAAAGATACATAAATAGATGCACATATACACATGTATTTATACCGACCATATTGCATGTCACTTCCTTCTAACACACAGAATCAGTTTGGGCATCTCTAAATACTATAGAGAACTTCGCTTTAGGTTATACTCACTGGTTTTCAAAGCAGTCAGAACAGCAGAAATTAATGAAATTCTTTCATGTTCACTGAAAATTTTATACCAGCTCTAGAATCCCCCTGATCAGGGGGACTATGGTCTAACAAATGTGTTCTACCACTGAATTTGAGTACCAAGATTGTGCATTATAAACACTCCACTGATGTCTGTGACTCAGAAGGAACTACTGTGTCCAAGGGGCAAATGTCATTGTCAGAACCTAAATAATTTATTGAATTCAAGGTTGATATTGAGCAAAGCAATTGTGTCCCTGTACGTTATTTGCTTCTCTTTTCTTGGGGAGGGGAATAAAATGGTTCAAAGTGTTGATATAACGGTAATCTTTGACTCTTAGGAGCAGATTGTGAATCTGTGATCTACACAGACTAACAGATTTTCTCTAGCATCAAAAATCTGGTGGATGCAGCAGATCTATGATGGGATGCAGCCAGGAAGTGTTTTCTGTCCCAGGCTTAGAGAATACAAGGCCTAAACAAGGAAATGCTTTTACTTGTCACAGTCAGGAACAACATGCAGCCATAACACAACTAGGGAGACAGCCAGAGTATGATGTGCTCCAGCTATTTCTCTGGCATCTCCTTTACAGGAGTAGTAGTAGAGAACGAGGAGAAGCATTGACCAACTATAACTCTACTGTGACTAGAGAAATTAAAATAGGGAACTGCCCTGCATGGCTCATCTTCTCTGAATGGGAGATGTTCGAGTGGGAACTTTCATTCTCACTGCTAATCCTGGGATGAACTGACTGAAACAGCTTCCCTAAACGCCTTGCATGATACACTCCAGTGTTCTTTAGCAGTACAAATATAAGCACTTCAGAATGGAAAATAAGAGTCATCTCATGTAGATTTGCAGTGGCAACCTCCTGAGCTAAAAAATATGAATGCCACTCTCTGACATCAGACATACAAAGTCAGGCTGGCTCTGCCAGAAAAGAGGAAAGGAAGTCAAATAGCCAAAAATATGTCCTGTTTCAAAATCATGAGACTGAAAATGACTTTTTTGGTTCCTCTGGTTACTGGACAACATCCAGAATAAAATAGATAGCTGTTTACATTCATGCAACAACTCTTGAAAGCCTAAGACTCTTCTTTCCTCTTGATCAAAACTCTCATTATGCTCTGCCCCTTCCATGATGGGAAGAATACTTATTCTTTTAGTAATGCTGCCAACAGTTACAAGATGTTCCATTCTTGGCTCTACAGCAAACATATTCACTTATTAATCAAAAGGAACAGTATCCTTAGCACTCTACTTTTCAGATCTACTGATTCTTGAACCAAAAAGATAAGGAGGGGAAAAAAACTTCCAAAGAAGCTGTCAGAAGCCAGAAAGTAAGGGGTCACAAAAATGTTCAATAGGTTGCACTAATCTTCTGAAAGTTTCTTGTTTGATGCGTGTGGATATCGTTTCCTCAGACTGAATTCCCTTTGATCTCTAAAAAACAAACAAAAAAAAAACCCAGAAAAAATCCCTCAGAATATTACTCCTTCTGACTGTGAAATGTCAGGAGGAGTAGGAGAGGGAGGAGGAGTAAAACTGGCTCATCTTCAGAGTCAGATTCAACAAACTCTAGGTATATTATCCATCAAGAAGACTCTAATTAAATATATGAACAATAGATTATGCTACATGGATGATGAACAAGGAATCAGAACTAG
This sequence comes from Picathartes gymnocephalus, assembly GCA_013390045.1. NCBI lineage: Eukaryota > Metazoa > Chordata > Aves > Passeriformes > Picathartidae > Picathartes > Picathartes gymnocephalus. The sequence goes on along the minus strand of WEKY01048623.1, from coordinate 135,704 downwards.
GCTGGATGCAAGCATCAGTCCATGGTACTAAGGGAGGTCATTTTGATGTGCATAGAGATGCTACGAGTAATGCAGCTTTCCGTCTCCTATAGTCAGATCAGACAGTAGGATTACAGCACATTTTCAATACAAGAAAAGCAACAAGGGAATCTATTAAAAATTATTATTTCCATTCCTAAAGAAAGGAAGGAAAGAAGTGGTGGGAGGAATGTAGAAAGTTTACTAGTCAGAAAAAAACAGGCAAAAAACCAGGAACCCTATTCTGCCCACCAACTGCTTAGACTGAGATAAAATATCAATCGAAAAAAAGTCCAAGTAAATTTTAATGCCTGTTAGCATACCATACCACACAAGGACTCTTTCCTGTAATAGTGCTATAGAAAGAATCAGGATAATGATCCCACTTAAATTAATTTAAAAACTTTGAAGGTCCTAGCGATCCCTAATGACCAAACATTTGCTCAGGATCAGGACACAGTCTATTTGCAAAGTTTGTGGTGCCCAGAAGATTCATATTCACTCAGAGTGGACTGGTGTAACAGACACAGACACACAAAAGAACTGTGAAAACCCATGGGGTTCTCTGACCAGGGACATCTTGAAAGAGTAATTTGCTTTTCTGAACCCAGGAGATATTTGCCCATAAAGCTACTGTAAAAGCAGCTACACCAGGAAGAGGCATTATTCTCTGTCTCTGATTCCAAATCCTTTACAGCTGCCCTTATAAAAAAAAAAAAAAAAAGAAGAAAAACAGAAAAAAAAAAAGCAAATATTGTACACATATTAAGAAACAGAACAGGAAAAAAAATCCCTTAATGAATAACAAACAGAAGTTTCAGAAACAGAAGTTTCTCATAACAGCAGAAAAAAAATTAGTTGCTCATGTTTGTTTCAAATGTGTTTGAAACACATTTGTATGGCACCTCACAAATATCTTTTTTTTCTTTTAATCTTCACATTAAGTTTGTCTTCTAAAACTAAGCATGCTTTTCACTTAAATAAAGTAGTTTAATTACTTCTGCTGGCACTAATTTATAGCCTGTAGATTCTTGCTAATTAAGAACCCTAATCACTGTTTCAATCTTCTCCATCATACCTCGATCACCTGGTGTGATTCATACCTGCTGATTCCCTTAGGCACTAAAGCCATATATCAGAAAGACATTTCCTAGGATAAAAGTAAACTTTTTAGATATTTAAGAATTAAATCAAGGAGACTTGTATGCCAAAATTTTATCCTTACAGGTTTTAAACAAAACATCACAAATCCTGTATTCTACAGAAAGTCAGTGCTCTGAAAAAGTTTGCAATTCAACTTTAAAAGACTTTTGATTTCTAAAGCAAGATGTTTACAACTGTTTTTCATTGATTTGCTAGTTTTTTATTGAAAATGAGAGGTCATGAATGGCAGAAATCATGACTATCAAGAACATCAATACCAAAACCCAAGAACACCAATTCTTACTCGCCAATTTAAACGCAGGAAAAAATTAGCAATGGGAAAACAAAATTAATTTCAGAACAGAATTTTTTTTTCCCTATTTATTCATTCTGTTTCTTAGCTCCTCAAAATTTCCACACTCACATAGTCCTCTTCAGGAGAATGTAGGGATTTTTCAAATATTGCTATGGTACGACTTAGTCCTGCAGTAGTTTAATGCATATTCATTTAAGTTTTATATGGATATTATTGTACTCCTGGAATAGAATGTACAGTAATTAATCCTTTGCAATTAAGTTTCTAGTTTTTCACAAGTATAACCACTATGAGGAAAAAAAAATCAGTAATAATAAAAATACAGTATAATCAATATAGATTTTAAAATAAAAATCCTAAAAGAGGACAACACCACATTCTTTTGCTGAAATCCTTACAATGTTATTCTCAGGGTTGTTGGGGGGGGGGTAGGTTGTACAATAAATCATTTTCAATTCTTCTATATCTTTTTTTTTTTTTTACTTTAAATAAATTACAGTATGCAGTCCTTCCCATCCATAAGGAGTTTGAAATAAATGGAGGGATGGCTTAAAACAGGTGGGACAGGTTTAATGCACCTAGATAGAATTGCTATTCTTACCAAGCAAAAGAATAGAAACTTCACCAGCACAAAGTATGCTGAAATAGGCCAAAATTAACATAAAATCCTTTTTACATTTGCCAGGCTTGATTTGATAAAGATATAATTTTTTAAGGCTAATTATTTTTGTAAAAGCACAGCAATGAAAATCTAAAATGAAAACCTTTAACTGTTAATAAGGACAGTAAATCTAAATTGGATGAATGGAAGTAAGTCTTAGTTTGCTTAATTACAGCTAAAAGATTTACTGGCAATTTTCAGGGGTTTTTTTATAATTTCTTATAAGATAATACTTTTAAGGATAAAATATAAAAAATGAGGTCTTCACTTCTTGTGTTACAAGAAGACTTCCATAACACTCATTCTGAAAACACACTGAAATAAGAGATACTCCCATTTAAATAAATGCTATTACACTTGGTAGAACTTTACTTTTCTCATTTACTAAATTTACATAATTCTACACTACCACATGTGGGTGGAGTAGGAGTTCAAAACAAATGAGTCAATATTTTTCTTCAGGAAAAATACCATTAGCAGAGCATTCATGAGCAATCATATAATCACAGGCAAGTGTCCCAGACCCATAATATATGACGACAAACACGCTTCAAAGAAATATCTCAGACAGAGAAAAAGCTCTCGGTAGGGAAAAGCCAAGATGTTATTCCAAGAACAATGAACTTAAGCTTGACAATTTTCCTGCATCCAGTTATAACACAGTCCCCCCTCAGCTGTAAAATGAGTTTATTAACATTCCTATTCTGAAAATTTGTACATCTTTTGCCTAGTCATACTTGAAGTTTGTCAGTGCAAGAACTTTCTCTTTTGCTTTTAACTAAGATCTGCCTCAATGGGTTTCATTACATCCTGTTGAAGAACAGAAAAGATACACTAAAATCACAAATTCCCATTGTAATATGTTTTAAGAGTTCATACTCCAGAACTGAACAAGTTAAATGACCGAAGCTACTATTTATTTTTTACCATTTCTTGTATGCAGGAATTTATGCATAATACCCATAGAAAATACTAGTTTAAATGGGTTCTTTTATTCTATAAAAATGTACAGAAATCCAATCCACTATAAAATTTCTAGCTCATGTTTTGCATGATAAATTTGAAGAATATCTTTCTGTCAAAATTATTGAAAACATTCTGTAGTAAATTGCCCTGCTGTCTGACAGAAAGCATGTATAACTGCAGCCAGAATGATCACTGAACCGAGTTCAATACAAAGCCAGCAGTGACTGCACTGGCAGTTGCAGTGAAGATCTTTTACTACCACCTTTTAAACAACAAAGTTTTTGTGCCAAACAAGAAACACTCTAAAATGGTGAAAATGTGCATATGAGCAGTCCAGTAAGGGCTTATTCCTGCAATGAAAACAGGAGATCCTTGTCAAATGTCACTTCTCTTTGCCATCCTTTACTTATCCCTTACCCCTGTGAACCTCTGCAGCCCTGCAGCCCAGAAAACACCATATTGCTGCTGCTAGGAACAAGCCACGCTGTCTTTGAAACCACGTTTGCATGGCCTTGGGACTGACACCTGACAGACTTCCTTTGACTGGGCTTGTCTCAGCCTCCCTGGAGCTTTGCTTTAACTTTTCTTGGTGGAAAAAGAAATTTTCTAAGGTTCAGATGGCTACAGTCTAATTTGTATTTGAATAATTTTGTGGTATTACCACAATTTTTACAGTCAGGAGTAACTAGTCATTTTCTGAAGACAGAAATATTAGGCCTAGTAACAGAGGAATGGTGTAACAGAGGAACAGAGGCATGATACGATAACAGAGGTCTTGATAGTGGGGACAGAGAAGGCAGTGTAGTGAGGTGAAAGCATGAGACAATAAGAAAGTGGATCCTTTAAGATCCCTGGATTGTAAAAAAAAAAAAAAAAAAATTTAAAATGGCAAGTTAAAGGAATGCAGACCTGGAAAGTGGGCAAAACCAGATGCTGGTGCAACAAAGAGCATTAAAAAACAACACCCACCAGTGTGTTAAGACATCATAAAAGATTTGATTATAATGTGAATTTGCAGACTGAAGAGTTAAATCAAGGTACAACACAGAACATGCAATAATAGTCCCAAGTGAGCACTACAGGGAGGAAGAAGAAACCATCAATATTAATACCAGTTCTCCTGGCATAGGCCAAAGGAACCCCCAGCACAGACATCATACTCTCCCAGCAAAGTACTTGTCATAGTGGTGCCTCACCAACAGCCTTAGGACACAAAAAAGCATAGGAAGAATGAATGTGACACCACTGAAATTGGTAGGTAGTAGGAAGTCTGTGTATAATAATAAGTTGGGGGGTTTTTTCCCCCTTTACTAGTATCCTTTCCCTTATTTTCTTTTCTCATTATTCTGTAATAAATAGATCTGGACTAAAGAAGAACTCTTTACTTAGACTGATAAGATTTAAAATATAAGTTCTTCATTTTTCATGTAATATGTGTTGTTCTGGGCAATAACAAGACAAGGAATACACCACCTTCCCAAACTTCTATTCTGACCTTGTTCACACAATTGAAAGTCTCCCCTTTTTCATCTATGCCTTCCATTGTGCTTCTCAGTGTTCAAGGTCCTGATCTCTAAATTACTCCAATAATAATGAACTCAGATTTGGAAGCCAGATGACCTCAAACAACTGACCAGAGTATCCAACCAGTTAAATTCAGGTTATTCTGGCTTCCTTTATTCCTGATATCATGACAGATTAGTTCTACTGAACTCAAAACAAATTTCTCATTGACCCTTTTAGTGTAGACTCAGCCTCTTTCTTGTCAAATCTCATTTTCATGAGTATATAATGGCTATTTTTTTTTTTTTTTTTAGACAACAGATAATCTCTCTCTCTTCCAAACAACCCAGTTCCTTGTTTGTACATTAGTCTCATGTTGGAAGCCAAAAAATTTGACATGGGACATCACTCACAGTCCTTCAGGAGTAGACATGTTCGCCACCCACAGTTGTGAAACATAACGTCATGATTACAAAGAAGTGCTGAAGATGTGGGATGTGTCTTTACAGTAGGGAAAGAATATTTTCAATAGCCCCTCACATTACTTTTATTAGAAGTTAGTTTTGAGAAATTTCCACACAAAAGGATGTCCTTATTACTGTAAATCACAATTTTAACTTGTTACATCTTTGCTTAAATTTCAGACTCTGACCTACCATTCCTATCACTGTCCTTTTTGCTCATGTCAAAAGCAATAACTGTAATTTTAGCATACACTATTAAAAGAAAATAAAAACTTGTTTAAAAGTAAAATACTAAATATGATCACAACACATGACAATCAGGAAGAGATCAGATTATTATGAAACAAATTACATGTAAACTTTGTTGTATATTTTCGTATTGTTTGAAGAAAAGATGTTGAAACATAGTTGCTTGATTTTCAGGAATACTCTCAGAACTCAAAGACAAATCAACCAAGCCAAAACTGTGAGTCTACACAGCCTTCAAAAAGTAGACAATTGACTTCAATGTCTCTTCCAGGATATAAATCGTCAGATACAAGTACTTCTATCTGCTGCCTACTGAAGACCAGTGAATGTAATTTTGCTGTTCCTAGTCACGTCACAGGCTCTTCCCTGAGCGGAGAGCACCAGTCTCAGGGCTGGGCTGGGCTGGTTTCAGCTCTGCCTCGGGGCCAAGTGCCTGGTGCCTCCCGGGCCGAGCCTGAGCTGTGCCACTGCCTGCATGGGAAGGGTCTGGAAACAGAGCTCCTTAGCTGCTCTCCAAGAAACAGGAGAAACATGGGAAAGCTCAGCAGAGGGAGGGGGCTTTGGGGGCATGGTCACCCTCTGTTGGGAGAAGCCAGATGGCAGCAGCTGGGAAGGGCATGGACACAAGGAGGATCAGGCTCCACTCCTGTGAAGGACAGAGACCAACCAACATAAACGTCAAAATCACCCCAGCAAAGAGAAATGTCCTGAAGTCTCCCTGTGATCCCTCCCACCACCTCTCTGCCTAAGGAAAACTGACACGATCACCACACAGGAATGCTGGAAAGGTGAGCACAGCACCTGAGAAAAAGGCCAAATTTTGCAACATTTCCTGTGTAAAAATTTTAAAGAATATTTTGATTAGAAATACTCTGCTGTATTAGACATATCTTTGAACCTGCTTGTTGTCTTTTTGATTAGGTTGTTAACATTTAAATAGAGCAGTAGTAAATTCTTGGGTCCATGTTAAAGAATGTTTCCTTTTGCCCAGAGTAACATTTTGACTGTAAGAGGTCATCATTTATTTTTGGTACAACAGAGAAAAAAAAAAAAGAAAAAATCTCAGATGAAATAATTAACACTTATAATTAACTACCCTGCCTTCACAGGGTCTGCTTCTGACCAGCCTTCTTCCATATGTGGCTCAAAACCCAGAGCCTCTCTCTGGTGGTGAGTGTTCACACCTCTCTCTTTTGCCGATCAGAGGTTTTGGCACCACACACACCAAAACTCATTTCCTCCCCTTGGGGGTGCAAACCCCGCCACTGCAAAGAGCCCCGGCTCCTCCACAAACAGCGAGTGCTTTCAGTCATTAACATTACCATTCCAGCCTCCCACAGTAGGAAACAGCAACTAAAAAACCCTGCTGCCTTAAGATACTGCCTAGATAGAAATAAAAAGGAAACCCTAAGTTAGAATGACATCAGCTGCAGTAGCAAACTTCTCCAAGACCACACACAAGCTGTACAAAATGTAACAAAATGAGTTTGGGTAAGCTTTTAATGAATCCATGCTCTCAGCAAAGCATTAACCTGCAGTGAGCACAGAAACACTTTTCATTTTACTTCATGGAGTAATGTTCTGTATTTGACAGTGAGAGGGAAGGAATGGCCATGAATTCTCATATTTCTGGTGAAACTACACACACTTTACATCCATAACAAAGTACTAGATATAGTCATGTCCCTAAACACCAGGATCTAGCATGCAGAATCTACTGTGACACATTGACGACATCTGTACAGAGCTACCACGTGTAACTAATTCTAATTTAGAATGTATAAATGAAAAGTGACAGAAGAACCTGTGGATGTTTAGCCTGTATATGCTAAAGATATGAGTACACATAAATAATTAAAATCTAGCCTTCCTGTTAGACACCTGTTTCTTGAAATATATTAAAAATTAAAGGAATACTATGGATGACAGAAAGAAATTACATGTTTGCATAAGAGCAGTATGACAGTAATAGGAAAGCAAATGAGTTTTCAATTCCAATGGGCTACACTTAGTTTAGCCAAAAGTTGGTTTTGGTAATTTAGTGGAGTATACTAATTTTCCTCTGGGCTGCTTTTTCATAACTTTAAATATTGACCCTCTGGACTAGCTAATTAGCTACTTACCTCTCATTTAAGTAATTATGAAAGTTTCTATCACAATAGTTTTCATGCTGTGGAAAATATGCATTTTATTTGTTTTAACAGAGTAATATTACTATTCAATATGTATAAACCCTGGAATGTAAATATTAAGATTTCTATTAACTGAAATGACTAATCACTAGGAAAATACACGACACAAACACTGTATGTGTCCCCCTACTCACAGATATGAATTCTTCAGTCTCTCATGAGAACTAATCCCTGGACAACCTCTGTGTGTATGCAATGACACATTGCATATGAACACTGAAGGATCAGGGACCAAAGTTGATTTCAGTCTCTTCAAAAGACTGCCTGAATCACTAGTTTGAGATCTAGTGATGCTTATGCACTTTTTTTGTTTCAAAAATCACTCAATCCCTGGTTCCACTGGGGTTCAGTTTTGACAGGTACAAACAAGGGGTGCCTTTAGGGGTTTAGTCACTCCTTCACAGAGGTGTGAATAGGAAGCTAGTCTATGCTTGTGTGCAGAGAGACAGAAACCCTTCCTCCAGGGGCTACTCAAAGGTCTACTCAGATAAGTACTCCAGCAGACATATTTAAAAAACAAAGAGAGGTCCCTGCCATTCAGCTTAGGCCTACTATTTTGGTCATCTCTGCTGAAGCTTGATCAATTTACAAATGCACTTAATCATTTTTATCAACACCTAATTTTTATCTCACCTAAATGTTTTAATTTCCACAGGAATAAGGGAACCTTTCCCTCCTTCTACAGACATTAAACATCACTAGAAGGATGTAAGAGGTCTCCAAATACTTCATTTCAACATCACTTTTACCATTGCTTTTTCCCTCTTGGATCTTCTTGCTCTATAAATAACTCCATTACTACACAGAAATGCCAGTAGCATGTGTGAAACTTGCACGTTTCAGTTTTGGAGAGAGACTGCAAAATAACAAAGCAAAAAAAAAAAAAAAAAGAAACAAATGGAGATCCTGTGTTAATGCTACACCTCCTATCTATCTTTGCCAATGCGCACAGGAGTGATATTACTGCCTATCTTCAAGCTTGAGAAGACACACTGGTAAATGTTCATATACATTTCCTATCTTTAACTGCAACAGAATCTCAAGGATATTTATTTATTGAACCTAAATGTTCAAGTCCCTAGAAATGGAAATTTCCAGTTTAAAAAAAAAGTAATACCAGCCTTAAATGAAGTCTGTTAGAGGTTTTTATTCAAAGTAAAAGAAGTTGTCCAATTTCTAAAAAAAAAAAAAAACAATGCTGCCTCTTGTGTCTTTTGTGAAATGCAAAGAAGGCAAAAGCAGCAGCAATACATCCTTGAGACATCCTTCTAGACTTTTTTAGATCTTTGGCATAAGCACCAGACAAAGTTTGCAGTCAGGAAATGTCAGTGGTATCTGATTATCTCCTCCCACTGCCCCATGTATTGTCACTTGTTTTTTTGCTGAGCCAAGTGGGAAATGCAAATATTTATTTTTATCTAAAAAAAAACAGAATATGCAATTTTTCTTTTTATTTCTATGCAATGTACTAATGACTTCTAAAAGTCAAATTTAACACAGAAAGACATTTTACCATGAAGGCCCACTGAATTTCTCTACTTCTTATGAGTCAATGAAAGAAATTATTGTAAAGAATTTTCTATGTTTCATAGCATTGTTACGGCCAGTCTTGTTTGCTTTACTAGATCCCATTTCTTCCAAAAAATTTCAAGACAATAAATTTCCCTGTCTCAAAATGGGAGCAGAACCTCATAGCTATACCAGCTTCTTCTGAAATAGATATACTGTATAAAAAGATCAGTGAAAATTATAAATCAAATAGTATCTTTAGAGGGATGGTCAGAGAGGGAACCCTGAAATTCTAATAGACAACTTCTTAAAACTTTCAATATTGTCTCTATTTTCCATGATTTTTTAGGATGAACTGCCTTCCTACCAGAAATATTAAAAAAATAATCATTTTATATGCTTGTTATATGCCCTGTGTTAGAAAAGAACAGATATAATAAGTTACTGAATATTCTGACAAGCCCTCAGGAATGTATTCTGACTTTATAAATGCATGTTTGATTTTGGCAATGTAATGCCTATGCAATTAAGATAAATGAGATAATCATGCACTTAGAACATATCACACTGAAACTTTAATTGTAGATATCACACAACCCAATAACAAGTTCCTACTCCAAATGGAGCATACTAATAGATGCATAAGAATGTTCCCAAAAACTCAGTAGTAGTGCAGTCATATGAACAGCAATATTGTAGCTCTTTATTGGTTTCACACTGTGAAAGCCACTAACTTTCAATTTTGTGATGTTATTCAACACAATTTGATCAGCTATTTCATGCCACTGTGGATAACAACAACAAAAGATATAAGAGAAGTAATAAAATAAGAATTTGTTAAAGTCAACTGCCTTGTCCCATTATAGAGATGATAGGATGAGAAAGAGGCAGTAAGATTCAGAATTGTCAGGCTATTAAAAGAAATTAATTTTGCACAAGTGCTTATGCCAATGAGAGCAAACGAAAGAAAGAATTAAACAAGACAGCATGTTTTTCAGTAGCTGAAAAAACACAGTTCCATAAAGAAAAAACTCAAAGAATAAATGCTATATCTAAATGATAGTATCCACAGATTTCTTCACTTTTAGCTCTCAGGTGTGATTCTGAGGACATGTTCCATGCTGACATAAGAATAATCCAATGGTGTATCCTATATGTGCTTTCAATGTTTTGTAGTTTTCACTATTGATTTTTTTTTAAATCTATTTTTTTTTTGTATTGACTTTAGATATGCACTAAAACAAATACATATAAGACATAATTTCCATCACTTTTGACTGCATATTTATAAATCTTTCAAAGATCTGGAAAACACGCAGGGTAATGCTTTTTGACTTTGTTTTTCAGCAGATTAAAAAAAAAAAAAAGAAAGCAAACCAAAACAACCCAAGATCAATAAAAAGCTAAAATGCTGAAATGTTTCTTTATAGATATTATTATCTAGATACTACTGATAAAACTACCATATTTGATTCCCACAGTTGTAGTCTAACATTATTAACTAACCAGTCTAAGGATGAAAAATGTCAGAGAGCAACTTTCCTTCCATGAAGTACCCTAACATTCAACCAGCAAAAAGTGATTAGCAAGAGTCTGGTGTTTTATTTAAAATGGTTTAATACAGTGTTCACCACTAAAACCCTCTAAAGATACATTGGGTACCTCACACTTTAAAATGCCTCTGAGAGTCCCCTCAGACACTTACAGAAAGTAGGTCTCACAAAGCAGCTTAATAGATGAAGAGTTAATTTTTTTCACAGAAAAAGAAACAGTCATATAAACTCATATGACACATATGATCAAAAGCAAATTTCAAATACCTAGGCTAAACTAATATTAATGATATTACACTACTAATCCCCTCAGAGTTATTGTCAGAAAATTTGTATTAAAAATATGTACCTTTACAAAAGTCAATTCATTTCCATCTAATCTACTGACATATACACTCAAACTAGCAAAATAATATTTACTTTCTGAATTTGGATTTCATGTAGAATATATTACATAAATAAATTTGTAAAAGCAAAATTTTAGTAGGCAGTTTTAAAAACCAAACCAAACAAAACAAAAATTTCCTTCCTATTGTACACAGATTATCCACAAAAATTCAAAGGAAAGCACAATCTTGTCAAACCTAAAACAGACTACAAAAATAACAGATCAGATACAAAAACTTTATGAAAAGTCCAGTTCATTTCCCTGTCATCCTACAACTCAAATCAAAACAATATATCAATTATCTGTTCAAAGATCTTATTAAATAACAACTCAGCATTCTGTTCATTGTCGTAATGTTAGATGAGTCTTTGTAGAACTGCAACTTCTTTCAATTTGTCCAGGCACATAGGATAGTGAACAAGAAAAGTGCAAATTTCTGCAACAGAAGTTATACATCTCATTCAATACCATCCACTGATTGCTGTGTATTCATATACCATTCTTGTCTCATCAGAATCCAATAATTTCCAGTAATGGATAATCAGGGGAAAAAAAAAAAAAAAAAAAGGCAGTATGTCCCGGGGGGCCTTATAAGGAAATTTATGAAAAATGGGCCTCTAAAAAAATTCAATATTTCTAAATCATACAGACAAACTGATAGAAGGTAAGTTTGCCAGTGTTGGTTTGATCTTCTGTTTCCCTTAGGAATTAATACTCCTTTCAGAGAGAAGCAAATATAGCCACTTGGGCTACTCAAAAGGGCCATGTACTCATGTTATGACAGGCATTGATTACAGTATTTTGATAAGTCAGCTAATGAAATAGCACTAAAAACTAGCTTGCAGTGGAAGTCTGCCAAGGTTCTATTTAGAAAACCACATCCAGACATATCAAAAACTCTTTACAGATTAATGAAAACAAAACAAAAAAAAATTGGCAATATATTAATTATGTTCACAACTAAATTTTCCAATTAAATGGAAAGAACTGCACTTTGCTTCTCTACATATTCTCATTCTAGTTTTAAAAATAACTCCTTGTCTGAAAAGCAAATGGGAGCTAGTAAAATGCCCTTAAGAAAAAAAAAAAAAGGAGCATTCTTGGAAACGTCTACCAAGTGCAAACATACCAAGTACGTGCCACCTAACAGAGCACTGCTCCTGTGTTTATGATCCCAATTATCCCAGTGATATCATGACATCCCAAAATAAATAAACCATGAGAAGACATTTACATAGAAACACTAATCCAAGAAGAAATAAAGGCAGCATTCACTGGGTCTAAAGTCTAATCCCACATTCAGTGTAAAGAAACTTTATTTCTCTGGTTTGCTTTTGGAAACAAATGTCCCAAACAAAATATATATTTTCAAGCCCTGGAATTTTTTATGCCTTTTCCAGTAGGGACTCTACTTCCAGTAGAGAGTAGATACATCTCTAAACCACATGAAAAACAACACAATATCCTGCATGGATGCAATTTCTTGGTAAAGTACACAAACTAATTTTATATTATTACTCTAGAGATTAAGGTCCTCTGGAGAGGTTCAAAATTGTGAACATCTACAAATGTTGGCAATGCATGCACCCCAATACACACCTACTAATTTAATTAAGAAAATTTTAATGATTCCTATACTATCCCGTGTAACTCCATGAAAATGTAACATGCTTTGACAATATAACTGCCTCATAAAAATATTAAGTATCAGTTGTAAAGCAGACTGCATTGTACATGAATTATGGTATCCTTTAATTCTTGAGGGCCACAGAAATAAAAGTCTAATATAAAAGCACTGCTAAATCAATCTCAAACAATGGCATAATCTTCCTCTTGTTCTTCTTCAACTCCACTCTTATGCATTAATATGCACTTCACCTCTTTATTCAGCCCTCCACTTCATACATCCTTAGCTCCATGGCCAGAATATACACTGATCTATGGGAACACCTTCAGAGGCAACCAAAGAGCCAGTCTCCCACTGTTCTTACTGCATAGCTGCAGTGCATCTTCAGGAGATTGCCCAGCTCCAAGGTTCATCCTTGTTTCCAACTAACACCCCTCTAAAGCCTTGGAGAGAATACCACATGTGCTCTCCACTACAACACCTGCAACTAATAGTTTTTGTTCTGTACAGAGAAGGTGCATTGATCCAGCAAAAATATGAAGGGAAGCATGGCAGAACCTCCCAGACAATCAAAGCACATGAGCAAACTCAGCCAGGAAAGCCAGTCCTGCATCAGGTTTCCTACAGGCAATTTTTTCAGATGGAGAGCCAGGATTAGCACAGACCACACTGCCCTTGCTCTCTCTGCATTGGAAAACCGCTCACCAAAGCATGCAGAACCTGACTGATAGAAAGACAATTAGGAGCATTTGCACCAGGCCACAGAAAACATTGCTATGGAAAGAACACTGAGGCCGATCACAATTACAGTAACACCGCTGGCCATCTAAGGGGTATCTGGGAATACTCTAGCACTTACAGTGAACCAGCACAGGCAGCTGAGCACTGAAAGGAGCTTCACTGTCTCCATGCCCACACTCTGCCTGGGCAACAGTGGTATTTACTTCTCCTCACTGCGGACAGTACAACTTCACAAGCTGTCCCTATCCAGGGTCTACAGGAGAGGGAAAGCGCCCAAACAAGAAATCAAAGAAGCTCCTTTGACTGTCAGTAACTAAAATAGTCAAAACAGCAGCAGTGGGGAAGGAATGGAAGCATTTGCTTGGAAGGTTCTTGGAAAATGTCAGTTTTGTTAACTGTAATAAAAGGGTAGATATCTTCTCAGGACAGGATGGGCTGAACAATTTATTTTAAAAGCAAGCCTTCAGCTATCAAAGGCTCAGTCTCTCGGCACTCAGTAGGAGGTAAGGATGTGGCTCAAGACCTTTTGGATACTACAAGTCATGAGAATTTGGTTGGGAAAGCAAAACCAGCAAAGCAGGTAGGTATCTTCACATGATACATGTTCAATTCATATATTTCCCTGAGGAAAAAAAAAAAAAAATCTGGGCAAAACTCAGACAGGTAGAAGACACTGACAGTGATCAATAAAGCCATGGAGTGAACATTGGGTTTGGTCAAGGATGTTTCTGATATGCCTCCAGCAAGGCTGTCATGATTCCTGAGACACCAACCAGGGGAAAAATTATTACGTAGAGGATGCCCTGAGGTGACAGTGATACTCATGCAGACTCACAGCAGAACTGCTGTGCTACAGACTGGCACAAGCCTGGTTATGCCGAGTCTCCAGAGCACAATTCCTTTCTGCTTCTGGGCTCTGATTCAGAACTAGAAACAAATGTGCAACCTCCCTCATGTCAAGGGCAATTCATCACAAAGAGCCACCAAGGTTATCTTGTGTGTTTAAAAATTATCAGTCAGTGGGTGGTTATCTCATGTCTGATCCCCAAGGGTTTACCAGAAATATGGACAGCCTGTGACACAGTTACAAAGTTTTACAGTGCTGTGCAAGACTCTTGAGAGATCAATATGGCTGTGGTGGCTTCACCTTGGCTGGATGCCATGTGCCCACCAAAGCTGCTCTGTCACTCCCTTTCTCAACTAGACAGAGAAGAGAAAATAGAAAAAGGCTCATGCATTGAGATAAGGATAAGGAGAGATCAGTAAGCAGTCACTACCACATGCAAAACAGACTCATCTTGGGGAAAATTAATTGAATTTACTGTCAATCAAATCAGAGGAGGAATTTGAGAAGTAAAACAAAGTCTTTAAAACATCTTCCCATCACCACACCCTTCTTCCTTAATTTTGCCCCCCATTTTCTCTGCTTTCTCCCCCTCAGTGGTGCTGGGGGATAGAAAATGGGAGCTGCCGTCAGTTCATCCCAAATTTCCTCTGCAGGACCTTTGTCCTCAGAGAGAGTACTCTTCACACTCTTCCCCTGCTCCAGTGTGGGATGCTTCCTATGGAAAATAGTTCTCCACAAACTTCTCCAATGTGTGTCCTTCCCACAGGCTGCAGTAACTTTTTCGCCTCCTTAAATATGTTACCCCAGCGGCCCTAACACCATCACTGATGGGCTCGGCCCTGACCAGCAGCAGGTGCACCTTGGAGCCAGCTGGCACTGGCTCCATTGGACACAGGGCAACCTTCCAGCAGCTTCTCACCAAAGCCACCCTTGCAGCAACCCCCACTACCAAAACCTTGCCATGCAAACCCGGTGCAACAACGCATGTGTTAATCTGGGCAGGTAGAAGCACAGACAGACAGCTGGTGGCCTGATTCCTGCTCCACTTCTAGCCTTTTCTTCCGTTGTTAACACCAGATTGGTTTACACCATGATTGTAATAACGAAAATTATGCCAAGCTGCAGGAGTAATCAGATCTCCTGAGAACTGTATGACTCAAGGATTGTACAGAGTAGGTCAAGACCAGTACACCTGAGAAAGCCTTACACTAAATCTTGTTGCAGTGGTGTCATCCCTGAAAGCATCAGCCTGACTTCCAGTAAAGACATCTGAATCATTCTACAGAGCTTATGTATCTGAATGATGAACAAACACTCCAGAATGAGACACTAACATTAGCATCATAGACTTCCAGGTTATACTTTCAAGCAAGCAAAACAAGCAGAGCCACAAATTCTAGGTGAATCTCTAAACCTAGAGCCTCTAACTGCAAATGCGTTCTTTATGCTCCAGCGCTCCTTAGACTCTCTTTGCTAGATAGCATCTGATAGCACTAATTTCTCTCCTCACAAATCAAAGTAAAAGAGCAAAATCAGAGGCCAATCATTTCAATGGACCTGTGTTCTGTTTTTAGCTCCACATAGGACTCCCATGAACAACTAACCTGCATATGTTGCAATTTAAGCTCTCAAAGCATTATAATAAAAAACATACAGCACGTAAAGGTATTGTGATAATTATTTCATTCATTATAAAGTATTATCGGTTTTTCACAAGAGAAATTCTGCAGAAAGATATACTGCTATGAAATCCTAACAATCTTACAGGACAAATGTTGACAAAGTGCAGAGAGGACTATGACCTTCAAGTAAATAATTTTTATGTTTTATCTTGGCATTTTTTTGGACCTTATCGTTGTAAGGTCTGAACAACTCACAAATACTAATTAACTGAGCCTTTTTAATTATTCTCTCTGCTTACACAAGGGAAACCCTAGACCCAGTCCAATCTAAGTTCTCCTTTAAGACTAGATGAGTCAGAAGAGAGGAAGGACAAAGCACAGGATGTAACGTTGATACTCACTGACCTAACACATTCTTCCAAGAAGGCTGTGCAAAATAGAGCAATCTCTGAATTATCTGAACTCATACACAAGGTCTCATGGTGCCATACGTGAAACATTTATAAGCCTCTCAGCAGTGGGTCCAAATATGCTCTATACTGTGTGCATAACCAATAGGGCTTAAACTTGTAAAACAAGCAATGTTAATATATTCAATGCTCATTCCCTTGAACCCAAGACTGTTTCTTGAAACATTTGTAGTAAAGGATCATAGATTTTAAAAAACCCCAAACAACGCAGTATTACAAATCTATCTAACAGATCAAATTATTTCTTGCTAATAGCAAGACTGTAACAATCTGTCTAATTCTTCTTGTACATGCTTCACTGAAAATACAAAGTAAGCACTGGTGCAATCACTGTTTCATTAAGTTGCTGAAAAAAATGTGTAAGTATATATAACACTAAAAATTATCAGGTGAACTATAACAATGGTTAAAGCCTCAACCCTTTTGTTCTAGTCTTGGGGGGGGAAAAAAACAGAGAGATGGAGAGATTTAGCTAATTGGAAAATAGAGATTTTCTATCTACAGTTATATTAATTAAGAAAAAAAATATATCTGCTATTTACTCAGCCAGCCAACATGCATTTTCACTGAAGAACATAGCAGGTCTCGTCTGCTTTTGGTTCAGGTTTGGTTTGGTTTTGCAACATTCGGACGCCTCAGCCTCTTTCCCCTTTTGAATAGCAAGGGACCGATCCTACAAACAAATTAGTGCCAAACTGCAGCTAATATTTTAACTAGGAATAGGAATGAGTGATGAAATAAGAAATGTACTCTTTTGCTTTTTAAACATAGAATACATGGGCTACTCTCACCTGTCTCTTTGAACACAGATCCTTTTCTCTGTTCTTTCTGCCCTCTTTATTCAGATATCTATGTCAATAACAATTGACCTGTCCATGCCTTGCTTTTGTCTTTATTTTAGCATGATATATATGGGTATTTTTAGGGCAGAGCCTTTGGTGACAGAAATATTGTTCCTATCAATCTGCAGAGCATAACTAATGTAAAACAACATAATCATGTGAAATAATGTCTGAGAAGGATAGCTATGACAAGCTTGGAATGCAGTATTTACTAGAGGGAAAAAAAAAAAAAGGAAATATATTACCAGTTTTCTAGGTGTATTGTCAGCACCTAAGCAACACAAAAGCTAAACACAAGCAGAGTTTCTAGATACCAGATACAGCTCAACCAAGCACAGAAGCAGGAAATGAAGGATTGATACATGTCCTTGCAGGAAGAGTTCTGAAGTCATTATTGCATGAGATGACTAAACGATGAGAATTCAACAGTACCATTGCTAAAAGCTCTGAGAAGCAGGGGGCCTCTTTTCCCTGCCCAAGCCTGTGTCCATACATGAAAATCGTACTTCATGAAACAAAAATACCAGCATGCTGGATACCACTGTGCAGCCTTATCAGATACAAATCCCTTCTCTGAGCAACACAAACTGCACTCATTCTCTAAATTAAACTGAAAGCAGTATTTTTACTAAACTGCATACTCTGGCTTTGAGGTGGGACTGTGTGCAACCCTGAATACGCTCTCAAAGCAGAGCTACCCATGAGGTAAAGTTAAAGGAGTGCTGCAGGACAGCATATGCAGCCCAGACAAGCAGCTTCCCTATACAGACACATAACCATGGCAAAGGATAAACTGCCCATTTTGTTGCATTATGCGGACTATTCTCAGCTGGAAGCTGTAGAAAGCACTGTCCTTACACCAAACTAGTGCAGGAAGGGAGCTGTTGTCCCCATAAGTCCACCAAAGAATGTTTCCTGTAATGCGTATCTAAGAGAAAGAAAGGATGAACAATCATCAAGTTTTGGACAAAAGTTTCTGCTCCTTATAAATGACAATATTGCAGTCATTTGTGATGTTACTCTTTTTTTTTTTTTCAGGTCCAGAAAATATTCTGTTCCAAATCACAAAATGCTATTCTCTAAATCAGCCATTTACCTAAAAGCCTACCTTCCATTAAAATCCAACAGTTGTAAAACAAGTTATCTGCTGGTTTAATTTGGTTAGCAAGTATCTTCATCTGGACTTTTTTACTGGAAATTGCAAGTTTTTTTAAAAACAATTTAATAGCAGGGCTCCCTCAGTTCTTAAATTGAATACCAATGGTAAAATAAGATGGTGAAAACTCTGGCAACGCTCCATTCCAACCATTTTTAGTGTTATTTCCAGATAATGAAGAGATAACTATGATTTCATTTGTATACAGTGAAAGTGTCTAGTTTAAAAAGATGGCAACAGAGTTTGCCTTTTTCTCTCCAATTGGTTACAGTACATGCAATTAATATTCCCATCCAACATTAGCCAATGAGATCTTCCTGACGAGTAGTATCCGTCATCTACTTCATGACATTGCATACTCTTGTTTATAGCATCTAACAAGGCACAAAGCTAACTAAGACAGCTGTCAAGCTTCATATTTTCATGACAGAACAGAAGGACAAATCCTGTTATACTTCATGTGCATGTTCACAGCTGGCATACTGTCAAGGGGCATTGTAATATGAATTAAGGTCAACATATGAATCACCGTGTCAGTGCATGCACAGCTGGACTCTTAAACAGAGATGCAAAAGACTCACGTCTTCACACAGAACCATATCTACTAGTTCATACTTCCAAAAAATAACCATCAAGAAAGCAAAACTAACATTAAAGTGCCTTTCTTTGTTTGATACTGCCCCCATGAATGCATTTTTAAAACATAAAGAATAAATAGGTACCATTCTCAGATTACTCAGTATCAGATCTATATATAAAAAGATCCTTGCCCATATGCATCATCCTTTCCACAGAGTATGGAAGAACTTGGGCCTGTCAGCAATTTTTTCAGGTTTTCCAGGTAATTGATTGTATCTTTGATTACATCGTAGCAGCTGTACTGCCAGCCTCAGTCCCTGGCAGGAGGAGCACAAAGGCCATGAAGTGGATGTCTGTGGTGCAGAGGAGTAATCAAGGTCTTTGTCTTTGTCCCCTGTGTAGAAGATTCTGGATGCTTGTCTTCACTGGGGCTGGAGTCAACTTTTCTACAACAGTTAAATAAAGAAGGGATAATCTCAGTTTAATATTCTAAAGTCAGCTTTTACTGTTTACCATCAAACAAATGAAACCCTCCAGGGAGGTGAATCTCCAACCCTATCGATTTCATAGCAATGGGGCTAATTTACATGGGCTTTTTCCAGGGCTGCTGTTTTGCTGCAGACTGTTGGCACAGCAGCACAGGTGCTGCCAAGACCCTCAGCAGTCCTTTGCCCTGACTGCCTCATTCCCTGGGAGCAGTGTGACCCAGTCTCCTCCCAGCCCATCCCTGCTGAAACAGGGACAGGCAGGGGACAGGATGATGGCTCACCTCTGCTCTTCCATCAGGCAAAATGGAGCTGCCAAACTGAAGACCATCAGGCAGTTTAGATTAAATTAACCCTCATCTCTGAAGGGCAGCCTTTCCCTCTTTCTGCTTGACAAGCGGTGTTAATATGCCAGCTATATTCCAGAATTATTCAAAGCCCAGTCTTGTGCAGACTAAATACATTGAGTATTTGGTAGTATTTCTTACTTAAAAACATGTCATTTGTGTTAATATCACTTTCTTCTGACTGGAATGAGTTTACACTACATTGAAAAGCCTATTCTATTGACCAAGAAGCAGAGTAAATTGAGAAAATTAATGACATGTTGAAATAAATGACTGCTTTCTCCTCTATTAAGCACGTTGAATTTAGGAAAAAAAGAATACAGATGTATGACACAAACAGTGGAGCATGTCCTGCTTAACAGTAATAAATTAAATAATTGAAAAAAATATGCTAATTCTAAGTGGAAATGGACTTAAAAAAGGAAGATAACAGAACACTAATGATTATTTAGAAATGTCCATTTTCATACTTCCCTATTTTTGCATAATCACACCACTTAATAAAGCTCCAGAAAGATACTGTGCACTGCAAATTTTAATTTATGCAGCATGTGGTTCAGCTGCAGTTCTGAGACAGCCCTACTTCTTAGAGGATTAGAGCACAGCATTATTTTAATGTTGCTCTACAAAGACATTAATTAAACAATGTATTGATAAGTTCAAAGCTGGTTGAATTTCAGGCCAAAAAATATTTCTAGCTATCTTTTTAAATGTCTTTTGTACATTTATCAAATTCTGCAGGTTTGCTTGCTGAAACTGATAAATCTTATTTACATTTGAGGAGTTTTAACCCAGCCTGTTTGTCAGCTCAGATGAGCAGTGTTTAGATCAGTTGCACAGCTCTCCAACCTGAACAGAACTTCTTCCTGTGAGAGCTCTTGCTACTGCCAGAATTAGTCTGTGTATCCATTTTCTATGAGCCATGTTTGTGTTAGAGAAACACACGCCAGAATCTTGTCAGCTGAACTCCCTACTTGCTGTCTAAGCGCTGCTACTGCTGCAGCCATTGAGGAGAATATTTTGATTCAGAGGATAAGATTTATAGCATCCCAAGTTAGTAAATAATGAAAAAGCCATAGCATATACAAATCACCCATGCAGGTTCTAAACTCTGTAATAGTTTTACCTTTTTTTTCCTTCTAAGGTTTCAACAGAAAAAAAACCAAAACCACAAGATTTAAAAGGCATAGAGGTATCTCCAGCTTTTGCTGCAGTTTTTGAGAAACATACATTACAGTAAAAAAATCCTGCCTAAAATAGGAACCCTTAATCAGCAATTACTGTGGAGCAATGTAAATCCTGATGTATTTACAGATGAAAGGGGGTCACACTACTCAGGCAAAATATTTCATTTTCTGCAAATCACAATTCCAGTTGAGTTTGTAATATTAAAAAAAAGATCCTGTATATTTACAGTCAGCTTATAGGCAGCTGGGGTACACTTCCTCCTCCAGTAAAATATGTACTTTCATATAAATCAAGTTTATGGTTCACATGGTGCTGTAAATGTGTTAAGTCTGTTCCTTTTAAAAGTGTATTAACAATTTGCAAAAGAAGAGAGAAGAAGCCATTTGTAAAGCACATGCCTCCAAAAACCTCCTGAGGACAAATGACAAAACAGAAGGGCCAGCAGGAGGTAACACTTCCATCACTCTGTCTGACACAAGGGACCAGGACAGAATTTTGAGGTCGGTCCATAGGATAAAGGACATACTGCATGAGAAAATTAGACATGAAAAACAGCTTACAGGAAAACACTTGTTTGTTTGTTTTTTTTTCTTTTCTCAGTGTAGGTCATGTGAGTTCATATCCTGAATTCTGCAGTTAATTTCAGGATTAGACATCTCAAGATCTCAGACCATCCAATTTTTACTAGTATTGAATAAAATCAGAAACATCTCTTTGATATATGGTTTGGTTCAAAGCTGAGTCATGGTTCACCTGAAAGAATCATGAACTTCTGTTAACCTTTCTGTGAAATTAAGTCAGTTAAGTGTTTCCTATAAAAAAATGGAAACTAGTTTCACACTATACAACTTATCTTCCATTCAAAGCCAGTAAAAGGTTAGTATTTGTAGTCACTTCAGCTCATCTGAAAAAAAAGAAAAGTTGAGATGTTCCTTCACAAATGAAAGAGGCAAGCTCTTACGTGAGGGAGCAGAAAGGAGCGACACTGACCCTCGGAGTGGTTTCCAGATGGAGAGATTTATTTTCAGGAGCCCCTTTTTATAGGGGAGGATTCAAAAGCTCCCGGCTTGCCTCCTGACTGGCTGGGGTTACAGCCTGGGCGGTTCCTGGCCAGGGACGATGCTGTACCCATGGGCAGAGCTCTTTGGCAGACGGCTCAGCCAGGGGCAAGCTGCGTACTGCAACAGCAAGCAATGCGAAACACTGATCCCTAGGAAACAATATCTATTTGGGAATCAAATTTGACCCATTCAATTGCTAAAATTGGCAGGAGTTTATTTTGGGGGATTTGTTTGTTTATGTTTTTGGAGTTTTTTGGGGTTTTGGTTGGTTGTTTTTTTTTTTAATCAAGACATTTGGTATTTCATTACCAAAACCCAAAGCTTTTCTGCCAAAATTCATCTTTAGCTGTTTCCACTTTATTCAGTAGGGTCTTTTCAGGCCTAGGCAATTTAAAGGAATCCTTAATTAAAAAATAACAAACATAAACTCTGAAATTATTCCTCTCCTTTCTCTTCTACACCCTAATCATCTATTTGCAGTAAAACTACTGAAAAATAAAAGAACAACTTGAAAAGCTTATGTCCCTAATACACTGGAAAATACGCAGTCTAATTCACAAGACACTAAGCTTTTCTTTGTAGACATAAAAGCCGTAGCAATTCCAAACTACATTTCTCAAACAGCAGGTATCAAAAAAGAAAAGGAAATATCGTTGTGCAACTGCCAGAGAACAAATAACCCCACTAATTCTTCTGTTCATACCTTTTACTAAACCCACTAGGTAAAAGTCATTACACACTTTGAGTGGTTTTATAAGTACATACAGGAAGACAAAATACCGAATATAAAATGAGAGTTGATTAATGAAATATTAATTGACATAACTAAACCAAACACTGAGTTAATTTCTGTTAGGAAAAAATAAAAGAAACAAAAACAAACAAACCAAAAAAACACAAACAAACAAACAAACAAAAGAGCATGTTTTCCTAATTTAATTATGAAAGCCTGGAATATTATAAGATGGAAGTCCTAAAAAAGTGAAGAATACCATATTATACCAATCTTGATCAAGTCTTCAGACATGTAGACAACAGTTTTAGTTTGGAAATCTAATCTCCAAAAGCCAGTTTAAACCCATATCAAATCTTGAATTTTGCTTTTTTCCCCGGTATTTTTTTATGTGCAAAATAAAACATTAGTGCAAATTTGGTTACTGAATTCTTTTTATTGTACATATTGTACTGAATTAGAAGCTCAAAAGAATTCTGAAACACAAATTTTAGATGCATCATTAATACAATAAAAGCTTTAAATACAATATGGGAAGAACTCAATGCCTTGCTGATGATGGGTTTAACAGAAGTGGGATGAGAACAATGAAATGGAAAGCCAAGTAGGCAGGAACTAAAAATAATTTATATTAAAAAATTGGGAGTTTACTGGTTGGCAATGACAGAGGAGTAAAAAAGTACTAAAACAATGAACTGATGACAGATTCATGGTACACTATCACCCTTATGTGGCTGTGAAAGGACAACTGCTATGCTAACAAATGGGAATGGGAGAGGTAATGCTAAAAAGAGAGAGGCAAGTATTAGTATTAGCACTCAACACCACTGCAACACAGCTAAAGGTAAGATTATACTTTTTCAAGCCACTGTTTCTGGGGAAAAGAAGTAATGACTAGGATACTACATGTCCATATTCTTAAGTAAAGCCTGAAAAATATCTATTTTTCTTCAGCAGGGCAAAAGAAAGGCTAAGATGGGAAAAAGGTATATTAATAATTTAAGTGGGTACACATACTAGAAGGAGGGAAAGTGTAAAATAACAATTGAAGACATACCACAAATAAATTAAGGTGGAAAAAATCAGATTTCCAGTAAAAACAGCAATGAAAATCTGAAACAGCCTATGATGGGATTAAGAGATGAAAAAATCTTCAACAAACTCAGTTTATAGACAGAATATAATGTAGTTGACTGTTATGGCCTACAAAGTTCTGCTGCTCAACTTGAAAAATTTAATTAGATGAATAAAAGTTGGGAAAGGGCAAAAGAGAGTAAAAGGGCTTGAGCAACAGAACAGTTGTAGAGCTGAACAAAAGAGAGATGGGACCTACAGTGTTTAAAACTATTAACTTTAGAAGGAAACACTACACTTATAGTTAGGGCTGATGAAGCTTTTTGCAAACAAATGTTCAGTATGCAAGTTCAGAATTTACTGACTATAGGCAGCAACTGTCTTTGACTGGCCAGCAGGTCTAGAACTAGTCTCCATCTTCCACCCCTTGTTATAGACTTTGAAAAACCAAGTTCATTAAAACTAATGACATATACTAATAAGTATTTAGACATAACATTCAAGTCCCTTCCACACAGCATTTATTTTTAAGTTTCATGTTCATGGTATATGTACACCTAATACCACAGAACATAAATATGCACTTCAAACATGTGAACTCAATTTTCATCACTGAAAAGTAACCATATATATATAAAAATATTTTTGCCTGTGCAGAATATGGAAAGCATGCATCCCAAATATAAACAAATCTTTCACCACTTTCTTGCACGAAAAATTCAATAAGCATACCATGCATGTGATCCCAATATTTCCTATTTTCATCCAAAACCCAAATTTCAGTCATTACATATAACTGAAAACCAAAAGCACATTTCATATACTGAGATGCAAATGAACATGTAAGATCTCATACAAGTACAGCATATCCACATTGCTGCTACCAGTCACTCTTGCAGCTAAACAGAATTTTGGTCAAACTACCATCCACAAATGTGCATTTAATCCTGTCAAGCCTCAAAACTGTACATAAACTTCCAGGACAGCTGGACTGTGATACAACCAAAACACAAAGTAAAGCCTTGGTAGAGAGGGATGACCAGCAAAGCCTCATCATACATTGCACGTTCACTGCACACAGATATGATCTGAGATACTGCAGAATTTAAAAAGAGTACACACTGTTCAAACTGAATGGCTTTCTAAGATTTCTGGTTACTCATTTACCTTCAGCATAGCATACCGCTATCAAATGCCCTTTGAGAAATCATAATTGCAAACTATGTAAATTACCCCCCAGAAGGACAATGTGGGTCTCATTGACATTGGAGCCTGTCTTTTGCATACAGTAATACAAAGGGCACTTTGTATTGCTGCAGTTTTAATGAATCAATATGTTTATATATGACTTAAGCGTACAATATCTGAACTATGAAATACTCTATCACAATCACAAGTACATTCAAGTATTACTTTACTTGGGGGGATGCAAGTCATATTGTTGCAATATCACAATAAGCAATATAGAGAGAGAAAAAAACAATTCAACCATGCATAGTTTGTGCCTAATTTCTACAATTTAAGATTGCAATGTAAAGCTACGTATTTTTGCTACATTTAAGTGTGTCTTCTATGTGATACTACAATGATTCCTAAATTCTCTGTCATGGCAACACAGTCCATTCATTGTAGGTGAAACTATGCTGTCCCATATTCGATGTTATTCATTGTCTGAAGCATCAGGCGAAATAAAGCAAAATGGAAAGGAGGAAAAAGTACTAGTTTAAAAGTATCTGCAGTGAATCCAGCATCCCAAAATGCTTCACAAAGTCTCATCCATGGAAGACAACTTCGTGTCTTTCTAAGACTTTCAGGTACTATTCAAATGCAGGAAACCTTTTATTGTAACACAGTTTAGAGAAGGAGAACCTAACTGATAGCATCAGTTAGATAACATTAAAGAAAGTCCAACACAGTTCAATTCAGTATTAACCCTCCATTCTTGCATTCCTTTTCTATTCTTCTGAAGAAGTGACATTTTCAGAAGCACAGATCCTAGTTCCTCGAAGAACTGGCACCGCACAGCAATATATCAATCACCCCAAGCACAGCGCTCAATTCATCTTCAAGTGCCAGTGCACACTGAGCTCGTTCAGGGCCCATTA
The DNA here is from genome assembly GCA_013390045.1 of Picathartes gymnocephalus. Classification (NCBI taxonomy): domain Eukaryota; kingdom Metazoa; phylum Chordata; class Aves; order Passeriformes; family Picathartidae; genus Picathartes; species Picathartes gymnocephalus. The sequence continues at coordinate 109,865 of WEKY01048623.1, read as the reverse complement.
ACACATTCATAGAGAAATGTGCATGGTCTTTAAAAATAAGTATATGTCTGCCACATAATATGCAGAAATGCAAAATGCAGCGTGTCAATGAATGCTGGTAGTCTCCTGATGCATTTATAGCACATTCAAGGGCCTTTCTTAGTGGATCTGCTACAAAAGCAGATACAACATCGGGGCCCTGAAGGTACGAATGTCCCTGCTCGGCACACCCTGCCCACAGCCCAAGACCTCATTCCAGCCTGCAGGGCCATCAGCCCCCAGCCCAGAGATGCCAGAGCAGGACTGGCCTCCAGCCCCCTACAGCCCTTCGCTGTCCAGCCAGGGGCCCAGCCTGGCCTGTCCCTGCTCCCACGGAGGGGACTGGTGCCCAGGACCGGGGCTGTCCCTGTGCCCCTGGCTGCCTGCCTCTGGGCTGTGGTGGGACAGGTCCTGGCTGCCAGGTCTCCCGGGGAGCCCCAACACCCCCTGCACCCCACCCCTGCAGAGCTGCCAGCCTCACAGCACCCTGACATACAAAAATGGAGAACATGAACCTCAGCTAAGTATATGCAAGGAATATTTCCTCACAGACTTTGCCCTCTAACATGAAATTTAGTTACCGTCTCTATCATAAAGAAATAAGCTACATATTTGCCAAGATTTTGGAAAACAGAAAAACAAAGTGAGACTGCACAGAACAGCAATTAGAGATGGATGATTTTCAAAAATATTCAAGATTGTCAACAGCAGCAACTGCGTGTCCTAAATACTCCCAAGTACCAAATGTTTCCATAAAAATGGATTTAAAACATGACTTTTTATATCCCACTGGAGACAGATTTGCTCGTGACCTCCTTAAAACTTTCAGAAATTGTATTGCTGGAGAGAAAGATTTGCTGTTTTGAATACCTTCAATAGTTTGCTGTTTTGAGTACCTTCAAAGTGCTGCTTTGAATACCTTCAATACCTCAAATGAAGAAGAGCACGTATTTTTAAAGCAGGAAAAAAAAAAATTAGTAAAATTCTCCCTTCCTTACACATTTACCTTTCCATGGGAAGCAAAAAGATATCAGCACAAAGACATTAGTAACAATATCAAATGCATTGTTATGAACTGTGCTCACCACATATGCTGCAAGTCCTGGACAACTACAGGAGTGGTCAGAGCTTCATGGATGCTACTCCTAAACAGTAAAATACATGGACTTGCATTTAAAAACTCCGAAATCTCATTAAATAGCATCCCTTGGCAACCTCTAAAACCACTAGTGGTCTGTTGACCTGGGATATTTTGGGAAAGCAGAGGATGAGCACCCAGGGCAGTATGAGAAGCCATTTTGATGCTGCAGTGATGTGAAGCAGGGGCCTCCCAGGATGTAAAATCAGGAGGATGGGAGCATAAACACAAATCATGGCCAGTTACTGGTAACTGAAAGAATGCTAGCTTTGGGAGTTCCGTAGAAAGAGCATAACAAGGGAAAACAAGGAACATGCATCTCACACATGTAAAACACCCTTGTATGAGGTGCAAAAAATTTTAAAAATAGCCGTAGAAAAATGTCTGCTGCTCCCTCAGGAGCAGAGGCCAAGGAATAACAGGATTGTCCCAGCAGTGCCTTCTCAGCAAGGGATGCCACACCTCACCACTGATTCTGGGTGTCCTCAGCAAGTCTTCCTCCTCCCCAGCAGCAACTGAACACTGCTTTTTGATTTGCTATTCACCACATTCTGCAACAGCAACCCAGCAATCATACATAAAGTACTATCTTCACAATTTAATTGGGTTAAGTATGTTAGGATTTCAAAGAGCTCTGTATGTGTGTGTGTGCTTTCTGCTCCAGCCTTCCCACATGACAAAATGATTGATACCACAGCAACCACTCAAGAGTAAATGCAGACATAACAGATGAGTGCAGCATGAAAATCTGGGAAAGCTATACAATCTCCATCATGGGAGGTCTGAAAGCAAAACAATGGTCCAGGTGTACTCAGATCTGCTGTGTGCTTTTTAACTTATTTTTTAATGATTCTACAGGAAAGAATAAATGCTAATTAAAAAAACATATACTAAAAATTTATAATGGGAAAGGAGACTTTGCAACAGAACTGCAGCTGAAAAATGGTAATGGTGGTATACATTAGTGCTATCTAGTCATAAGTACTTCCTGTTATTACATTTAAAATATGCAAAAATGAGATCTATTTTTAAATCTAACACACCAGTATGGAAGAATTACCCAAGCTAAAACACTCAACTGTATCAGACATCAGCAAAACCTTCATCTTAAAAAGTTAAATAGCTAATACCTTCCAGGAGTCAAAAGGTCACTGGCCATCATCAGTAGAGATGGACCCAACACAGCGATACATAGAAAGCATTAGACAGTGGTTGGGTGAAAACATTATTTCATACATAATTCTTAATCAGTTTTAAATATATAAATAGCACTGAAAAGAAAAACTGGCTGTTTGCTGAGAGTTGAGATACACAGTAAATTAATTAGTTAAAAAACTGACCCTGCAAATTGCTCCATATAAGTTATTTGCTCAGTTTGGCTGCATGTGGAGTTAGAAATGTAACAGAGCAGCCCATGGCACTCAGAACTACAATTTACAGTACTCACAGTGCATAGTATTAAAACCAGCATTTTAAAATAGCAAAAATGAATCCTGTTATTAAACTCTATCTTTTCATCTGTTCAGCAAAGCCCTGTTGCATATAAAAATATTATCGGTAAGTTTGTTCTAGAGAAAAAAGTTAGCCATTTTAATAGAATTAAAAAGAAAACTATGGTAACAGACAGAATATAGTGCCCTGCATGTTTAAGAATCATCAGTATTAACTGCACAGTTGCTGAGCAACAGAGATGCAACAAAATCTTATACTGAAAAGCACCTATATATTCTACTTTTTTTTTTTAGGGAAAAAGATCCAAAACAACAATTATCTTAGGAACAACATAATTAGAAAGCTGATTGGAAAAGACTCAGTCTGCATAACTTACTAATGCCTGTGAATTTTTTTATGTTTTCAACAAATTTGTGGCCAAATACACAGAATTATATTCTTATTCACAAAACTAGAGAACTATGTCATGCAAGTTGAGAATTTCCTCTAATACATCAGATTTAGAAAATTCTTGCAACCTACATGTTACTATGGCAACTTTTTTGTTTTTGTCAAAATGTAAATTAACATTGAGGCTTTACAAACTCCGTATTTCTTTTGTGTTTGTACATATTTTTTTCTCATATATGGAATCAGAATAGCTTTTTACTTTAAATGGCTACAGTTTATATTAAAAGATGAAGCTACAGTGAGAAGAAGTTGGGATTAAATCACAATTTCTAAGGCCATCTCTGCTTAACCTCAATTTTTAAACCATAACAATAAATAAGTCCAGGAGAAAGCAATCAAACAAATAAGTTCTATGGCAAAGGTTTCTCTCTTTGACTTTTATAATTATAAACGTCTAGAAAATTAAAATAAGCTGCACATTTCAGTCCTTTTCTTGTTCTTTTAACTGCTAATTCCACTGAAAACCCATTTTACTGGTTTTTTTTCTCTCTTTTTCGTAACAAAAAAAATAATCTGGAAAAGAAAGTATGACTGCTCTGTTTTGTTATGAAGAAAATTGTGTTTTGATATGCCTCTATAGTACTGGAAAGACTTACTGAATTCAAGAACTTGCCTGCCTTAAGATGCACAGGTGTCTGGAGTTCCTGTTACAGTGAAAATTACAGGAATTATGTAAGCCTAGAGATAGATTGGACATCTTCCTCATCATGTCAGAGAGTCATAGCATTACAATGAATCTGACAGAAATGCTACTCCTTTTAATTTGACTCCCATTTCTTGTCTGCTGAAAAAGAGAGACTTGCAAATCTCAACTTGTGAACCGAGAAGAATTTTCAATCTACTCATTAAAATACCTGTAACAAATAGAGACTTTCAATTCATTTTACACCATTACTAAACATGCATAATTTTTTTTGAACAGAGTTTAATATTAAGAGTTATTATAAATCTAATGCATTTTAGCTCTTATCATAATGGAGCTCACAAAAGTGAAGAAGAAAACTTTAAAACATGACAATACAATAAAATGCATGGGAAAATATAGGAGCTTAACGACATATTAAACTTGGTCGCCCTGGCATGAGCATCTAAGCAGCCTGGTCTAGTAGGAGGTGTCCCTGCCTATGGAAGGGGATTGGAAATAGATCATCTTGAAGGTCCCTTCCAACCCAAACCACTCTATGATTCTGTGATATGTGCTCTTTCTAAGGGACCAGTTGTCTGCAAGTTTGCAACCAAGTCATCTAGTTAAAAATAACCATCTAGCAAAGAGAAATGAATTATAAAAAGGACCCAAAGTCCATCCATGTTCATCCTAGTTCTCTATCAGTATTAAAAAAAAAAAAAAAAAAATCAGACTATATTCTAATAAAATTAAGTCAGGGTACTGGTAACTCATTAGCTAATACACAAAACCCTAATGCCCAGTGAACTAGATCATGCAGCCTGCCCTATTCTAAACTAAAAATCCGACTGTAACAATTTTATAATGGGTGGAGGGACAGTCAAGGCTATACTTACAGTTATATAAGCACACAGGCAGAGCAAACATGGAATTTATTTCTAGGGGAAATAAACTCGGGGAAAAAAACACAGTGTTCAGAATCATGAGATCCCTTGACCATCTCCTTTTTTGTCCATGTTCCCATGTGTGCATGCAGAAGGAAGCTGCATTCTCTTGGGAGAGCATAGAAGACAGAAAATAAAAGTAGACAAGAACTACTACAGAAATTCAGCAATTATAGATAATGAAAAGCATTATGCCTGTGAAGAGACACTGAGGAGAAATGATATTTCATAACTTCTGTTATTTTAACTACTTGCTCATGTATAATTTAACAATCTTTTTCTTGCACTTCTTCTGTGAACAGCGAGTGTCTCTAGATTTGTTAAGTGACTGCAAGGATACGGTTCTGGCTCTTGATAAGGCCTAAGTGCATAATTAAGTAGAAGCACATACTACTAACACTAATAATTCACTGCATTGGAGTATGCAGTTGCACAACACCCATAACTTTTAGGGTCTGTGGAATAAAGAAAATAACCTCACTTTTCCATCAGAAAACAGTGTCATCAGGAGCTGCAGTGCCCAAGTATGGGACAAGAAACTGTAGCGTGAAGCAGAACCTTCCCAGTTAAATACATGCTTTAATCAGTTGTTTTGAAAGAGTTTCAGTAGGGATTATCTTCCAAAGGCATTTACCTCACACACCTTACAGATGGAAAGGACACTTTCCCAGGTCAATTTACCAAGGCAAAATTATACCGAAATAGAACCTCAATGCTGCACAGGAGTAGAAATGAAAACAGCAAGAAGTTCAACATCAATTCCAATGGAGACAAGATTTCATTCCTAACATCAAACAATCATATTGTTCCCTTCTACATTCATACCTTACAGATTTACTTTCTAAAGGCTGTTACCAAAGTTTAAGTTTGCTTAAGTGAAAAGTCATATGTGGTTTGCAAAATGCTTTTGGGCTCAGGAAAGTGCAACAAAAAGGAAAAACTGCTGCTAATTAAGCATATAATGCCTTTATTTATAAACATTAACATTATTAACATTACAAGTTATGCCTATATATCAAAACAAATTGATATTTGTTATGAATTAACCAGTAATTATAATAAATCTGTTGGGCCTTGACATTAAATTAGTAGGTGGACATGGCCAAGAAAATGCTCAATCCATGTTTTATCATACGGTCTCTAACTTCAGGTAATGGGAGTTCTTGGGTCTTCAGCCCACCGGAAAATCATGCCACTATTCACTCTATAACAGTTAAAATACATGTTTAATGTTTTAATAGTCTTTAGGGAAGACATAGAACTTCTTAGAATATTAAAATACAAAAAATTTTACTAAAATGTTAATCAAAATAATGGAAAGGTGAAAAGATTCAACAAAATGGGGCTGTGACTATATTCTACCAAAGAAAATAACACACAGCAAAGTGATTTTTATCTTTAAAGGCTTGCATCTAAAACTCATCAGCATCCATTATAATTCTATAAAATAAGATAAGGCAACATCTGGTACAATCTATATAGTTTTATAGCCAAGTACACAAAAATGCTTAAAACAGTTAAAAGATCTTTCCACACTAAATGAAGCTGAAGACTCTTTACTTTGTCTACCAGCATGTACTATAAAAACAAAGGCAAAAGCTAGAACAAAAGAGGAATAAAAAAGAACACTCATTTTTCCTAATGACTAAATAATACTTTTAAAGGATTAACAGATAATGGGACCTGCTGATGCACAGGAAGAGAAAGCATCTTCACAACCATTTTAGTTTAATCTCAATTAGTTCATAGCCATAAGCAAGGTGATACTCAAGCACTGACCATTTCAAACAACTGTTTGATTCTCTTGAGGCTAGATCTATTCCCAGATTCACAAAGCACATCTCCAAAACATGTACAACTCTGAATAATGGAGCAGAGGTTTGGGTTTTTTCTTTCTTAAAGCCCTACATTTGTAGTGAAAGAATAATGCAGAAAAAATGTAATTTAATACAATAAAAACAGTAGCAAATTTCAAAAGATATCATATAACATTGTTGTCAGGATTAATTAGCAGTCAGCACAAAACCACATAAAATGCAAGTGCTTCTTCAAAAGCTAGTGTAAAGGAACAAAGAAATTTGCAATACTGTAACTTCAAAAACTTTTTATTTCCTGTCTTTTAAGAAATGTTAGTGCTGCTCAAGAAAAAAAAGAACTAGTACCCAGGTCTTCTACACCTCTAAGTAGAACAACGCGGTAGTGCATAACCGTTCCACAGACGCAAAATAACTCCACACAGAACTTGTGCTCCAAGCACAAACTGTGGACTATGAATACATTTGGCTTACATTTGGCAATGTTTGGGGAGAGCTGGGGGGCCTTTTAGGGATGTCTTCTGTGAGAAGCTGCTTGAAGCTTCCCCTGTGTCCAAGGAAGCCAATGCCAGCCAGTTCCAGGATGGACACACTGCTGGCCATAACCGAGTCCATCAGTGATGGTGGTAGCACTACATTTAAGAAGGGAGGGGGGAGGGATGGCGGAATCTATGCACCACTAGCAGCATTCAAAAAAGACAAGTGAGAATATGTGAGAGAAACAGAAGGCCCTCCTGACACCAAAGCCAGTGAAGACGGGGGAGAAGGTGAGTGCTCCAGGTGTCGGAGCAGAGATTCCTGTGAAGACATGGTGAGGCAGCTGTCCCCCAGCAGTTCGTGGGGATCCACAATAGGGCCCCTGCAGCCTCTGAAGGACCCCCCCATGCTGAAACAGACGCATGCCCAAGGCAGGCTGTGGCCTAATGGGAAGCCTACAATGGCACAGGGTCCTGGCAGGATCCAGGGAGAAAGGAGCCCATGCTGCAGCAGTCTGTCCCTGATTGACCAACCCCATGGAAGGACCCATGTTGGAGAAGTTTGTGCAGGAGGGACCCCATGCTGGAGAAGGGGAAGAGTATGAAGAGGAAAGAGCAATAGAGGTGATGTATGATGAACTGACTGAAACCCCTCTCCCTCATCCCCCTGCACCACTCAGGGGAGAAGGCAGAAAAACTGCAAGCAAAGTGAAGCCCAGGAAGAAGGGAGGCAGGGGTTAAGGTGTTTTAAGATTTGGGTTTGTTTCTTGTGGCCCTACTCTGATTTTCATTGGCAATAAATTAAATCAATTCTTCCCTGAATTGTTTATTAAGAAGAATTTGTCTGTGAAGGTAATTAGTGAGTGATCTCTCCCTGTCCTTATATCAACCCACAAGCATTTCTGTCAGCACAACTTGCTAATTCTCCTTTTGCTACTGGATTTGGAACTATACAGACATGTAAAAATTGGACAGTACTGCATCAAGATACACACCATTGCAGACTGCAATAAACACAAAGCTTTTAATCACCCATAGCACCAAACAGGCACATATTAACAGAGAACTTTACAAAGCCATTTGCAGCTCATCCTGCTTTGGGGCACCTGTGTTTCCCTCACCAGAGGTCAGAGTAGCCACAGGGTAACCTGGAGATCAGCCCTTCACATGCTGTGGTAACAAGAGCAGACTGGGAGAAACAAACAATCCTTAACACAAATCCTCATCTTGTAAGAAATACCAGAATGTGAATTAGACCAATATCTCTATTTCACTGCTCATGGAATATGAAGAAGCACAAACAGAGCATGGTCCTGATTCAGGACACCTTTGAGTCCTAAATGGCTTGCAACATAAACAGTACTTAAAAACTGATCTTTATTTATTTACATGAATCATGATATTTTCTGTTCCTTTTTGTCTGTTTGTTTTTAAATTACATCTGCAACTCAAAAAAAGGTATGGTTCAGCTAACAAAATACGTAAAACATTGGCTGATTACTTGGAAATTTTTTTTTTTTTTTTTTCGTCTGATACTTTCAGACCCTTGGATAATTTCTCATGAGCCTATTGACTTCAGCAGTCAACAGGAAGTTGCCCTCAAATTAGATGTTTAAATATCTTTCACCTTTGTAAGTTTTAGGTAAGTGCTCATTTCAGAGAATCAGACTTCAAGGAACTTCAAGAAATCACCTTGTTCACCTGTCTGCTTCAATATAAGAATACTGTTTCCAACAGACAACATTGTAATCTGAAAATAAAACTCTCCTATTCCACAACTTCTCAAGAAAATCTATCCCAATGCTTAACTGTTCTTGCCAATGGCAAGTCCTCCCTAAAGCAACAGCACAAATCTGTCCTCCTGCAATATTTTCCAATGTCTAGCTAAAATTTCCCTCAAATCAGTTTGCGTTCACTGCTTCTTGTGATCTTTCCACTTTACAGAAAGGACAGTTTGTTATTCTCGAGGTAGAATTTCACCCACTGAAATCTCTTATCATGCTAGTAATCTCTTCTCTAAACCTGGTAACACTAGTGTCTTTAGTTCTTTTTTCTAGGTCATATCTCCTAAAGATTTAGCTATTCCCTTTGTTCTCCTGAGTATCCACTTAATCTTTTCTCATGTGTGACTGCAATTAAACACCCAGACTTTGAAGCACCACATAGCCTTGTGGCACATTAGAAGGAAGCTGAGGTTCAGAAAATACTTGCCTATTACAAATAATTTTTTTAACCTGATAAATTAATACAATCTCCTTTCCTTTATATGGTCTAAAATAATACATCACTCATGTGAAAACACACATTAGTACACAGCCTGCCTTAAGAAAATATTAGTATTGCTTTTTTCTATGTTAATTTGCTGTTTGGACATATTCCAAACATGTTACTCATTGCTTTTCACAAGACTAACAACAATTAGTAGGAAGATCTATTGTTCTGAGTAAGATTTACTTGTGAACTGATGTAGTGCCAAAGGTAAAATATAATGAATAGGCAGATTCATTATGTTGTGTTGGATTTCTAGAACAAGCATAGAAAACACATTTAGGCAAATAATAGGATTTTGTTATTAAACAGAACATACTATCATTATGGGTTATAAGTAGAAAGAGGATATAATTCCAAAGAAAAATAAATCTTAGCTAAAATGCAATACTGGGTGGAATAGATACCCCAGTTGGCCAGTCATACTCAGCTGAGTGATCAATTCCAACTGGGATATCTAAATACTGCCAGAAAACAAATACTGTTATTTTATTAGACCCACAATTGTGTTTGGTCTTTTCTTAATATGATTATAAAGAGCTTTTTTTAAAATATATATGTGAAGAGAATAATTTTATCTATATTTTGACTAGTGAATTTAAAATATTATGGCTTCTCTCAGCAATATTATATTGAACTCAACTTGTAATTGTGGGGGTTTTTTTCCTCATTTGCCCTTTTTCCATTTCAAAAAGTCTCAGTTGTGTGTGTCTTGTTTGGGCAGTTTAATAGTTGATACAGTGTATGCCTGCTAAGAAACAAGAAAAATAAATATTAACCAACAGATCTAAAAAGCATGCACTTTTGTATGGTGTGACTCACACCAGTCTATAGTACTGCCTTTAGGAACAGGTAGTGCTGATAAATGCTGAGAAAGGCCAATAATTCATCACTTGTGCTCCTGGGCTATGAAAACAGGCAATTGTAAAAAGGCTACTGAAAAATCTCTTACTAATGTTTTTTTTTAAGTTGCTCAGTCGGGAAAACTAGGAGATTTATACTATCGATGGTGCAGTTCCCTATGAAGACATACAAGTCGTTCATATGAAACACCCAAAATGAAAGACTATTTCAAAACTTCCTCCCATGGGTAGAAAACCTGTCAGACTCCCCCTCTTGGTACATCCCAGCACAGCAGATGCCACATAGAGAACATCTTTCCTGCCTCCCTGAAAAGAAAATGATTGAGAATTTTGTCTGCACTGCTTTCTTTCACTGCTACACCTCTCCAATCCTGTTGAAAAAAACAAACAAAGAAACAGAAAACAACAATAGACCGGAAACATCAAAACATTTCAAATACAAAGATATTTTATTTCAAAACAGGACCTCTTCTCATTTTTCTGCAGCTCCAATGTGCCACACAGTATCACACAGCCACTGAACTGGGTCGTAATTCTACTTAGTTGCCATAAAACTATATAAAAAATTGAAAGATTGGATACTTTTCAGATTTTCTTTCCTATGTAGCCCTTATTCAAGATTAGGGATTTTCAACTACCGATTCCGTTTCCCGGATGGAAAGAGTAAAACTTCCACTTCTGCATTCAGTGCCTCTCTCTACCCCGATGTCCTGCACCTCATTTATATCTCCCTCTTCACAACACCCCGTCCTCAAAAATCTATGGAAGATAGACAGTAGAAGAAATTATACCACAGTGTGTTAAATGTAACAAACCCTTCAGCAAATTTGCAGCTGGGACACACCATCCTCAACTCAGTTTTACTATATATAGGTAACATATGCAGCGCATCTGGTATGCAAGTTATCTTACTGTTTTGAAACACAGGTAAAGCATAAAAGGGCAAACTGAAAAAATAAAATAAAACAAAACTTTTTTCCCCCATATTCTTAAAAGCAATTATCTGTGTTTAACTGATTCAAGTACCTTTTAACATTTAAAAGATAAAAGAAAAATGAAAGGATGGCAATATTATCTGTCATACTAAGTCCATTCAAATTCTTTCTAGGAAAATTTTGAGGGCCAAAGGCTCAAAATGTTTTAGAAGGTAACAACTCCTTTCCCCAAAAGGTTTTACTCATCAGTAAACATCAGCAATATCAGCTTCCTCAAGCCATCAGGTTAAATGAACAGAAAGCTCTTTAAAAAAATCACCTTGGGTATACCATCAGTAGACATTTTCAAACATTAGCCGAGGAGTAGCAGAGTTGTTTGGGGTTATGCAGCTAAATAGAATATGTGCTTTATTATTGTCAGTGTCCAAATGTACATGATAAAAACAAAAATATACATAAAGCTTTTTCCATAGTTTTAGAGAAGGATAAAGTATTTAATCTGTATAAAAAGTGACAGAAAAAAAAATATTAAGTATAAAACTTAGCCAAGTTATTACGTGTAACATTGCACTCTTTTAAAAAAAAGTGCTGTAGTATTTTTCAGTATTGGGACACTAATTCCTATAAGCAGAATTGACACAGAAGTGCCTGCAAGTGTAACCAATAATTTCTAATTTTTGCTGGAGGGGAAAAAAAAAAAAAAGGTAACTATGAAAAACTTGCTAAACAGATACCTTATTCATATATTTAAGTATACACTAAATTTGTACAAATGATACTAAATTTTGGTTTATAGCCATAATCATCTGATTATAAAAGAAGTACTGGTATTCTCTTGTCTCTACTTAACTACTGCAGTGTATCAACAGAAAATCACCCTATTTTACAAAGCTTACTACTGAAAATTGACCTAACAGATTAGGAATCTGAATATTGGGATCTGAATATTCCAATCCTCTGTACTTTAAGCAAGATTCTTGAGATTGAATCTGCTTCTGTGCAGTCCCTCTACAAGTCCCTCTAACATCACCCAAATCTCCTAAACCATTCATAATATCAACGCACCTTTTGATAAATTAGACATTTCTATCTCCTAATCAGCAATCAGCACATAAACAAAGCTTTAAAGTATCTCCAGGGCTGTAACACCCTGGCTGCCATGTACACATAACATACCCTTCTGAAGTTACTCCCTAACTGACCTACTTTCCATGAGACTCAAAGACACATATAGAAACTGTATCCTTTACCTTTCCCCATCACTGCAGTGTTTGAATGGTTAAAACGTTCTACTAGGTGAAAGAGGTCCTTGTCAGGAGCAAAGGAGTTCCCACAATTGATGGGGTGTAACACCAACTCAAATGTTTTTCATTTATGTTTGAATAAATGTATTAAACAATATTAGATAATGAATCACTTAAAATCAGACATGGGTAGCGACTATACTCGGTTATTTTTAATTTTCAATAGTGTATGCAAAAAGTTTTAGATATTGGAATTTTAAGCACTCCTTCATACTGACTGCAGCTGACTAGAGTATGTTAAACTGCTTTGCAGGAAGATCAGACAGGCATGGGACTGCAATTATATATCACAATACCCTTTTCTGGGTTCACAGCTCTATTCATCTTTTAGAAACACTGAAGGACAGATTGGACATAGGGGAACGGATTAGCCACAGGACGACCTGTATTTCCACACAAAAGCCTAAGTGTGGAAAAATGGCACCCTGTGTCACCCATTCTTCACTTCCTGAAAAAAACATATTCATGAAAATAGACATTTAAACAGCTCTTTCCCACTCATTTCAGAACAAGCATTCATTGTTTCTTAACACCATTTATACAGTAGTAATGTAATGCTACTACCAAACTGCCTCAGTTCACAAATGTATATGAAAATATTTAAGAATTAAGACAGGCCCACTTCAGCACAGGAACTAGAATGAAATCAACATGAAAATAACATTAATTATGAAAAAAAAAAAAAAGACTCAGTTGACTTGCAACATGCAATCTCATATTTATGAATGGGACTGAAGGAGGATTTGGTTCTGGTAATAAGTTTCAGTGGGATGTCATGGAAGTTCTACACACTATAGCCACGCAGTACAACTGAAATTATAAAAATATATTGTGTTAATAATAAGAGCATAACCTGCCAGATAACATCAGTAATGCCAATTGAGTAAAAGGAAAATGAACACTGAAAAATATATGCAGTAATTATATAATTTTGTATGAAGTGAAGATTATGTCAGTTTTCTGTTAAAACCTAGCTTTGGAAAAATAATAACCAGTAAATATTATGAAACATGCAAAAATGGAAAGAACATGCATTAATAAATTAGGTTTGAACTTCAATTAATTTTACATGTCATTCTTCTTAAATCAATTGTCTTGCATACAAAACAGATGCTTGGTGTATGGACTTGTACTGTCAACTTGTCTCAGGAGATAGGTGTTATTAGCTAATCTGATTGAGCTAGTCAAAGTGGTGGTTTATTTGAATGTTCCTTGGGACAACAGGAAATTATCCTTTTGCACAAGCAATAATCAAATTAAAATGCTCAAGCATTTAACTTAGGAATTTGACCACACAGCTGAGTTACAAACATGAAGTCCCTGTAGCTCATTAGGCTCCAATGGGAAATTAATCTTTTTGCCAGAAAATCAACAGCCTAACATCATGTGCAATGAGACATAACATTCCTAACTTTGTATAAAATTATAATGTAAAGGGATAACTTTGACATCAGAAAACTATTTCAAGTCTTATGAAGGTAGTGAAGTAATCTCACATGTATATATATTTACTTAATAAAATAATGTGGTTGGCATATGGTTAAATTATTTGCTAGTTCTTTCCTCACACTTTTTCTCTTTGTTTTCTTATTGAAAGCAACATAAACCACCAGGTTTCAAAATGAAAAAAAAAAGTAAATGTAAATCTTATTTGGCAAACTGCTTACAATATATAATAAAAATCCAGGGTTATCAATTTCTCATTCTCTTATATGCCTTCATTTAAATATCTTATGCTTAAACCATTCATTTTTATTGGATATTTTAAAAGTTCTTCATAAAGAAAAAACTCAGTCGTACTGTGCAGACTTCCATTCAACTCCACTAAACTATTTAGGGTCTTTATTGAAACTACAGGGAGGAAGGAATATACACACTGCTGAAGTAATAATATGGAAAGGGTCAAAATGCTATCATGGAGATTAGCACCTGTCAAGAAAAGTCTGACAACTGTCCCAATACATGCAATTTACAGTCAGTATATAGTTCTCATTGCTAAAGAAAGCAGAACTGGTTCAGGAACAATTATAAACAAACTAATGTAATTAAGTTATCCAAGAAGCTAAAGAGCTTCAGTTTGCTTCCTGCAGTCCATGTTAAGAATGGTCGTAATTGCTAGAGAAATGTAAAATGTGTTAGAAGTCTTTCATGTATGGCCATGGGTTCTGGTTTTATAAAATAATTTGCTAGCCTTCTATTCCTACAAGACAGGGTGAAATATTTTAAGGGAAACAAAATGCTTCTTCTTTTAAGGATATTTTGCAGTAACACAGACCTCAAGCCCTAAAAGACTGAAGAAGAAAAAAAACAGTATAATGGCAAATAGTGTAAAAAAATAGCCTGAAATTCTGCAAAATCTCCTCAAAACAGGCCATGTCATTAGACAGATATATAAAAATACAGTTGTCTGAACATTTTAAAAGAATGTTAAATAAGTCACTATGTGGGAGGCATTGCACACAATGCAATCACACACAGCATGGGTAGGTTTCTTAAAGGAGAACTCTTTAGCACTGAAGGTATCTGGATAATGCTTCTAAATTAACCAAATCAGGCAAATCAGTGTTTATTAATTTCAGAAGAAAAAAAAAACAAAACCAACAAAACTGTGAAAACATAGAGTCTCATGCTTTTCTTAGACTGACACTAAATTAAAATCAGTACTAATAGTTCAGTGGTTGCAATGTTGTCGCTTTGCCCAGCCTTGAGTGAAACTTTGTCCCAGTCACAAAAAAGTTTTCTCCCTGCTTCTCACAGCCAGCATTCCAAGCCGAGCTTGGCTCCTTTTTCCTCCAGCTATAATCTCAACTATATTACAGTGGTAAGAAAGAAAAAAATGGGTTCACCAAAACCCCCATATTGTTTTGTTATCTTTGCTAACACTGCTTAAAAAACAGGATTGGACTTTCCCATACACCACCAAATATATATACATTTTTCAGGATTCACACTTGAATCTCAGACTACAGTTTGCTACACAAGTAACAAATGGACTAATTATTTTAGCAGTAGGGGAAAAAAGAAAGTACTAATTTCTTGAGGAAAGAAAACGAAACAAAAAAGGAGCAACACAAGGGTTACTCCCCAGGAAAATCCCTCTACTCACTTAATCAAACATATTTTTTTCCACCCATTTCAAGTAGGAAAAAAAAAAAAAAAGAAAGAAAAAAAAAGAGGAAAGCCTGCCCCACAATCCAAGTTACTTTCTCCTGTAAACTGTAATCACAATTTTCTGACCACAAGGTGGAAAAAACAGAAGCCTTGAAGCCACGCAAAGGCCTCTTCCCGTTTCGGGGCAGTGAGGAGAAGGAAGATGCTGAATGCCCAGGATTTGCTCTGCCCTGCCCTTTCCATAGAACTTTAGTGCCATCTATTGAAAATGTACTGAATAAGGAAGAGGCAAAGGATGCCTATTGATTTGGTATAAAAATAAGACGTTTACTTGTTAAGGGGTTTTTTGGTTTATTAATATTCCCATGATGACTACTGTTTTGTGGTCATCTGATAGCAACAAATATTTTCTATACACTATACATGCCCCATAAAGAAATAAGATGTCAGGTAAAACATCGAATACAAACATCATACAGAATTCATATATATATATACATATATATATATATACATATACACATTTACCAAAGATGTAAGTCTAAGCCTACCTATTATCTAAAGCAACAGAATTGAGAAGCCTTTAACGGAAAGGAAAAATAGCGTGGAAGCACTGCTGTAAATAGAACATACTGGAAACAGTAAAAATAATTAAGGCACCTCGTAAAGATCTTAGTATTAAAGAACAGGATATGTAGACATGCACATACAATTACCTTCTTTAAGAAACTGTGAATGGATGACAAATATTAGAAAACAGCAGATCGCTGCTCCTGCTAGTGCCCATAAAGCTTTCAAGAGCTGCATCTCGGTCTGAAACTCAGTAAATACCCAGAAAGTCACACAATGAATTTCCACAGCGATGCATCAACGCTTCCCTCTGTGCGCCAGGCGCGGCGGCTCCCGGCAGGGACCACACTCCCGAGCAGGGCGGGCGAGCCTGGGGCTGCGGAGGAGGGGCCGGGGCTTCACACCCCGCGCGGGGGCAGCGGCAGCGCCGCGCTCTCCTCGCCGAGGCAGCCGGCGCGGGGCCCCATGAATCAGCGCTCCGTCTCCGCGGGAGCCGCGCCGAGCCGCGCCG
>WEKY01048623.1:58130-84842 GCA_013390045.1 Picathartes gymnocephalus | reverse complement strand
TTTTTTTTTTTTTTTCTGTTGTAAGAAAGTGAAAGCTAATCTCAGGTTTATTACTGGACTCTGTGGAATTAACACACTGGAGGCCTGTCTATTTACACCTGCGTGGGATAATGGCAGGAACTGCAGATTAATATAACCTTCCCTTGCATGCACAACCTATTCATTATTTGCTTGTTTGTTTGTTTATTTTTGTAGGAAGCTTATTTCTTCTATTTACCAGATACACCAGGAGGCCGATAACTTACTATAGTTAATGAAGTAGCTACTGCATAGCACCTTTCCACAAATGTTTTTGTGAAAAACATATTTTTAGAGGCAAACGACTTCTTTGGTTTTGTTTTAAATTATGCATGCTTACATTATTTTGAAATAGAAAGCTTTAATTACAACATCTAAGATTTTTGGCATTTAACAAAAAGGCCAGTATTAAAATATGACCCCTGGTACATGGGGCAATGACAGTGCACAGCCTGAACTAACTTCTGTAAAAATCATGGAGATATTGTAGCTGATTCAGCTGGATTCCAGCTGGATAAAACATTACAAAGAGCATTATACAAACATTGTAAGAAATAAAACATCCTTCTCTACAACAGAATATACACTCTCCCTGGACACTGCTTAACCTTAAATAGAGAAGGAGTGGAGTGCCTACTCCTGGGAGGTTTTAGCATCACACCTGTGCTGGACTGTCCCAGTCATCATCATACTCATCTTCAGGCTTTTATAATAAAAAGCTTTCTCTGATTTCTTAGTGCACACTCAGTGAAAGCCCCACACCAACAACCCATGTACTCCACAGGAGCAAGTTCGCAAGCCCTTAAGTTTGCAGTTGTCTGTGTACATAAATGAAAGGGGAGATGAATCATGATAACCAATTGTTCCTGATTGAACAGGAGTGTGCAAGGTAATATGTAGACAGTGAGGATGATACAGACATTACAACTTGAATAGAGTATAAATCTTAAACTAGCAGATTGGTTAAGACATGCCTGCAGAAGCAGCTTTGACCTTAAAGTCACAGTAAAACTGAGTCTGATTTAACACACAGTATACTAATATAGTAGTAATAGACATTAGATTAATATAATACTATACATTGAATGGCTAATATATTAGAAGTAGACATATCAGAGTGGGCAATGATGAATTGAAGTTTTTTATGCATGAATTACCACATACAGATTAGATATTGTATTTAATTTTTAAAAAATACTTGTTACCTACTTTTTTTAGGAAAAAATGTTTATTTGGTTTTGTTTAACATTTCAGAGGAAACTGGTATAGTCTATTCTGTCAGTAAAGCACAGCATAATAGGTCAGTAACAGTTCATAAACGATGCTCTCGATCCATGCCATAGTGCTTTGAGAATGTGTCAACACTCAGCGATTTCCTTACCCAGCTCAAAAGCATCTTGGAGGCACCCCGGGCAATGTCTCATATACAGCCATTGAGGGTTATCCGCTCCAAAATAGCTGTTATAATCTGAATGGAAGAACCATAAATGATTCAATTGAAATCATGCCTGAAAATGCAAAAGGAAATGAACACAGAACAAAGTATAACATTACTGTGTCTAACAGTGTGCACACCTGAAGATCTAGGATTGAAGACTGTTTTCCTGTTACAGTCATCCTACTCTATGAGACAGCTACTTTAATAGCTGAGAATAGTACTTACAGAATTGACCTTTACTGATGTTTAGAAGTTATTTTGCATCATTTCAGATGTAAAGGTAAACAAAAACATCCAGTCACCTCTGACACAACTGAAACTTGGTAGAGTCTCTCTGCCCACCTTTTCTTCTTTTTCTCTTTGAAAGAGTTTAAGTATTTGTATGTTCCCTATAAAGTGGTTATAGTATAGTACATAGCACCTACCTAGTCACAGCCTTCACAGTAAAACCATGTTAAAGAAAAACATAGAGGTTAAATACTGGATCCAAGTGCAGCTTGCTTTGTGGATTTTTTTTAACTTTATGAAGAAACTGGACCAGAAACCTTTTTTTTTATTTTTTCCCACAGAAAACTAATGGAATCCTATACAATCAGAGCAGATCAAATTCCCAAAACACATGACAATTACTTCTAGAATTGAGGCACTAGTAAAAAGCAGTATACTTAGTAGAATAATTGTTATGGTTAAAAATGTTGTCTTGGATTTATTTTGAATGACAACAACTTTTTAAATTGTTCTCTCTTTGCCTACATGTAACAAATTTTTATTTTCTTCCCCTAGGAACCATAAGGTTTTAAAATATTTTGTTTTCAAAATCACTTTAGAACAATAAAAAATATAAGAAGCAGGTGTGTACTGTATGTAGTAAACTGAAATATCAAATAGTATGAGCAAGATAACATCTAACTGTGTATTAAGTATTGCCTGAGGGATCAGCAAGGTGATCCACAAGTAATCAAAAGTTATTTTGTTGAAGTAAATATATTCAATTGCTATCAATCCTAAAGACATATCATAGGTATGAAGATATTTGTCAATAATGTCCTATCAAAATAGATAGAATCTCTATATGATCAATGACCTCCTATTGTGAGAAATAGCTGCAGTTTACTTAGCCATAAGATAAAGGCCTTATTCTTTCCAGATTATGTACCCTGCTGCTTTTCATACAGAAAAGCATTCTCGAGAAGGCAGTAATGAAAAAAAAAAACAAAAAACCAAACAAAACTGTCACATTTTCAGTACTTTTTACTGTTTTATTTTCTTTTTCCAGGTGTACTACCAAGTATGTGTAATCTTCTTTCTGACAAACAAAACATAGGACAAAAAATCCTTAACAGAAATCTGAATTTTTCACAGTTTGTGGTGATCATATTTTTTTAATTGTCTGACTATGAGAACTGAGTTTTGAAAACAGGTATCCTTTCTTTTTAATTTTTTTTTCAAACTACAATAATCTTTAGCATGCAGTTATTTTTGTGTGATTCATACCATGTCTTAAAGAGCATTAATTTTGCACAAAATATAAAATCTTCCCTATTTTTTAAGAAGATAAAAGTAGTCCTTTGAGTTACAATTTTTCCTCAATATTTTGGTAGATATTTTAGTGTTGCTGCACTATGACAAAGAATTTTTACAGGAAATTTCTGGTAACAAAGGATTTTACTAAAATAATGATCAATAACCAGACACATGAATAAGCTAAAAATTGAAAAGATGTTAGAATGTACAACAACTGAGACAAAATACTGGCTCACTAACAACTGTGAAATGAAGCTTTCTCTCCTTGACTTCATTGATAATTGTTTCTTCAGTCATACATCAACTTATGTTACAGAATCCGGAATTCTGGTTAAGAATCAGGTCTTGCATTTACTGAAAAACTGAAAGAGAAGATGGTACTGAGTCTTTTGCTAAATCCAGAAAACAGCAATACATGACACTGGGAGCAGCCTGAAGGTTGTGAATTCAAGTGAAGATTGGGAGTTGATGCTTGTGGCTCCTTTTGTAGTAAGTTTTTACAACACTGCAATAGTATACTTTTTTCTTTCATTTTTGGTTCTTCTGTCCAGAGTAGTATATGTTATGTCTGTGTATAATAGAGGATATCAACCCCATTCAATCCCCAATACTCATAGAGATAAGAAAAAAAAAATTACTAAGCTCTTTTCTCCTGCATTGTGAGGAAAGTCTTAACCACAGCATAATATAATACTCATCTTGAGAAGCATTTACACTGTCACTCGTATGGAAATGTTATTAAAAGCAATTCTATTCACTACATATTCAAACAACAACAGTGGAGGGATGGACTTCATGGCAAAGAAGCAACCTCGTGAACCCCAGCACAAATGAGGCCTGTTCTTCTGTATCTTTACATCTTGTATTTAATTGCAATTAACTGAATTCCTGAAGCTGAATACTTTTTAAGACCATGCCAATTCTCTACATTCAGTGCAGTAGGAAAGGACATAGTATGTTCCCACCATTGGGACATTTATAGGGTCTCTAGCTTCTAATGATGATCTCATAAGCATTTTTGTTGAACTCAACACTAAATTAGAAAGCTTTACATGGAAGCACAACAGATAGTTTTCTGGGCCTCAAAAGCTGCACAGCCCTCTTCATTGTCCTTACTGACTGCTCACACTCTTCCAAATCTCTTACTTGTACAGTGTGTCTGCTGCTACTACTTTCTACAAATAAAAACAAAACAAGCCATAGCAAAACAATTTTTTTTATGAAGTCATTGCAGCAACATTTCCCCTAGTTTGGAAATCTCTCACCAAGTCCTTTCCAAAAGCCTTGGGAATATCAAATACTCTTCTTCTGCTCCTTGGTGTTAGTGTCCTGAGCCCCACATTCAGATTTTAACACTGACCAGCACTCAGCCAGGCAAATTATCAAATCAAGTTATGGTGGCTTACCAATTTACCTCCCATCAGCACTAAAGCAATACCTTGTTAACCTGGTGTTACTGTGTGATGTGTCTGAATTGAACACATGTGAGTGAAGGTTATTTCAGAAAGAAAGGACAGACTGAAAGAGCAGCCTATATCCACAAGGAAGGAGTAGACATTTGAGCAAACTGTTTAACTTTAAAGGCAATTAGACAATAAAATTACTTGCCTGAGGAGGTAGTTTAGACAATGTAATGAGAAGTGCTTAAAATAGAATAAACTATTTGCAAGACAGATACAGATGTAAATAATCCTCCATGTTTTGAGCTAGATGAATCAGGAGAGAGTGGTGTCTTTTCTAATCAAATGTCTGACTATAAAATGGTATTCTCTTTCTTTGGGAACAGCTTTCCAACTTATGACTGTTTACACCTGTTCTGAATACTAAAGTGAAACTGCACTCCAAAAGGCAGTTTAACCTCATTGTATCATATAAAGTGGAATTATTCATAACAAGCATCTGTGAAAAACGTCCAACAAAAAAGTCCTTAGTCAGGGAGATGCACATTGTTGCAAAAATGGATTATATGCTTATATGTCCCCATTGCTGTAGCATCCAAGTGCCTTACAAACATTAATGAATGTATTCTCACAACACCCCTGGGAGATAGAGATAGTATTATTAGCTAATGCACAAAGAGTAGCTTGTCCAAAGTCACACAGAAAGTCTGTGGCACAGCCAAGACTCAAAACTGTGATTTCCTGCCCACTGCTGTAACCATGACTATACTCTCCTGTCCATATACAGCATTTCAAAATATGTTACATATAACCTCAGATCTTTACACAATAAGCCTTTCTGTTCAGCTGTAGATCCAACGACTGACTTAATAAAGAAAAATAACTTTGTTTATCGGGAAGCTTCATTACAGCAACAAATTTGCAGGTTACTCAAACAATGACAGTTATATGGACCATAACTGGTACTGATATATGAGAGCAATGAAAGAGAATTCCCTGATCATCACATTCAGAACAGGAGGCATCATATCCAGAACATGACTTTGATACCTAAATATTTTCCTTCAGATAATGTACATTATACAAAGAAGTCTTGTTTTGAGAATAAAGGGAAGAAAAAAAAAAAAGAAGAAGAAAAACAAAGCTAGCTGTATTCCCCAAATAGTTCCTTTTGGGTAAACTATTTCTGCAATAAAAGGACACACACTGTATTTCCAGATGTAATGAGGTCAGATCTGGAGGGACAACTGCAGTAAGTGTATTTTCACCTGAATATCAGCGAGGAGAATATGATTTATATATTTAATATTATAATCATGTAAATATATGATATTGAGACATAGATATAGTTTTGCAGTTGTTTCATGAATTCAGAGATCTGATCAAACGATAACAAGATTATCTTAAATCAGGAATACAGCAACTTGTCTTTTATTTTGGCAGGGGGAAGCACAGGCATTACATTTTTTCTCAAGTGCCAAACAGTTAAGAGAAAATAGTGGACAACTGCATAAATTATGGAAAAAGGTATGAAGGTATGGTGGATCACAAAGTGTATAATGATCCAAAAATACAATATTATTTTAACAAAGTGAAGTATAATCTTGGAATTTATTGCCAGAAACAAAAGACAAGGTAAGTAGTGTCTCCTTAAGTTCCAACACCAGCACTTTTCTCAGTTCATGGCTTCATCTTTTAAGAAAGATGTAGATAAACTAGACCTGGTTTTAATTAGAGCTACCAGTATAGGAAAGGGGATTTACCTTAGATGCTAATTGAAAACAACTCATCTGTGAGGACTATTAAATAAATAATGGAGCTGTTTATTACTGATAGTAAATCCACATTTCAACACATGTTTAAGAACAAGTTAATAAATACCCATTGGGGTGATCCTAATTCACATAAAGAGACAGATTAGACAGTGTCCTCAGATCCTTTCAGCCTAACACAGACATTTAATCACCGTACAAAGTTATTATCACTTATTGTTCAAGATCTCATATTGTAGAATCTCTTATTTCCTCTCTCCCCATCTCTATTGCTTTATCTTCTTCTCTTTCTTACCCTTTCTGCCATCAATTCTCTCTCAGTCCTCCCTCTGTCCTTTCCGTGTGCACTTAAAGCCACACATCCCTATTTGGACTGGAGATTCCTGAGACGTCTGCCTTTAGCAACCTTAGCATGTTAAGGAACATCCTATTCTTAGGATCAGATATCTGTTCCCTACAGACTACATCGAGATCCAAGTTTAGATAATATATTCTTTAAGCTCCTCATACTTTCACTACAGGACCAGAAAACTGCAATGAGTGGTACTTCTGGGTAATTTTTATTATCATTTTTATTACCAGAGTAATAGGAAGATAGACTGCACATTAGCGAAATTATCAGGTTAGAGAAAAGGAGACTCTTGATATTAAAGAGCTTAGGTGCTCAGTTCAGTTGCAGGAACAGTTTTTCATTTTCTCTGGCTCTCCCAAGTACAGGGCAAGATTTTTTTGCCTGTTCACTACCATCACAGCTACCTGTTCATGTTTGCACATGCAAAAAACCTTCTCCAATTTAACCTGTTGCACATGGATCATTCTGTTTCATAAAAACAATGTCACATGAAAGACAAAAAGCTGTCCTGTACCATAAGTTTTTCTCGTTTAATTTCTTTTGAGACTGTTGACACAGGGATTGGGTAGAGATAAATGGAAGAGCACTCAAATGAAAGGATAATAGGATTTAGTAGTTCCTAGTTCCAGGTGAAATGCAGTCAAACAAGAGTGTAGGAACTGTTTCTAACAAAGGACTAAAGGAAGACTTTACATTTAAAGCACCCTCTTGGAGATATTATCCCCCTCTGGGACTGTTTCCTAATACTGAAATCAGGCCATGTTATCTGGCAAGAAGAGATTCTTTGCCCTACTTTGTTTCCACATGTATAAAGCTGACTGGGACAAACTATTATGTTATCTGAAATTATACAAAAGCCATAACAATATCAATAAATGTATTTTGACTTTTTGAAATAGCAGCCTGCATAGCTCCCACTAAGAAAGAGTACAGTCCCTTACACAAAAAAACCCCCATATTCACTGGCATAGAGGTTATTAGAATAACGACATTTATGTGCAGTTTAGAAGTGACAGTATAAAGGATTGACTAAAAACTCACACATCTGGCAAGTCCAGAAGTGTACACATGAAGCAAAGTCCCTACTGGAGGAGAAAATCAGCCTTTGCCTAGAATGCATAGGAACCTGCAGGATGCTTTTCAGACAATCTGGAAAGAAAGACTACTGAAGTTACAGCGGGTACCACAGAGCCCACTTACAAGATGTTAGCAAGGGCCCTCTGCTGTGAAGTGTGTAGAGTGCCTGGCCAAACACTAATGAAGAAAGCCACAGGAATCCCATACTGGAAACTGAAAGTTAGGCAGTTAAATATGAACATATGGAGCTAGGCAAGCTGTAGGAGTCCCAGATAGTTGTGATGGTTTAGACAATAGCACTCGTAATTCCTCACAGGATGATCATATCAATGAGAAGAGTATCAGTTAAAATGGATGGCTTCACATAAAATGGACAACCACCATCAACATAATCAGTGAAGGGAGTCATGATGATTCAATGAAAAAAAAAACCCATAAAATTTCATTTGACATTTGGTCATGATCAGCATTGTGGTAATTTTACCAGGAGGTAACAGATTGTCAACAACATATAGGGGGAAGATCTTAGAGAATGGCAAGTAAAGCACATTCACTTTTGTGAAAGGTGATACTTTTATTCTTTACATTAATAATCTCTGATATAACATGAGAATTCTAAAATTCAGAAATCCATTTGTGGGATAATGTTTTGTTACTTTTGGTTTTGCATGGTTTGTTTTGTGTCTGTGCTTGACTGCGGGAAAGCACACGGCCCTTCTGACTCTCACAAAGAAAACAAGGGCCCAATGAGTGAGAAAAGTTTGAGGAATCACTGCTAGCTATCACCGAGAATCTCAAATGAGAACTTGAGTCTGCTTCATGTACCTTCATTTCACTTGGTAACACAGATATTTTCCTCTCATTTTACAGTCACAGTCGCAGAGTAGTTGAAGTTAGAAGAAACTTCTGGAGATCACCTGGTCAAATCTCTCTGCTCAGAAGAGGGTGAACTGGGGATACAGGTAACTCAGAACTGTCTGTGAGGATGCAGATCACCAAACCCTGGTGAACATCCTCTTCTAGTGTTCAAACACCCTTATAAATTATAATTAAAAAAAAAAAATTAAAAACTGTATTTCAATTTATGCCCATTTTCTCTTGACTCATCATAATAATTTAGGCAAAAGGCAACCAAAATGGAAGAAATCAAAGGAAACTCTGTCTGAGAGAAGGGGGTGACAAAAACTGTTGTTGCTCAGCTGAGCAGCAGCATGCAGCACTAACTACCACGTGTATCTGCAGGCCACCATGGCAAAGATGTCTTCCATGGCTTCCATGTCCACAGAAATTTTACTGCAGTCAACTCCACATGAGTCCTGGCAATAAGCTACACGGATCATGTTTATTTGCTCCAAAACTTTATATAGAATTTATGTTATTTGATAAGAACAAAAATGACACCTACCTGACAGTCTAAGAAACAGAAATTTGCAAAACATTGACAAAAGTTTGAACTAAGGAAACCTACAATATTTATTGCTAAAATAAAGTTTAAGGGAACATTTTAAAATCCATGTTAAACATACACATAGCATATAGAAAATGAAAATATCAATAAGATTTTCAAACTTTGCTCAAATTATCAGAAATTAAATTCCTAATGACTGAGTAAAGAGGTCAAGATTTTATTGTATTTAATTGAAGATTAATAGTTTGAACTTTTCCTCAATAGTGAGTAACACAACAGAGTAAAATCACATTCCAGACATTACAAAAAAAGGGATTTGCAGGGAAGCTGAGAGACAATATCACATCATGCTATATTGTTTTTTTTAACAAAATAAAAGGAAAAATAAGAGAAATAGATTTTTAAAAGCCCCGATACCAAGTATCTTGGTTTTCTTTCTCCTAAGCAATAAAACAGATTCATTTTGAGCAAGGATTTTATCACAACCCTCCTGAATGTTTCCATGATCCTAGAGAATGTAGCGTGTTCCATAAAGAAGAAGAACACTACAAATAATTGTTTATAATCAATATTATTTATTATGAAAGAACTTCAAAAAACTCTTCTCTGATCATTTCAGTATAATGATTATATCCTAGTGCTTTCTGTGCCCCTGCCCTACCCTCTGGCTGCAGCGCTGCTGCCTCACGCTGCCATGAGCTGTCCCTTCAGCACCACGACCCACCACAGCCCCTGTTGAACTACTTAAAGCCCTCCGATCAACTCCATCAGTTAATTATCTCATGAAAGAAGAATGCTACCATCCTATTCAGACTCTAGGGATATATGTTTGAAGCACATAAATTAAACTATTCAAATTGAGTTGTTCTGAGTTACATATATGTAAAAGCAGCCATTTAGAGGAAACTAGAAACACTGGTAATTTTATAAACCACTACTTGTATAAAAGACGAAGAAATTCCTTCAAAACTACGTATTTGGTAAATCTATACATGTTTGAAAATCCTGTCAGAATTGCAAAGCAAGAAATAATTTCTTCTCAACAACTAAGCATGCATAATAGAATGGTTTTAAAGAGCCAACTAATTTTACAAAATCCCACTTTATAAAAATTCATTGTTTATATGGGTGATAAGTGTAGATTTTCCTTCCAAAACACTTGAGTGTCTATACGATACAAAATTCCTTCTCTGTAAGCACTAAAAAGATCATATGAAACAATATCTTTGATGTGCTGCAGAAGTGTGTTTCTTAGTCAACAGAAAAATGGGGGAAAAAAAAAATTCTGAGACTGTCATCTATGCATATACATGAGAAAATGAGATTAAAGGTCCAGGTTTAAAACCAGCACTAAATGCATCAAACTCTAAAGAGACTATTTAAATAGCCTCAAAGTTAGTGTCTTCTACTATATGTTTATACCTATAAACACTCTTGCAAATTTCAATGTAACTAAATGTCCTGAGTTCAGCTAGGGTAGAGTTCATTTCTTCTCAGTACCTGTTACGGTGCTGCATTTGGAATTTAGAATGAGAATGGTGTTCATAACACACTGAAGTTTTCGTTTTTTGAGAAGTCGTGTTTCTCCTAAGTCAAAGACCCTTTTATTTTTTCCCTTGTCTCATGCTCTTCCAGTGAGAAGGTGCACAAAATAAACTGGGTGGGAGCACAGCTGGGACAGGTGACCTGAAGAGACCAAAGGGATATTCTACAGCATAGAACATCACGCCCATTATATAAACTGGAGGAGTCACCCAGAAGGGGAGTCCAACCTGGGTTCAGGAAGGAAGGTCTGGAATCTGTCAGCAGGTGGTGAGCAATTGCTTTGTGCATCACCTGTTTGTTTGTTTGTTTGTTTGTTTTCTTTTTATTGTCATTCTTATTATTTACCACTATTATTGTATTTTACTGTATTTTCAATTATTAAACTGTTCTTACCTCAACATACAAGTTTTACTTCCATTCTCCTCCCCATTCAGGGAGAGGGTTTGAGAGAGTGGCTGCATGGTATTTTATCTCCAGCTGGGTTTAAAACAACAGTCGTTTTTGGCACCCAATGTGGGGCTTGAAGGGTTGAGATAAGAACAGATCTGACCAGAGGGTGTTAAAAGAAAATTATTATAAACATTCATTGCATTGGTTAAATAGTAGCTAGGTATAATGTGGACTTACTTGCTCTCACATTTATGGCTTTTTGTCTCTATTATTCCAGTAAAACATTACTTGCAGTACGTGTTCTCCCTGGTGTATTTCATAGGATGGGCTTTTGATATGCCTGTGTTGCTGGTCAGGACACCAGTGTGGTGGTGTCTGCATTCAGTACTGCAGGCACTCTGTGCTTAGGGACTCATCTCCTGCGAATGATTCATAGTCACACCTTTGTTGTTTTCTCTGCAGAGGAACAACCTAGGGGGAAGACACCTTCCTAATTTTTTTCTTCCTTTTTTTTCCCCCTTTCTTGAACTCCAGGCTGATTACAGTAATTCAGAATTTTAAAGATTTTTAATATCCTTTGACTACCATTGAAAACAAACTGGTTTTTTGGTTGGCGGGATTTTGTTTGGTTTAGTTTCGTTTCGTTTCTTTTGGTTGATTGGTTGGTTGGTTGGGGGTTTTGTTTGTTTGTTTGTTTTGGTTTTTAGGGTGCTTTTTTGTTTGTTTGGTTGGTTGTTGTTTTCTTGCTAGAAGCATGTTGTTCTGTATGGTTCAGGTCTTCTTTAAGGTCAGAAAAATAATTAAGATTATTATCCAGAGGTCTGCCCAAAAGCTAGATATTTTGGAGTTGTGGGGTGTGTGGGATTGTATGGACAAGTACTCAGGGCAGTGAGCACCTCCAACATGTTTTCACCTTACCCCTGAATAAGTCCAGAAGCCAGAAAAACTAGTAAAATATTTTTTAAAAGTGTACTGCCACCTGGCACTCCAAAAAGGACTCAAATCACTGCAATGATTTGGGGCCTGGCCCAGGTTTATTGAGCCATATTCAACACTGAGCAGTACCTGCAGGAGGAAAAGAAGGTCTCTAAATCTGACAGTGAGACCACAGCAGGCCCTGCAGCTGCTCCAACCACCATGACAGACACTGTGGCTGCAGTTTAATAGTTAAGAAGAAATTACGTTTGCTCCCTTTTGAAGTAATGAAGAGATTGTTTGTGCTGGAAAGTTCAGAACTCCACCTTGTGGTGGTAATTTTAACTGTAAGTTGAAAACTGGGGAGATGAAAAGGAACACTGAGATGCAACCAGGGAAAGCAGGAGAAATTCAGGTTTGGACTACAGTGAATAAATTCTGTTGAGGTTTATTTGAAGAACCTTTCAAATTCACTTAAGATGTGAGGCAAAGCAAAACTGTATAAGGATGTCTTTATTTTGGAAAAAAAATTTACAGCACACCACAGTGTGTAATATTCACTGTGGAGATAGGCTTTCACCACTGCTCCACTTCTTCTGTCAAGAAAAATGCCTGAAAGTTAACACATATCTATGCTTACAGAAAGCACTCAATGGATTCCTTTAGCTTTCTTCTAGCAACAAATGCTAAGCATTCTGCTGAACTTGAATTGTTTAAGGAAATCCAGACTGACCATCTCCCACCACAGACTGCAATGAATATCTGATAATCAACAACATAAACTCCATCACTTGACGTTTCTATATGAAAAGCAAATAATCTGCTAGCAAAAGATCCATGCTTTTTATTTCTAAAACAATATCTAAGTATCTAAGTGTCTGGAAATTTTCTCCAACTTAAAACCACATGGTCACAGCATCCGGGTGATGTACAGAAGCTGAAACGTGCATATGTGTATATTAAAAAAAAGTTCCAGGCAGTACCATTTTAATTATAATGCTGAGGTTTACCTTTTCATTATCCTACAGAAAAGGAGGTTTAAGGGTGACAAGTTGGCCGAGCAAGTTACTAATCCAAACTCCTAGAATTCCACTGATGCTCTGATTTATCTGTTTAGTTTTGGTGGAGCACAACACATATTGGGGACCCTATTTCCTTTCATTATACTGCTGAGTTGTAACTGAGAATCATATGCTCTACTGCTGATGTATCCTTGCAGAAAGCATAAACTGAATTCTCAAAGTTATTAAAAAAAACCCAAAAAATACTACTAATTTATCTAGTAACACTTGTTTGGTTTGTTTGTTTGTTTTCTTGTTTACACTATTTATTTAACTAATTATTTTACATGGAAAAATCACTACCATGACACAGAAAGTCGTTTCCTGGGGAAGAGACCAATTCTTGCACATCTTCAGTCACAGAAATGTATAAGGTAAAAAACACAATGAATCTTGCCTGCCAGGGATCATCAGCTTTTCAGTGTAACTAGCAAACCCTCATTCCTGGTCAGATATTCCTTTATTACTGGGAGTATCAATTCGTTGCAAGAGATATGTTACACTGGTACATTTCTATCCTGACATGAAACTAGTAGCAAAAGCAATAAATAGCTTACTTACAGGGGTTGAAGACAACTATAAACATTTAGGTCATGATAGTATAAAAGTTTTTACTCACCAGAGGAGAGTAAAATCTACAATGCAACTATAAAAAATAGTAAGTTTCATTAATTTTTAGCATGGTTACCTCTTAATGAAATGTTGCTATCATTATTCTGTGCTGCACAAAGAAATCAGAATGAAGGCCTGCCAAACTTATGTATGCAATCACAGCATAACTCTGCAAGAAAATAAAGGTTTTAGTAGAAGGAATTAAATATTTTCTTATCTTCCTTTGATTCCTATACTGAGCAATGCACCCTACCTTTAGGTACCTGAATTAAAATTGAACTCAATGCATGAATTATTGAAACATAATAGATATTAGGCAGAACAGACAAGCAGAAAAGCACGCCATAACAAGACTTCTCCAAACCCCAAACATCTAAATTTGCAGTTTTATGTACCTCACTTACCAGGGAAATAAGAGGTCTCCCAGACCTCCTCTCCTTTCAGTCTCATCCTTTCCTACTGCTAACCTGCCCACAGAGCTCTCCTCACACTAGCAAAATAGGCAGAAGTTTCATTCGGAACTTCCACAATTTCCAAGTTCAAAATTTACCAGATACCCATGTAACTTTCCTACTTTCTATGCTCTTTCTCTCTGGGAGTAGAGGATAGAAAATAAAGCCCTATACTTAGTTATTATCTTCTTGGGTCTGATGGCTTTACATAGCTTGTAAATGTATTATTTTTGTTATGGTATTTCAAATGCTCACTTTTAAGGATGGTTTATGTATGCACTCTGTCTGTGACAGTACTTAATATTTTATGACAATTTTTATAATACAACGAGTTTTTGAGAGGGAATCCACTGGCAATAATTTAGGGCCAATTTCTAAGTGAGAATTTTTTTCTGAAGAAACTTAGCCTGTATGTCTTTATCACAGCCAACTATGTATCTCACATGATATAATCATCAGAGTCCACATAAAGTGCTCGCTTTCACTGGTGCTAATTTGATATGAGCAGATTTTCTACAACCTGGCAAGATTTTTTTTTTTTCCCAGCTTCTCAGGGATTCCATTCATCTGCCAAGGGCCAAGGAGCTCATCTGAGCAGTGTCTCATCACGTTCTCCTGCACTGACCCCAAGTATTGCCCCTGCCCTAGGACTGCCACTTGCTGACTGCAAGATGCTTCCTTTGGTACCTCTCATCTTTGCAAAGACACCATTTGTGCCTTACTCAGCACCATCAGTCACTGTTGTTGGCAATCCCTCACATTAGGAAAAAATACAGAAGTAGTTTAAGGAAATATAGTTTACCAAAGAAATTACAATGAAAAATGAAATCAAACCCATAAAAAACCTAAACAAAATAAAGTTCTGTAAGCAGAAGTTTTGTTTCTTGAACAAAAGAAATTAAGAAATTCTAAAAGGCATATGTATAAAGAAAGAATCTTAATAAGACTTGTGTAATAAATCCCACAAAGTGTTTCTGACTAAATGCATACTACTTTTGCTTCTACATTTTTAGAAAAAACTGT
Organism: Picathartes gymnocephalus; assembly: GCA_013390045.1. Taxonomy (NCBI): domain Eukaryota; kingdom Metazoa; phylum Chordata; class Aves; order Passeriformes; family Picathartidae; genus Picathartes; species Picathartes gymnocephalus. The sequence continues at coordinate 69,855 of WEKY01048623.1, read as the reverse complement.
ATGACTTTCTCAGTGTTCTTAAATTGCATTTCCTACTAAAGTTCTTAAGCAATATCTGTGTCAGAATCTGTGTATTCTGTTGTGAACTACCAACAACAAAGCCAGCCCACAACTTAGAACAATTAGTGATGTCAACACATAGATTGTTTGCACATTATTCAACATTCTCAGGTAGTCAGGAGAACTGTTCACAGTCACGAGAATTTAAGTCCAACTCTTGCAATTTAATATTTGTAACAATATATATGCAAAATTTGTTAGAATATTTGTGGCACTGCCTATATGATCTTCATTTTCCAGAGACCAATCTTTTTCCAACTTATCAAATATTTCTGATATATATAGCTACAGCCACAGGTACCTTTCCCTTCTGTGAAAAAATACAGGCAATTAAGCACAGCAATACATTAGACTACTATTCCTAAAGAAACTTCATTCAAACTTTTTCCTTTAAAACACGTTATCTCATCAAATCAACTTCTCACTTGGGTATGATCTCATTTCCAAGAAGGAGTAAGTATGCCTGCTCATGGATGACAACTTAAAACTAACTTATATGTAGAATGGCTTTATTTAGACTTAAAAGAGCAATCACAGAAACCAACACATGGGTTAATTATGACTAAATTTTAAAAAGTATTTCTGAATTTTGTATATATTTATATTATATAGGAATATATAAGAAGAAATTTTTTTTACAAAAAATTCAAATTTCTTTAAAATTAAGCCAAATTAAGTACCAACTGAATACAAATATGTTAATCAGATAATTTACTTGCTAATTTAGTAGTTTAATGTTGAAATAAAGAAAACAATAATTTGTTTTAAATATCATAGTTTGCAAATAGCATAGTTGAGATTAAAAGCTTTAATATAAAACCTCGCTTAATCTCTGGTTTCTGATATATGTTATAGATAGAAGAACTGTAGTATTATATTTAAAGAAAAGTTAATATGTAAAGAGAAATTCTTTGCTCTTCTTCTTACTGATTTGATTAAACTAAAAGAATTTATATGAGAAAAAAAAATGTCAATACTAAAGATAATGCTTTCTTTCTGGTAGAAAATTACTAAGCATAGTACCAGAAAGCCAAATATAATGCATAAAAAACCTTTTTATTTCCAGGAAAGGAGGAGGAGGTACCGGAAAAGGTCATTTGAAAATGTCATGGGGAAGTGTAGTACTGACTGCTGCATTTACAGTAATTACAAAGGAAATGAATATAAAAATAAAAATCAGCATCTAGAGTCCTTCTCAAACATTTATAATATGCCAGGTGACAGAGTGAATGTACTTCTGAAAAATCTTTTTTTGTCACTAAACAAATTTCTGCCATTTTTTCAATCCATCTCACTACTCTATTATTCCTGACTTCAAGTTGTCCAAGATTTGCTCACAGGATTTTCTTAAGTTCCCAGTGCTGCAGTAAAAATAATTAGGCATAAAAAACCCCCGATACTCTGAAGGGTAGTTGTCATTAGTCAATTGTGAAGGCACAATTTAAGCACGACAACTGTTTCCAATTTGGTGCATGGCTGAAAGCAGATACAAACATTCCATTTGTGGTTGTTGGCAGGGGCAGGGTAAGAGATACTAGCAAACACCCACTGCTGTTAGCAGTGTGCCAAAGAAGAATTCTATACAAGAAAATGTTACAATTCTCTTTGGAAATACAAAATCCAAAGGAAATCACACTAATAGAAAGCAGCATTTACTCAGAAAATGTATGTACTCATACGTATGGGTGTATAAAAAGTTAATAAACAATGCTTTGTTCACATTTCAATAATTTTGAAAAACTCACCATTTTCCACACTGCTTTAATAGCGGTGACACTGCATTGATGTCCAACAGCCACTATGTAAAATCTCCACTACAAAAGCACAGCATTAAGGTACAGAGTTTTGTACACCAGTGAATGAAAAATAGGTGACAACATGAGCAATAATGGAACATAACTTCCCTGCCTTTACATGCCCTTCGCATGTGCCCATGACTTAGAGGAGCACTTCAGTGAAAAAAAAACCAACCAAACAAAAACCAACCAAACTTTAGGAGGACAATCCTAATTCATATTTTCAGATAAGAAATTACAGGAAACTCAAATTTCTCCCAATATACAGCCCTCAACCATTTGGCTGAATTACAGGGAGACAGTTGAGGTTTTCACATCTTAAAATGGGAAGTGGCAGGTCCACTCAAACAGTGCTGAAGAAAGAAAGCTTACTGAGCCCTGAATGATAGCACTCAGTATATAAGGTCTTCTGAGGAAAGTCATACAAATAGGGTGATATGGGAAGTGTCCCCAGCTCCTAGGTCAGTACCAGAATATCTCTAGCATAGGCTACACTACAGATAGTGTTAATTGAAAGCTTTCTGATACACATTTCTTGCCATGAGCCTAAAGGCTTAAACACTGGTAGCCGGTATATTTGTAAGGCGTAGTTGGTAAATCAGTAGCAACAACGATATGCAGGAACATTTATCACGTAAATAGCAACTAGGCAAATATCAGCACTTTTTAAAAGCAACTTCTGAGTATAGCATCAATTCTACTATCCCATCAATTTATAAGAAAGAAAGAAAAAACAAAAGAAAATATCACAAAAATTTATTTAGGGAGTATCAAATGAAGCTACAAGAACTTGGGAGTTTCAAATCAGGCTAGCAGCAGTCATGCTCTAAGGAAAAAAAAGGACATGATTCTCAATACAAATAGACATGTGGAACACCTTGTGATGTTGTGGATTCAAGAGAAGACAGGACAAGTATGGAGAAGAAATTTTAGCTGAGAGTTAGTAATGTCAGAAATCACGTCACAGTCGGAAAAATGCCTAGTATAGGAAAAGCTGGAAGAGTTGTTCTGACATACCAAATATGCTTGTCCTGTTTTCAGTCCCCTTGAATACCAACAAATGAGTGTTATTGGAGACAGAGGAGGAGATGGACCATTGAGCTGAACACACGTGGTCATTTCTAGGTTCTTGCAGTCTTGCTTGAAATCTTCCAGTTTCTTTGCCTTAAATAAGCAAATTAAATAAAACCCCACATTTTTCTAAACATTTTACACTTATGTTGTGGTTTAAGCCCATCTGGCAACCAAGCCCCACGCAGCCACTTGCTTATTACCTCACCAGAGGGATGGGGAGGAAATTGGAAAGATAAAAGTGAGAAAATTTATGAGGTGAGATAAAGATACTTAAATAGGTAAAACAAGAACTGCACACAAGCCAAGCCAAACAAGGAAATCATTCACCATTCCCATGGGTGGGCAGGTGTTCAGCCATCACCAGAAATCAGGGCTCCATTATGCATAATGGCTACTGGGAAAGACAAACACCATCACACAAAGTGTCTCCTGCTCTCTTCTTCTTCACCCAGTTTCCCCCAGCTTTTTTGATGACATATGGTATAGAATATCCCTTGGGTCAACTGGGGTCACAGCTGTGTCCCCTCCCAAATACTCGTGCACCCCCAGCCTCCTTCTTGCTGGTATAGTATGAAAAGCAGAAAAAGACTTGGCTCTGTGTAAGCACTGCTCAGCAATAATGAAAATGTCTTTATATTATTAACATTGTTTTCAGCACAAATCCAAATCATAGCTCCATACCAGCTACAATGAAGAAAATAACTCTACCCCTGCCAAAATCAGCATGGCTTGCATAATACCCTTTTAATGTAAAGAGTACCTTTACATACCAAAGAATGTAGCCATTTTTTAGTCCACTCAGGAGACTATACTTAAAGTACTCCTGCTTGTTCATATAGGATTAGGATGGCGATTCATCCAAGTGCTTTTTCACTTTTATTGGAAATATAATCTGTGTATTAATGATCCATGTTGCAAGTCACTTACATACTGCCATGCTTTTCTTCTCACTATATATTTGCAATAGGTCTCTGATGCCCTTGTAGGGAAAGCCTGACTGTCATAACGATACAGTAGCATGGAAGCCAATTGTGATTAATACTAGAGTACTGCACTTTCTGTGGCCTTTTGCAGTAAGCATCACACTAAAAATAATTACTTACATTTAAAATCTAAGCCAATTTTTTTGCTGCCACTTTCACTCATCTTTGATAAATTAAAAAAGTAGAGATCTTAGAGTAGTTGCAGTCCAAGATCAGATCTTGGCTTATGGTATACATCATAAATTATGTTTAGCTGACTCTTCTTATTCTGACTGCAAGGAAAGTTCCAGAGTGGTGCACAAAGTGGGTAAATCAGTTCTCCAGGGCACGGATAAATAATTTTCTGAAATTTGAGGTATTCAATTTTGTACTGTTGAAAATAAATAACATTGCTGATGTCTATTCTCACATTAAACTTTTTGCGGGTTTTGATTTGTATGTAGAACTCCCTTCTGTGGAGGGGCTTTTAAAACATGCTATTTTTGCATTTAGACTCTCAGATTATCTACTTTCCAAATTTCTAGCTATTGCTGAATTGAAGTTGTGACACTAAAACAGATATTTATTTCTTCACTGCTATGTAAGATGGAATTTTTTTTTCCTATTACATTTACATCTTAGATGTAAAAAAAAAATTGCTTTTTACTAATCTTGAGAAATACATTAGATTGGGTTTATGATTAGTCAAAAGTTCAAAGCAGTTTCAGTTCACTCTTGTGTCCTCCAATTCAACAGATCATTTCCATGACTGAATTGTTTACAGTACTTCAAAGAGGATTTGTGAAATTTATATTTCACTTTCAAAACATTATCCATGCTTGTAGATTGTTCTTAAAAGAGAGAATACATTTCTGATTTTAACAAAAATGTATTATAATACTTACACATTTAATTTGTTATTAACATTTCTTTCAAATATGATGTAAATGCTTCAAAAATGATGTAAAATAATGCAAACAGCATTTATAGAAGTCAGGATAAAGTTATGTTTTATGTCATACAATTAAAGGAAATGCACATTGTAAAAATAAATTCATAAAACATCAGTTTTTGTTATTAAAAATATAATTTGGTATTTGGAATATTTCTATGCATGGATTCTATACTTTGGATAGACTGAATAAATTAAAATAGATATTTTCTAAAAGTTAACAAGATTATAAATAAATTTAAATCAATAAACTGACCCAGACTTTGCATTTTCCCCAGAGATACAAACCCCCAGATAGAGCAGAAAGGTGGCAATCTGAACATATATTGCTAGACATGCCTAACAAAGCTAATCATAAATGTTAAGTGCTTTAAAAATTGCTATTATATAAAGTTTGTTGAATACATTTGGGAGTCCTTCTTCTTTGGCAAAATTAATTAAATGAGAAACATTAGACCTTCACAATACAATAGGGGGAAATTTTATTATGAGTAAGCTCTTTTCAACAAGTTCATTTGGGAGTACCATATCTCGAATTGTACCTATTCAAATAATTTTATTTTTAAAACAGATCATATATATCCTTCCTCTATGGCTCATAATGAATAAGCAATAAATCATTTGAAATGCTTAGGTTTTTTATGGTTCTATTTGATTCATTTACACAGACTGACTCAGAAGAATTCAGAAGAATTCTCCCTATACCAAGATTTCAACTTCTAAAATTTCATTAAATTATTTTAGTAAGGTATACTGTAATATAACCTCATTAAGATGTTTGCCCATGCTCATATTTCTAGTGCAATAGATTCCTTTACATCCCTAGGCCATTCATTCCTTTACATCCATATCTTGGCATAGGTCCACACTGCCTGTGTCTCTCTGAAGAATAAAATATCAGATTTAGTAACAAGTACGTATTTGTTGTCATATAAACCTCATTTGTGTTCACACTGTTCATACTGGAATTGTGAAGTGGGTTTCCATCTCTACTCAACTCAGAAATACCGAATCCCTACCTCACAAGATGATCAGTGGCAACCATCGTGTTTCATTATTTCATACTAGGCTACTGAGTAACCAGGAGAGCAAGCAATACTGATTCTAAACTAGCAACTAAAAGCAGAAATTAGTTTATTTGTTTAATGTCTAAGGTGAAATGGATTCGTATTCAGGGAACTGCATTTGGAACCGAATCTATAGCTCCTGCCAATTCATTGCTTGTACCATTAGACTAAAATGAGATATTTACTACCTTCTGTCCCGACCATTGCATCCTTTGTCAGCATATAGATTTAACTTCTAGAATTATCAGTACTCTTATCCATGGCACTGTAGCCTGGTTCTTACACCATTTGCCAGAAATTCAAAATATTAGATTTAATATCCTTTCACCTAACAGACTATTTTAATCATTAGCTATTAAGCAAAAGAGGAGTAAGTTGTAAGTACAACTATTCCCCTCCAAAAAGTCAGCAGACAGGATCTTCATTGTATGGGAAGATATTTCTCATATTTTCCTACGGACTTGACGAAAAAGCTTGGGAAAGCATGGCTGGAAAGCTGCCTGGCAGGAAAGCAGCCGGGGTGCTGGTCGACAGCAGCTGAACATGAGCCAGTGTGTGCCCAGGTGGCCAAGAAGGCCTGGATCAGAAATAGTGTGGCCAGCAGGACCAGGGCAACGACTGGCCCCCTGTACTTGGCACTGGTGAGGCCACACCTCAGATCCTGAACAAATGTTCAGTTTTGGGCCCCTCACTGCAAAAAAGACATTGAGGTGCTGCAGTGTGTCCAGAGAAGGGCAATGAAGCTGGTGAAGTGTCTGCAGCCCAAGTCTGGTGAGAAGTGGATGAGGGAGCTGGGAGTGGTTAGCCTGGGGAAAAGGAGGCTCAGGGGAGACCTCACTGTGCTCTACAACTACTTGAAAGGAAGTTGTAGCCAGGTGGTTTTTGGCATCTTCTCCCAGAAAGCAAATGGCATGACAAGAGGAACTGGCTTCAAGGAGCACCAGGGGACATTTAGATCAGATATAAGGAAAAATTCCTTCAGGAGAAAGAGCTATCAAACATCAGAACAGGTTGTCCATGCAGGTGCTTAAGTCACCACCCCTGGAAGGGAGCACCTGTAGATGTGGCACTTAGGAATATATTTTAGTGGTGGATTTGGCAGTGCCAGGTTAATAGCTTGACTTGATGATCGTAGAGGTTTTTTCCAACCTGAAAGAGACTATGATTCCATAAGAATGAACTTAGTTGCCTTCTGGATACACAGGCAAAAGGGAGTTCTCTAACACAGAAAAATACAAACTGTCTACAAATCTTGAAAGTATAATTAATGTATGTGCTTTATATTCTGGCATCTACTAGAATTATTGATTGCAGTGGATTCAGGTTGTTCAGTAAGTACAAATGTAGATATGAACATAGAAAGCAGGTTAGGGATTCAAGTTGAATCTCATTCATTTAAAGAAGGAAAACACCATGAAAGACAAAGAAATGAGGAAATAAGCCATAGCTGATTTTAAATATAAGCTACAAAGCATGAATTGTAACTACACTTATGTTATGAGAGGATAATAGGTTGTCTTTCTAAGTGCCAAGTTTCAAGCACTTAACAAGTTAAAAACAACACAAGAAAGAAATTAAGATGTCAAAATTAATTACTTCTCCCAGCTATCCATTAAATAAAATCAATATCTATTTTCCATACACCAGCTCACAGATAAAACAGCAAAATACAACAAATATATTTGTAATTATTTGTGATTTTCTCAGGTCCTAGGTACACCTTTGCCTCCTTGAATTCGATGGCCTGTGCTGGAGTGCTGGTATGGCACAGCTGTATAACCTCAGCTCAGACTGCTGTGAGAAGCAGTTGCCTCCGCCCTCCTTCATAGAGAAGTTTGAGCTCAGGCTCTCATCCTTGGCTGCTGGCTGAGCTGCACTACTCCCATGCCTGCGCCTGGTGATGTGTCCTGCTGGTCCAGATCCTGACACGGAAACTTGACTTCCTGGCTTGCATTTCAAAGCCTTGACTTGCCTTCTCGCTCCAGACCTGCCTGGGATCACTGCAGTGGGACTGAGCTTGGCTGTGTCACTGGCCCTGATCCACGCTTGACTTCTCAGCTTGGCCTGGGACATCCTTCATCACTTCAGTTTTGCCTGGTGCTTTAGACTCTCCTGTGACTGGTTAATGCAGCCAAACCTGCTTTGCTCATCGGGTTTGGGTACTGTAGGATTGGGCCCTTGCTGGTGAGGGCACTGCTGCCCACCTTGCTTCATACTCAGTACTCAACTTGCTTTTCCTCATTGAGCAACCCATTCTTGCTGCTCTCTGATGTCCCTAATAATCATGGGATGGGGGGTGGGGGGGCTTAAAATTAAATCAGTGGATGATCCCATATTCAATCNATTAAGCAAAAGAGGAGTAAGTTGTAAGTACAACTATTCCCCTCCAAAAAGTCAGCAGACAGGATCTTCATTGTATGGGAAGATATTTCTCATATTTTCCTACGGACTTGACGAAAAAGCTTGGGAAAGCATGGCTGGAAAGCTGCCTGGCAGGAAAGCAGCCGGGGTGCTGGTCGACAGCAGCTGAACATGAGCCAGTGTGTGCCCAGGTGGCCAAGAAGGCCTGGATCAGAAATAGTGTGGCCAGCAGGACCAGGGCAACGACTGACCCCCTGTACTTGGCACTGGTGAGGCCACACCTCAGATCCTGAACAAATGTTCAGTTTTGGGCCCCTCACTGCAAAAAAGACATTGAGGTGCTGCAGTGTGTCCAGAGAAGGGCAATGAAGCTGGTGAAGTGTCTGCAGCCCAAGTCTGGTGAGAAGTGGATGAGGGAGCTGGGAGTGGTTAGCCTGGGGAAAAGGAGGCTCAGGGGAGACCTCACTGTGCTCTACAACTACTTGAAAGGAAGTTGTAGCCAGGTGGTTTTTGGCATCTTCTCCCAGAAAGCAAATGGCATGACAAGAGGAACTGGCTTCAAGGAGCACCAGGGGACATTTAGATCAGATATAAGGAAAAATTCCTTCAGGAGAAAGAGCTATCAAACATCAGAACAGGTTGTCCATGCAGGTGCTTAAGTCACCACCCCTGGAAGGGAGCACCTGTAGATGTGGCACTTAGGAATATATTTTAGTGGTGGATTTGGCAGTGCCAGGTTAATAGCTTGACTTGATGATCGTAGAGGTTTTTTCCAACCTGAAAGAGACTATGATTCCATAAGAATGAACTTAGTTGCCTTCTGGATACACAGGCAAAAGGGAGTTCTCTAACACAGAAAAATACAAACTGTCTACAAATCTTGAAAGTATAATTAATGTATGTGCTTTATATTCTGGCATCTACTAGAATTATTGATTGCAGTGGATTCAGGTTGTTCAGTAAGTACAAATGTAGATATGAACATAGAAAGCAGGTTAGGGATTCAAGTTGAATCTCATTCATTTAAAGAAGGAAAACACCATGAAAGACAAAGAAATGAGGAAATAAGCCATAGCTGATTTTAAATATAAGCTACAAAGCATGAATTGTAACTACACTTATGTTATGAGAGGATAATAGGTTGTCTTTCTAAGTGCCAAGTTTCAAGCACTTAACAAGTTAAAAACAACACAAGAAAGAAATTAAGATGTCAAAATTAATTACTTCTCCCAGCTATCCATTAAATAAAATCAATATCTATTTTCCATACACCAGCTCACAGATAAAACAGCAAAATACAACAAATATATTTGTAATTATTTGTGATTTTCTCAGGTCCTAGGTACACCTTTGCCTCCTTGAATTCGATGGCCTGTGCTGGAGTGCTGGTATGGCACAGCTGTATAACCTCAGCTCAGACTGCTGTGAGAAGCAGTTGCCTCCGCCCTCCTTCATAGAGAAGTTTGAGCTCAGGCTCTCATCCTTGGCTGCTGGCTGAGCTGCACTACTCCCATGCCTGCGCCTGGTGATGTGTCCTGCTGGTCCAGATCCTGACACGGAAACTTGACTTCCTGGCTTGCATTTCAAAGCCTTGACTTGCCTTCTCGCTCCAGACCTGCCTGGGATCACTGCAGTGGGACTGAGCTTGGCTGTGTCACTGGCCCTGATCCACGCTTGACTTCTCAGCTTGGCCTGGGACATCCTTCATCACTTCAGTTTTGCCTGGTGCTTTAGACTCTCCTGTGACTGGTTAATGCAGCCAAACCTGCTTTGCTCATCGGGTTTGGGTACTGTAGGATTGGGCCCTTGCTGGTGAGGGCACTGCTGCCCACCTTGCTTCATACTCAGTACTCAACTTGCTTTTCCTCATTGAGCAACCCATTCTTGCTGCTCTCTGATGTCCCTAATAATCATGGGATGGGGGGCGGGGGGGCTTAAAATTAAATCAGTGGATGATCCCATATTCAATCATTTTCTTTTCATTTGCTTTCTAAGTACTGCTATAAGATTATTAGAAATAATGAATGGGTTAATAACTAAAATAAAAAGTAAATAAATTAATTTAGAATAAAATTAATGATACAGTGAAGGGATAGTTTAGAAATAATATTGAAATCAGATGTGAAATTCTAGTGTTCAAGATTTTTTTTTTAATATTATATGAATAGTGTTCACTCAATTGAGCATTTTCAACAGGAAATGTAACTTGATAAAAGCAGTATTAATTCAATTACTAATGGCACCAGAGGTATATTTCTACTCAGCCAAAATAGACTAACTGCCAGTAATTGCATTTAAATACACCAAATAAAATTTCTCTGGAAGTAAAGCATGGGTAGTATCCTATAATGCAATTCAATACAAAAGTTCTTTTAAAGAAAAAGTTAAAATGTAAACTCCTAAGACAGGTAGAATAATATAAATAAAAACATTATAACTATATAAGGTGTACATCTCACAAGTCCTATCAGAATTGGCTTAAATGTGAAATATTTCTATTATTTCAAATGTAAGCACAAAATTTAAGAATTGAAGTTCATGGTTATCTAGGCACTCCACCATGAGTTTGTGCATAGTTGACATACATAACCCTGGCTAACCACTGTTAAAACGATAGATTGAAGGAACTAGCTTTATACCCACAGTATGATGATTCTAGCAGCAATTTAGGGCATTTCAGCCATTACTGATCTAATGTGAAGTTAGTAAGAGAGAATCAAATGGTGCAAGTAAATAATAATTTAATCACATATGATGTAAAGTATGAAATTAGAAAGAGATAAAGTGAAAAAAATTTATAAGTACAGAGATAGATGCAACCAGAGACCCTGTTTTAAAAATTCAATTTTACAGTCACATCATTTCTATAAACAAACTTCATAAATTTCAGGAGAGCTAAAGTACAAAAGAGATATAATGAAAAGCATAAAGTTTTTTACTATTCAACTCTGATAAAAGCAAACTGGTACAAACACGATTAATCACACCAAACTCTTGAGCTTTGAAAAGCATAAACACCTATTCTCAGCTGCTCATCTAGACTCCCTCTAACCTTAGAGGGAAGGTGGCACTGTAAGTGGTTCCACCCTCTGTTTGACTCCATGAAGACAACCATGTGTCTCCTCAAAGTTTAAGTGAAGCCCAGATATTTAGCTGTGTTTCTGTACCTACAGTAGTCTAAGAACATGGATGAAGCAAAGATTGGGATTGAGATATGTATTTAGAGTATTGGTCTAGAATATTAGTACTGCAAAGTTAGTACTGCATTTGATGTTATCAAGTCTCTGCCTTCATACATGCTTCAGCTCAAGCAAGATCCCTGCTGGATCCCAGCTAAAGATGAGGTGAGTCATGCTGAGTGAACACAGTAGAATGGAACTTCAAAGCATCAGTGCACATTCTTGCAAAGGAAGAGAAACATCTGTAGTTACAGATATATATATATATATATAT